>LPNX010203759.1:0-36920 GCA_001517045.1 Pseudotsuga menziesii | reverse complement strand
CATTGCCATATTCTACATTCCATTACCTTTCACCAATATGTTTCTCCCAACTTATTTTGTTTCTATTTGATTCTAAATTCAAAATATGAGAAGAAATCAATGCATATGTATATTAGTGACTCATCATTTTGAAATCATGCACATGTTCAAGTAATGTTTGTTAATGGGGAGGCAGGTGCCAATTTATCTTCGATCCCAGAGGAAATATTGTTTCGACATATGCCTATGGTCTTGGTCGCAAAACCAATAATGAAGCGGAGTGGCTCACGCTTCTATTTGGGTTGGATCTGGTTAAGCAAAATAAGATCACAAAATTTATAGTCATGGAAGATTCTAAACAAGTCATTCATAAAATTACCTCAAGATACAATCATAGAAAAAATTAGAAGAATTTACAAGCGAGTTCGACAAATCTCTGTAAATATGCAAATCGCCTTTTATCACATCCTCAGAAGTAATAAATATGAAACATATAACTTAGCAAACCAAGGATCTAAGTTAAAATTTGGATTATCAATGGTTAAGGGTTAATTAATTTTTTTATTATTTATGTCCCTAGGAATTTATCCACTTGCCCAAGGATGGGCGTCCACCCTTCTTGACCTTCCAGCATCCAGCAACCCTCACATTTTTCGGTGACCAGCTGTCCTCCATTCTGCATAGGTGGCAATGAATTCCATGTGATGGGATTAAATTCCAGGCCTGACATCTTGCCCCTTGGCCATTTGATTAGAGCCTTCTCACGAGGCATGGAAGTCATTGATTCGAATACTCCTCCCAATCAGTCAACTTCCTATTGCGAATTTTATACAGCATCTGATCTTAGACTTCCTGTAGATTTGACCTAGGTGTTACCTCTCATATTTCTCAACATAGACGTAAAGGAAAGGCTTCCCAGCACCCAGGCGACACAACCTGCTCACAACGCACATGATTTTTTTCTTTTCTCGGGTTCCAATGGAAAACAATGACATGGACGTCACCTTGAACGAACTGCAGGAAATCTTGCTGGACATTAAGCAGCATATGCGCTGGCTTTATGATATTATGAACATGGGGGTCAAAGAAGGTAGTGCAACCACAAAGTAGGTGAAATAGATGGCGAGCCAAATGGGAAATCACGTTTCCAGAATTGAAGACAACCATAGGGGCATACATGAGCTCATGGGGACTGCTGATAACTTTAAGGGAGATGTGCAAAAGTTGGTTAATATGATCCAGTGAAACCATTTCCAAGAGTCTCCTAGAAGAGACGACCCAGTGGAGGAGACATCAGTAGTGCAACTAGTCGAATTTCTAGGTGAAAAGCAGCAAAAGTAACTAAAATTTGAATGGTTTTTTTGTTTTATTGTTTTTTAGGCAATTTCGTCCGTATATACCCTACAAAGGGAGTTAGTTACTTTTTTTGGCACAGAAGCAAGGTTTTGAGTCAGTCTTGGTCTTGTGTGGATAAATTGTTTAAAGTGAAGGCTCTGCCCCTTTTTTGTAAGCATGGATATTAATAGCCTTTTTATATAAATATAATACATTCTCAAGTTTCTGTTAAAAAAAAATGTTTGTTAAAAAAAAAAGATTTAAAAAAAAGAAGAGAAAAGCAAAGAAAAGAAGAGAGAGGAAAAGTCAAGTGTTGTTATACAAGAACCAATACTTGTAACATTCATGGTTGTTACACAAGAAACAACCATAAAAATCAACTCAAGTATCTCAAGTCATAGCATGATTTGCTAAACCATAATCATGCAAAGCCAAATTCAAGAAGCTAAAGGTTCAAAAGAAACTCAATGCAAAGTTGCATGAGGACACACAACATGTTTAGTTTGGGGGAGTGTTTGGCTTCCAAAATATCAAAATTTTATCCTCTTTTCCTTCCACCATTCTTCACATTATCAATATTCCATCACTCTATAAACCATTCATTAATACCATTTTCAAAATTAAATATGGGTTTAGCTCTAGTATTTTCCAAACCATTTATTTTATGTATTTTGAGAGAATTTGTGATTAAATATTAGAAAATTGACATATTTTCATTTATATCTCAAAATTGGATGAGTTTTGTAATGTGTAGGAATATGTGAACTTTTCAACACATAATTATTCAAGCCTCTCAGATATTTTCTCCAACATGTGGAGATTTAGAGGATATTTGAATATAATTATTCAAGCATATTCAAAGGAGGAAAATCATGAATATATGGATGGAATTTATTTTCAAAGATATTAAGAATTTGTGAGGATTTGAAGGGATAAATATTTTGTAATTATAGAAAATAGGTTGAGAGTAAAGTGGATCTACATTTACCCTCTTTTCAAAGAAATTCACGTATAAATAAGAGTGCTCTCTCTTCATTTGGGAGTAGTGGAGGCCTCTCTAGAAATAGAGAAATAGTTTATATTTTTGAGAGTTAGTCATGGATTTGATCCTTTTGTAATGGATTTGATGTTTTAGAATAAATATTTTCATTCATCCATATTGATTTTGATTTATTTATTATGAATTAGTAGGGTTGATTTTATGTGAGCTCAGATGTCAAATGCTGATTGGTTTGGATTAGTTTATTTCATGCAATTTTATGATTTCTTAGTTGAATTTATTTTATGCAATTTCATGCTTTCGTAGATTAGATTTATTTTCATGCCATTTCCTACTTTCGTAAACTAGATTCAATTTCAGTTGTATGCATTTTCTTAGTTTAGTCACATGTTTTCTTAGATTTCAGTCGCATGTATTTTCAATTTCAGTCGCATGGAATATTAGATTAAGTTAGTGTTACTCTGATGCTGCATATATTTTTCCTGTACCTTACAAGTTTATGCTCTCCTCGGGTTGACAATTTAAATCATTGTATAGTTTATTAATCGTTTAATACTTTTCACCAACAGGTCCTATGATGAGCCTAATATATTATTCATGTCAAATTTCAAAAGAATACACTTAGGGTGTTTTAGAAAATCATGAAGATGAATTGCTAAATCCAAGGTATTCTGGGTTGTCGAACTAAGTAACTAAGGTTTATTTCTAGCATTTCCATTGCAGTAATCGTTATCATGATTTCTCAAGCTTGTCTAACAACTTTAGGGTCGATACCAAGATCTAAAGAACTTAAAGAATGAGTACATTAAGTAGATGAAAGAGGTGGAGTTGATGGAATTATGTTTAAATAGTGTAGAATTTCTTCAAAACCAAGATCAATCAAATAATCCATAGTATCCACTAAGTTATGTTCAAGATCCTGAATGATGTTCTTTGTAGTTATCCTTCATCAAGGGAGTAAGGGTGTGATAGGAAATTAACCAATATTTTTTTTTATGTATGTTTGGTTAAGATGGAAAACTCATTGGTATCTTGTCTGGGAACAAGATATAGGGGACCAAGTTCTAAGAAACTAGGATTTTTGAAATCAAAAGTACTATCTTGAAAGAATTGATCAAGGTTATAATCTTTACCTTGGGTAATGTTTGATTGTGATACAAATTTTGATTGGAAGAATCACTATGAAAATTATGTGATTGAAAGGTACATTTTTTAGCCAAATATTGGATCTTCAAGCTCTCCTAGTGGAAAAATGATGACAGTGAACAATTTTTCTATGTAATCAATAAGAATTGTACCCAATGAGAAGTCCAAATTATACCTCACACTATTTTGAATAGGGAACCCATCCAGTTTCTATCCTGCAAACTATTACATGTTTTCAAGTAAGTATTTGAAATGGTAAAATTCATACGTGGTTCTATTATATATGCTTCCCGTAAACTAATAAATAACATGTTTTGAATTCCAAACCAATTGTACTACAATTTCTTTCAAAAAATAGTTAGTGAGTAAATGATGTAGAAGTATGATTAACCAATTATTAGTTCAAAATAGTCTATAATTATAAAAGGTCTACAATTCCATATCCACATGCTATAGCCAAATAGCTAAGAGATAAATAGACATAGGATTGCACCCTAAATTAGAGAAAAGTCTACGCATTAAGAAGCATTCTCATAACAATTCTAGCAACAATAACCAACAAATAAAAAATCCATATACATTACAACATCAAAAAGGTAGTTCTCCCTCAACAACTTGGCCAACAATGGATTATCCTCGTTAATTCTCTAAAGAAGTTTATGATATGGGACAATCAAAATCCATTTTTATGGATGCAATGTTACATTTATATATTTTTTCAAAAGTAATTGCTTCTTCAATGTGTCTCTAGGTCTCTAGCTTCAAAAACAAAAAATTTCTTATTATCGTTATAAACTTATTTTCTCCCATCAACTTTATCTTGAAAATGCTTTCCAAATTTGATATACTAAAAATAAACCAATAGAGAATGTAAAAATAAATTGATTGAAGGCCACCTCATACATAATCAATTCTTGATATGTCGACTCTAAACCCATTTGTAAGGTATTAATGAATGAATTGTTTAAATTTTTTTTTTTTGATGGAATTGATATAAACTCTTTGAATATCGGCTTTGTTAAATGCATATTTTTTTTTATAAACTCTTTCTTTAGCTTTATATCATTTTCCAAATCTTCCATACACTACTCCACTACTCTGGGTGCACTTAACTCACCAAATGAAGGAAGATGGCATCTTTGAATCACTCTCTCAACTACTTCAAATGGGTAAAGGCATTTGATGAAGGATCCATCAATGTTATTATCTAAATTTATGCAAATATGATTTCGAGTTTTCTAGTGCCACCAAAGTATACTCCATATCTTTCTTGCTCATTGCAGGAAGATCTACAGAACCTTATTTTCCTTCTTGTTTCCATTTTTTGAGTTGATCAAAACCAATTAGTACTCCCTCTTGTTGTTTCTTCTTAACCTTTACTTTATTGGAGGAGTTATGATTGATACTCTTGTAAGTCCTACAACCTTTTAAATTCTAATATTTGAACCATGTTTAACTCATCCTGCACTTCCATAACACATTCTTTGAATCTAGCTAGGTTGTATTTTTTTTCTCTGTAATACTCAACTCGATGCGTTAGATTTTTAATTATTTTATTGGATTCTTCTACTTGCTTCACCATATTAATCATAGTTGACTTTATTGATTGAAATCAAACATGGACTCCCATTGAAACTATTGTGACTAGATCCAAGTCTCTCCATTTAATGATAGGGGTTTATGTTGTTAAGATTAATTCTTCATCCTATGAAGTCTTCAACTTATTATGAGTTTTCCTTACTATTTTCTTTCTCTTCACGTCAAAAACAAATGAATCAATGACAACCACTTTCTGTGTGTTCGATTGTGTTGTTTAATCAGTGACTAAATTTATGGAAAGTCTATTATTTTTGGGGTAGTTGATTCATGTGTATTCATTATTCCCTCATTTTTCTACAAGTAACTCTCTTATTATCATATTCTTTGTTTTTATCCCCTTCTTCCTTTTGTGTCTTTAGCCTTTATTTCTAGTCTTCGATCTTTTGTTTCTATTAAGCTCAACTTCCTCTTATTTCCATTTCTTTCATTCTTTTCTTTTTCATAAGCTTCAACATATTCTTCTTCCTTCTTGATGTACTCTTGTTCAACTACATTATCTCTAGATTCTTGATTTAACTCTTATATAAATTTTATTTTGACTAGGATTCATGTTGGTATGGCCAAGTATATATAAGAGTTGAACAATGGATTATAACTATACCGCGATGATCATGGATCTTAGATATTTCCTCTCCAAAGTGATAAGGTGTTAGAGTTTCTCTTTCCATTAAAGTTGATTAGACCTTACATATGTTGTATGATCATATGGACGATGGAAATGTAAGCTAGAAAACCTTTTTATCCGGAGAGGCTTTAATTCCATGAAAATATGCTTGGTAGGAAATATCTTGAATTATCAATTTATCTGGAATGAATTTAGGAGGATATGTAGGGATTTTGAATCACCATACACTCTTTTTTGTTGTATCCTTCCCTCGCATACCAATCCATAGTGTCCTCACTACATGTATTGCTTCCTCAATCACCCAAGGGGATAGTGTGCATAAAATTAAAAAGTAAAGAGGGGTGATGGAATGATCACATATCATTGTGTACTCACTCATGTACTTGTTCTCCCATAGTTTTTGGAAATACCCGAAAACTGTCTTGTTTTCTAGTTGACATTGCCATCTTAATCTTGTTAAATGATTCAGTACATAGACAACAAACATAAATAAATATGACATAAAAATACTAGGTGATGTCCTAATTGGGACAATTTGATTAGGAAACGACATCACTCATCATTGTAGACAAGATTATTGGCTAATTGGAAATATTTCCAACTTCTATTCCTTGATAAATTAATGGGATCCATGATTCCTTGAATTGTGTAGCATATTTCTCACCGTACTACTTGCTTATCAATGACACTACATATATGTAAAGAAATACGAGGCAAGTGGTGGGATAAACATCTTTGTGGCATGCCTTGAATGCCTTTTATTTTATCCACCGCCTTTTCAATATCTCATGGTAATTCTTATCTATTATAAAATTGTGTTACCCATTCAATTTTCATGCTTACTTATGCTTTAGGAAACTTGTAATATATATCCAAACTTGAAGGATGAATGAAGTTATGACCTTCTCATTTTCATCTTTAATCGACCTATTATCCATGTGAGCATGGATGATCAACCATGAAGGTACCTTCGCTCTTGGAATAAGAGTTATTCCAACATCTACTCTATGGAAGTGAGCCATTCTAATGTCTAGATATACTATCAGGTCAAGGTATAGTTCTTCTAGTTGTAGAGATAAATTTGGATAATTTGTATCTTTAAAAACTTAGTAAATTCTTCCCATTGCAATTTTTGCATGGATCCATCTTCCATTATGTATATCGATAAAATGATATGGAGACTTCTTCAATTGTTGGTTCTATGGAGGTTTCTTCTTCCTACACAACTTGTTGAGATTTTCCTTTATACTTTGGCTACATTTTGGAGGCACGTTGATATACTAAGTTTCATTAAAATAACCACATTAGCCAAAAATATCATTAGAAGATATAATTGAATTCCATCCATGGTTATTTCATTGAGAATCAACATGTATGATGGCTCTAGTGAGGTTATAAAGAGACAAACTATGTTCAATACATCCACATTCAATTAATATAATAAGTTCAAAGTCATGGGATTCCTAGTATGAAGATCTTGTAGGATCTAACACAAAATCATGTATGGTAACCTTCTCATATACTCATTTATAATATAAACATCGATAAATTTAAAGGAGTAATTGCCAACAAATTGATATGAAATTAAATCCCTAGATAGGTGCATAATTTTCTCCTCATTTTCCTATATTAATGTAAGTATACTAGCTATAAGAATAACAAGTATACTAGTTATAAGAATCACAAAATGGCAAGGGACTTCATGCCAAAATAGTATGTGGCTCACGATACAAGTCCTATGCATCCCTCTCAATGCTAAATTTATGTCAAACAACGATATTTGGGAAGGAATTCAACAATATCTTCAATGGCGAGCCATCTAATAATGGGAAAAGAAAACTTAAGGCAGAGGGTTGAGTGATTCTATCATCAGTGTGAACCATGAAAATATTGATAGACAATCCAATGCATAATGTTTCAAATCCCACAAATCATGTATGGATACTCAAAAGGTAAAACCTACCTAGCAAAATCTTTTAAAAATTGGATTTCACTTTGGTGCATATCCACTAACAAGTGGAAACCGTAGGCAATGGGATGGAAAAACTGTATATGAAACGAGAAAATTATAGAATATACCCCCTTCTCTTTTCTTATAATATTGACCCAAAATCATTGGTCCATGAAAACACGAACAAGCAAATATGGGTAATAGTGTAATTGAGTTGTGACCAGGGTTGAATATGTTGTTGGACTAGTAAAAACATTGAGATCTTTCTAAATATTTTCGGTGGTAGTGATAACTTTGTCTCAGTATTGAGCTTTTTGAAATATTTCAATCTCGACAACACAATTTAAATTGTTTCAATTTTGTGTTGTATACACAAAATGGTTGGGCTCTCTCCTTTATAAACACTCACGTCACAAAGCCTTTTCCTTTTACATACTTTGGGGTGAAATGAAATAGCAACAAAAAAACCATAACATTTCAAAACTTGAGTTTTATCACAGTTGATTTAAAATGAAAACTCTTACCCTAAAATGTGAAAACTTTGAACTCAAATGTTTTGACATAGTCACATCCGTAAAAGGTTTAACCTCTCAACCCATGCGATGGCTTAGGCATCAATTACATTTGACCTTGGTACACTTTTGATTGTCACAAGCGCCTTAAACAAACATTTTGAGTGGTTGTGGCAATGGGTTGCATCACACATCTTTAAAAATTATCAACTTTTTTTGGTAGGTTTCTACCATTGCGTTAAACTAATATGATCATAGCCGAGAGAATCTTCAACACTTTACAAGTTGTGACATGATTGTACTAATTTCTAATTTTATTCTTTACTAATATTATGATGGCTTTGTTGTGCAATAGAAGTTTGGAGAGAATGCACAACAATGGGAATGGGTCACACATGAATGTGCTAAGTTTCAAATATCCAAAAGATATAACTCTTACAAACATTGCATAATGTTTCAGCAATGTTTCAAAGAGGTAGACTTTTCATAGGTACGCAATGTTTTAAAGAGAAGTTCAAAATGGTAAACAATGTTGGTTGCAATATGCACCAATTTGTGATATTGAGAGAAACCTCTTGTAATAAATAATGAAAATGCACGATATAACCGAAATAACAGAACACATAAGGAATTTATTGATTGCAGGCCACTTCGAGGGGGAAACCTCTTTTGACCAAGCTCAATACATATAACTCGTGGATACCTTCATTGGCCTTAACATGTACTTATATACTAAGTATGATCTAAACAACTATTACTCCCCATGAATGTGGGATAAACATGTACTTATATACTAAGTCTAATCTAAACAACTATTACTCCCCATGAATATGGGATAATACAAAATACTCAGGAGAAGACTTACAAAGAATATGCGTCCAACAACAATATACTAACAAAGTAAAGAGAAAGGTTGAAACAGGTTCCCAACATCCCCTTCCTCTTAGAAAAGCTTTGTCCTCAAAGCTTTAGATGTGGAAATTGTTGTTGATTTTGAAGGAGTGGTTCCCATGTAACATCCTCTGGTTGCATGCTATGCCACTGAATTAATACCTCTGTGATGGATCGAGAGAGAACCTGACGAGTGCACCTATTGAGGATGGCCTCTGGCTCCAAAATGATGGATCCTTCATTATCCAGTTTTGGTAAAAAAAATTGTGCTCTGTTGTTGGTTCCAATAACTTTCTTAAGACAAGAGACATGAAATACTGGATGAACACGAGGAGAAGGAGGAAGTTCCAATTTTTAAGCAACGGACCCAATATTCTAAAGAATCTTATATGGCCCATAGAATTTTGGATCCAGCTTATGACTCTCTTTGAGTTTCAGGGATGATTTCTTGTAAGGATGTAGACGGAGAAAAACCATATCATCGACTTGAAAAGTGCGCTCAAAATGGTGTTGATTGGATTGTTATTTCATTCAGTTTCTTGCCATGTGAATATTGTCTTGCAAAATGTGAAGAATATGATCTCGGTTTCGAAGAACCATGTAACTACCTAAACTTGTGAACTACTGGGGGTGTATGGAAGGAGCACTGGTGATTCCTGGCCATAGATTGCTTCATATAGAGTCATTTTAGATGTAGCGTGGTAGGAGGAATTGTACCACCATTCAGCGAGAGGGAGCCACTTTTCCCATTGATGTTGTTGTTCATAGGTGAAGCAACGAAGATACATTTCCAAAAAGCTGTTGATAAATTCAGTATGACCATCTATTTGTGGTTGATACCCTGAACTCATCTTCAGTTTGGTGCCACTATGGTGAAATAGTTCTGTCCAAAAATTGCTTGTGAAAGTTGCATCGCGATCCGACACAATGGAAGAAGGAATTCCATGAAGATGAAAGATATGGTCCATGAAAATTTGTGTGATTGAGGATGCGGTATATGGATGGCCAAGGGCACAAAAATGACTATATTTGTAGATGCAATCAACCACAACCAAGATCATTGTCTTCCCTCCATATTTAGTGAGCTCTTCAATGAAATCTATCGAAATATTTGTCCAAATCCGTGTAGGTATGGGAGAGGGTTCGAGCTATCCCAGAAGGAGTGTCATTTCACCCTTGTGGCACTGGAAGGTACCACATTCAACCACCGTCTATTGAATCTCCCTTTTCATTCCCTTCCAAAAGAAGTTACGCTGTGCCTTCTCATACATTTTGAGGAACCTAGAGTGTGTCATGTCCCCTTCCCTCTACTCACTGAGAGAGAGGACACGACCACACTGCTCTGTCTATCAAACCGGGGATCTATCCCCATGAACATAATCAAGAATGCAATGACAATAAAAATACATATGCAAATATATAACATATGAAAATACATTGGAAGAAAATCTCATTCATTCAATCATTCAACATGTTCATAATAATTCATAAAACAAATACATTGCAAAGAATATACAAGAGAGCACTTATCTTGAAAATGAGCTTCCCCACAACTAGCTATGTCGCTGCAACATTCCACCCAACCATAGGCCAGTTGTGCTCATCAATCTCTCAGCACAACTGCCACCTCCAAGCTGGGCATGATTTCCACAAGGAAAAGGGAACTACATGCTCACACATAGCCAAATACACACCAAGGTTCAACCAAGCCAACCTACAATTAGGTTTATCAGGCTGCTAAGGTAGTGGAAAGGTAGAATTGCTAAGATAGTGAGCTCAACCACAGAGCTATGGACACTTGCACAAGATCTATCTATCTTGGCCTCCACAATACCTACACACCCAACACAAGGAAGTATCCCCTTCACTGCTACACAGTCCCTCAGGCCATACCTTCCCTTCTAGTGCTCTTCAAGGTGTGCATAGTAGAATAGCCAACCCCTCTTGATCCTTTTGTGAGGTTCCTCTCTTGACTATGTTTATCAAGCCAATTTTGGGCCTCTTCCACTCCTAACCAGTTCAGACCAAAACAAGGGTGAAAATAACAACAAATTACAAATGTTGGGCATGAAGGAAAACGTCTTGGGAACCAAAAATGAAATGGTAGATGGGGGAAAATGACCCTGGGAGAGAAATTCGATTTCAGAAACGTTCTTGGGTATTGCAGGGGGAAAAAAAACCTCCCTAAACACCCAAATCATGAATCTTCCTTCCCAACCACCGTGCAATACAAAAATGAGTTTCCAACTTGGAGAAAATGAGGAAAACTGCAAAACTCATGAAGCAAAACGCCCAGCTTGCTCCAGCTGCGTGAGGAAATGAAAAAGGTGAATGAGGAATGGAATGGGAAGACATTTATGGGTGTTTTATTGCCCCATAAGCAAAAATATGATTTTCCAAAATGATGGCTTGCCCCAATACGAATTTTGACTGCCATACCTCTCCTTTCCCAAGGCATTAACTACCTCAACCAACTTCTTGAAGAAATAAATTATTGGGTGAAAAAGAAAAAATGGGTAGTTGAGGGTTTTATGGGTTCTCCCATTGACATTTGGATTTACACTATTGGCTCAAGGGTTTGAATAACCCCCACCCCCCCCTCCCCCCACCACATTCCTTTTGAAATCATGCCCCCATATATTTGTTGTATTGACATAGCTAGTTGTGGGTATTTTATTAAATTGCATATTTACATGATGTCTCAATTTTTATTGTAAACCCCATCTCTTTGCTGATTGGATTATTGTTTCATTCGGTTTCTGCCATGTGAAGATTGTCTTGCAAAATGTGAAGAATATGATCTTAGTTTCAGAGAATCATGTCAACTGCCTAAACTTGTGAACTGTTGGGGTTGTATGGAAGGAGCACTGGTAATTCCTTACCATAGATTGCTTCATATAGAGTCATTTTAGATGCAGTGTAGTAGGAAGTATTGTACCACCATTCAGCGAGAGGAAGCCACTTTTCCTACTGATGTTGTTGTTCATAGGTGAAGAAACGAATAAACGTTTCCAAACATTTGTTGATAACTTCAGTATGACCATCTGTTTGTGGGTGATACCCTGAACTCATCTTCAATTTGGTGCCAATGTGGCGAAATAGTTTAGTCCAAACATGACTTGTGAAAGTTACATTGAGATATGAGACAATGGAGGAAGGGATTCCATGAAGACGAAAGATATGGTCCATGACAATTTGTGTGATTGAGGAGGAGGTATATGGATGGATGAGGCCACAAAAATGACTATATTTGGAGAGGCGATCAACCACAACCAATATCATTGTCTTCCCTCCAGATTTAGTGAGCCCTTCAATGAAATCCATCAAAATATTTGTCCATATCTGTGTAGGGATGGGAGAGGGTTCGAGCTATCCTGGAAGGAGTGTCGTTTCACCCTTGTGGCACTGGAAGATATCACATTCAACCACCATCTGTTGAATTTCCATTTTCATTCCCTTCCAAAAGAAGTTACGTCGTGCTTGCTCATACATTTTGGGAAACCTAAAGTGCCCTGCTGATGAAGAAGCATGGAGTTCATAGAAGACAACTTGTTGAAGATATGTGCTCTAGGGAAGCACCATACGACCCTTTTATCTCATAGAAACACCATCCCAAGAGTATTGTAATACAATAGAAGGGTTATTGGCCAACCGTTGGATGATTTCATATAATGAAGAGTCATTGACATAGCCTTGCTGAATAAATTGCAACCAATTTGGAATAAGCATAGAAATAGATGAAAGAGAAATGTGGTCATCAAATGTGTGTGAAAGAGAATCCACCACAAGATTGTCCTTACCCTTCTTGTAAGTGATCTCATATTCATAACCCATGAGTTTGTTAACCCATTTCTGTTGTGTTGGGGATGAGACCCATTGTTCAAAGAACTATTTCTGACACTGGTGACCAGTCTTAATGTAAAAATGATTCCTTAATAGGTATGGCTACCACTTCTGTACTGCATGCAAAATAACCATCATTTCTTTCTCATGTATAGGCAGATAAACCCTTACTAAAAAGGGATTTTCTAGTGAAAGAAATGAGATGTTCATATTGAAGGAGAACAACACCAAGTCCATTGTCATAAGCATCACGCTCAATAGTGAAGGGCTTGGAAAAATCGGGCATAGCTAGAACATATGTGGTACACATAGCTTGTTTTAGTTTTTCAAATGCACACTTAGCAACACGTGTCCATGTAAAAGCATCCTTTTTCAATAGATCTAATAATGAATCCGCAATATTCCCATAATCCTTGACAAACTTGTGGTAGTAGCCTGTCAGCCCCAAAAAACCATGAAGGCTCTTGAGTTTCTGAGGATGTGACAATTTTTTCATGGCATTTATTTTGCCAGGATCCACGCGAACCCCTTGTGCTGAAACAATATGCCTGAGTTATTCTACTTCCTCATACCCAAAAACACATTTAGACTGTTTGGCACATAGATGACAATCACAGAAAAGTTGCAACACAAGATCCAGATGCTGAAGATGCTCAACCCATGTTTTACTATAGATGAAGATATCATCAAAGAAGACCAAAATGAAGTTATGCAAGTAGGGCCAAAATATTTTATTCATCAATGTATGGAATGTGGAAGGAGTATTAGTGAGGCAAAAGGGCATGACTAAAAAATCATAGTGGCCATCATGTGTGCGGAAAGTTGTTTTAGAGATATCATCCTCATGAACTCGAATTTGGTGATACCCAGAATGAATATCCAACATGGAGAAGAAATGAGCACCATGAAGCTCATCAACAACAGAAATTGGAAATTTATCCTTGATTGTGATGTGATTAAGTTCCCAAAAGTCAATGCAGAGGCATCATGACCCATATTTTGTTTTGGACAAGAAGAACTGGTGAAGAAAAGGAACTGGTACTAGGGAAAATAATACCTTGCTTCAGTAAGTCTCGAACGAGCATCTTAATCTCTGTATTTTAGTGAAAAAGGTAGTGATAGGGCCTGATGTTGGGAGGGATGCTTCCAGGAAGGACAATAATACGATGGTCCTCTGGTATTGAAGGTGGAAATTCCACTGGTTCAACAAAGACACATGCATATCGATCCAAAATTTGTTGTAGATCCAAGGGAGTAGTGGAGACTGCTAATGGTTTCATCTGAATGGAATGAATATGTGAATTATTCTTAAGGAGATTTTCCATGCGATGTGAATTGATGATACTTAGATACCTTGGTTGTAAGACCTTCAATGTGTGTTTTTTCCCATTGACTGAAAACTACACCCAAAGTTGAGCAAAATCCCATAAGATGGGTCCAAGTGTGCATAACCATTGACCGCCCAAAAGCACATCACACTCACCTAAGGGAAAGGCAAACATGTCGGAGCACAAGTTATAATATCCAATAGATATACACACATTGTGATACTTCCCCTTGCAAGGTAAGGTGCCCCCATTGGAAATCACGACTTCAAAGCTGGAGCAAGAATGGACAAAGCAATCATCTTGTTTGGCGATCTAAGGGTCAATGAAGTTATGATTTCTACCAGAATCAATGAGTATTGTAAGAGGGAGATTCTTGAAGAAATCCTTGACCCGCCTGGTTTGTGGGGTGGCGACTCTGGTTAATGCATGGAGAGATATCTCTGGGTGGTCATCCTGAGAAAGAGGTTCGACAAGCGGCTGCTGAATGTCGGCTTGATCATCTGTTGGATCCTAAGCATATTCACAAATTTCAGGTGTAGGAGGAGAATCCACATCTAAGAGATGGATTTTTTTCTCAGCACATCTATATCCCCGAGTGAATATCTCATCACAATTATAACAAATCCCTTTTTTTCTACGTTCCTACATCTCGTCTTTAGACAAATGCTTGATAGGAGTGGTTCTAGGAACTAGCGTGAATGGAGGTCTTTGGGAAACCATATTTATGAATGGAACAAAAGTGGATTTGGAGCGCCGTTGAGATATGATCTTGTCTTCCACCAATGTAGACAACTCTAGGGCTTGCATCACTGTGCCGAGACATAAATTTTAACCTCAGATTGGATTGCATCCTTCAAACCACTGATAAAACAACTCTTATAGAATGCTTCAGACAATCCTTCAGTGTGATTGACCAGTTTCTAAAGTCCTGTCTGATACTCTCTCACAATTCCAATTTGGAGAAGTTTAGTGAGGGCTCCTGTGAAGTCATCAAAAGCAATAGGGCCAAATCATTGCAAAAGGAGTTGGAAAACATTTGTCCATTTTGTATCTTCATGAGCCTTGATGTACCAACATAACCATTGAAGGGATTCATGTTCTAAATGAAAGGATGCAAGTGGGACTTTGTTGACATCAAAAGTGTTATGTAGAATGAAATATTATTCTACCCTGTATATCTATCCATTCAGATAATCACCATTGAAGCGAGGAAAATCAAGCTTTGTCCCATGAAAATTGTTGGAAGAAGAGAACCAAGGGCTTTGCAAAAGACTCTAGCTGTCATCTATTGTTCATGGATGAATGTTGAAGCTGGAGGCCGAGAATTTTTTCATCAAGATCTTGGATTTTGGTATTGAGGGCGACAAGTTTGTCATCCATGTGTTTGTTTTCTCCTGTGTGGGTGACAACCATAACCAAGTTTTTTTTGTTTTTTTTCGGAAATGGGTATAAAAACAAGAACATAATTTTTTTTAGAAAAGGAAAATTTGGAGTTGGGAAAAACTCTGATGAGTAATTGGGGTTTGACTAGGTTTTAGACACTTTCTTAGAGACATGGAAGCAAAAAAATGGGGATTTCAAAATTGGGGTGAAAGAATGGGAAAATTTTTCAAAGATGGATAAGGAAGCAAAAATAGGAAATGAACGCCGTGGAAAAAATTGAAGGCAATTCAGTGAGAATCAAAGAAGTTATGGAAAACCCTAAAAATAGACAAATGTGAGATTTATGGCTTCATAAAGTGGAATAATAGGGCCCTCAAAAAGGAATATGCAGAATGGAATTGGAGGGGTTCTAATGAATTTTCAAGGAAAACAGAGTTAAATTAAAGAAGATATGGTGAAAAAAATAGATTTATATTTTTTTTGGTGGAATTGATATGTGATGGATCGAGACAAATGCAATCTGCTATTTATCAACTGGAAATAGCTATGGACCCCAGGTATGTTCGACTTCCTAAAGGTTCAAGAGATTCAATCAGTAACCATTGCTGTCTAATGGATTGCGTATTGGGGCGTTACTACTCACTCCACAGCTCAGGTAAAACTGATAAATGGTTTTCCACAAATGGAAGCTCTTGGTTTACCTCATAGGTGGGAACTAGTCAATCAGGTATGGGTCATTTCCCTTTTCGCTGGAAGGTCCTCTCAATGGCCAACTACTTAGGGGTTCTTGTGGTGATCCTCGCAATTAGTTTTAGGGCTATGCATAGGTACTTCCCACATTTAAGTGGATAGGGGTTATTCCATGATCCAAGCTTGCAATTGAAATGAACAATACAAATGCAAAGAAGAAGAACTACTGCAATAATCACAACGTCAGGAAGCCACTGCGAAAAAATAATTTGACAGAAATTCCACCCAGTGAGCCCAAGAAAGTGATCTATTACTAGATAAGATAAACCTCATGCAATAAATAATGAAAATGCACTATATAATAGAAATAACAAAACACAGAAGGAATTTATTGATCATAGACCACTTCTAGGGGGAAACCTCCTTTGAGAAAGCTCAATACAAATAAATCATGGATGCCTTCATTGGCCTTAACATGTATTTATATACTAAGTCCAATCTAAATAACTATTACTCCCCATGAATGTGGGATAAACACATACTTATATACTAAGTCTAATCTAAATAACTATTACTCCCCATGAATGCGGGATAATATAAAATACTCATGGGATGACTTACAAAGCAAATGCATCCAACAAAAATATACTAATAATGTAAAGAGAATGGTTGACATGGGTTCTTAATAGATATATCCATACTCTACACAATGGTGCACAATTTGAACATAGAAATTGTTCGAGGGTGGATGAACTACTCACAATATTAAGGAGTGATCATGGGAAAGGAAAAGAAGAATCATTGGGAAAGTGCACAACATCGCAAATGTTAGATAAATGAAACTTTGGAAAAATATATGATGGCCTCGTAGATTCTAAGGGATAAAAAATTGAATCATGGTCTTGGTTAAACTTATCCTTTTAGTTGATTGAAAGAAAATAAAAAATGTGATGACCACTTGCTACAAGGTTCTCTTTATGAATAAAATGATTAGATCATCTATAAGATACTTCTACAAGCACAATCAAAAGTTGTGTCATGCACCCATAATAATAATAACCCTTCTTATGTTGCAAAAACGAGGAATGCATATTTCATAATATAGAAAGTTGAAAACTGAGCACTAGAATTTCAGGAGAGGTCCCAGATTCTAAAATTTGGAGAAGTTGTTTGGCTCAACAAGATACTAAGAAAACATCAACTACTAGCAAACATAAAGAAGTTTGGGTTTTCTAATTCTTCTTTGGTATACTTAGGGTGTGTTATTGGTGGAGGTGAGTTGAATAAAATAGAGGCCAACCTTAAAAGGATCACTCATAATATTGTCATAGAAGTTAGGAGTTTTGTGTAGTTTCCCAATATTTAAAGAAATTTCATAGCATCATTTTCAATTTTGGAAAAACCACTTCATGCTATAACATCTAGTTGGAAGACATTCTAGTGGGATAGAAATTAATATAAATCTTTTGAAGAACTAAAGAATAGTATTAGTCAAACCCTAATCCTATCACTATCTAACTTGTAGAAGTAATTTTAAGTAGAAATTGATGTTAGTGGATATACAATAGGAGAAGTATTAATGGAAAGGGGAGATTGGTCTACTATCATTTAGAGTTTAATAGAGCAATGTTGAAATATCAAATATATAATAAGGAACTCTATACTTTGGTTCAAGCAATGAAGTAATAGAAGCACTATCTATTTGCTAAGGAGACCATCGTCCATACTAATCATTAGCCTCTACAATACTTGCAAGATTAAAGTAATATCCGATAAGAAATACATTATAAATGGATCAAATTTCTACAACAATTTCATATAAAGATTAAATATAGGAAGGTAACTAACAAAAATTTGGTTGATTTACTATTCAAACCACCAACACCAAAAATCATATGCACATGTAGTGATTCAACCACGATTCATATAAATAGGGGTATTCAAAAGATGAGTACTTCAAGGGGGTTAGTCAACAGTTGGAAGGACAACAAGAACTAATAGATGTTGATTGGCATCTTCAAATTATATTACCCTAAAATTAATATCGGGTATGTTTATGTACCATAGGATTGAAGAGTACAATTGATAAGGGAGGCTGACATCTGTAAAATATTTCTAATCATTTCAGTATTGGGAAGAATGTGGCTAATTTGTAGATGTGTGTTTATTGGCCTAAGATGCAAGAATAAATAATAAGATTGATTTGAGATTATATTTTAGGATGTACCAAAAAGACTAATATTTTTGGGGAGTTCGTTTATGATAGGAAGTGAGCATTACTACCTATATGTGTTAGTAGATGGGCTTCATAAAATTTTTGTTTTTATAGTTTTTAAGAAGACTAGTAATGGATAAGAAGTTGTAAGCCTATTTTTTGAAGGGTTCTAGATGCACTTTGGGATTCCATGGAGGATAATTTCTAATGGAAATGTTAGATTATTATTTTTAATGTATTTTAGACATCAATATGGGAGAAGTTGGACATTAAATTGAAGAGATCAAATGACTTTTACTTGCAATCTAATGGGAAAATAAATGTAGTGCAAAAGAATTTGGTTCATATTTTGAGAGGTTATAATACAAAACATCCAAACACTTAGGACAAAAATTTGGTTTACACACAATATTGGTATAATATAGATATCCACGCGTCCACTAGTAAGTGACCTTTTGAAATTTGCACCATCACCATTATGTACTATATATAAATACCTTGAAGTAGGGGAAACAACCTTAAGTGATGCATTGAAGGCATAAAAGATCATGGATATGATAAGGAAAATACACTTATGAGTTTAGGATAGATACATGTGATTGATAAGAACTTACAAGTAGGACACTGGGTTTGGTTGAACCTTGATAAGGAAGGGTTCTAAGGAAGCTAAAAAGAAAATCAAATCCTCAAGATATGTAGCATTTGAAAAATTGGAGAAGTTAGGAAAAATGCTTACATAATTCCCCTTCATTGCGGCACCACTCTTCATCCACTATGCTTGAAAGAGTGATCCAATTATATAGTTTTCTCGATAATATTCCCGATAGATTTCAACATCTTCTTAAACCATAACTCAAAGGGAAATATAGGAATCTAACAAAAATTGCCATAGATTTAATAGCCTCAAATCCTGGATCATTGCTTCTATCTTTAAACATAAAGTGCACTTGTTGTGATCACTACTTTCATCTCTAAACATAGAATGCATTTTTTCTGCTGACCTATTTTTATGCATCAAGTTGTTGGATGATGAGAGAGGTATTTAGTGTCCCACATCTGTTTGGTACTAACCAATATTTTCCATAACAAATGTGGTAAAAAACATATGTGATCCTGAACATTGTAGTTCCAGAGGAAATTCAAGTGGCTTCCAAAATTCTAACGACTGGCACAAAGTTGTAAACATATAGATAAACAAGGTGAATGCCTAGTTCAATGTAGTTAACACATGGCAAGGTCGTGACTTCTTGCAATCTAACACTCCTTTTTCGGCTAGTGAGATTAAGATTATATTTTCAAACTACTGAGTAGAAAAAGATATTAATTGCAACAAATTCCTTGGATTCTTTCATGCTTTCAAAACAAGAACATATGTTTTATCAATAAAATCTTCACTATCATTTAAATATTGGAACAAAGTAGAAAGTTGTTACCGATCAATGCATTCTACAAAGTCTGAGTGGTCGAGCAAATAGTTGGAAAATTCAAGCTTGTTGAACAGGGAAAAAAACTCATCTTGAGAAGAACTTATCCATGGTTGAGCATGTAATCCTAGGCTTAGATTCATCAATCAAAAGTTCCGAAGAAAACATTAAGGGAAAAATATGTGTAGTCAAGGTACCGCTTCTCAAAGGTCATTTAGAGGGTTGTAAGAAGTCTCTCATAGCATACATTTACACTTCTAAACACACAGTACTTAGTGGGTTATCAAAGTTTCCTAATTCACTAGCTCAGATTGAGGTTTTCTCTTCTTGAAAAATGTTCCTTTGTCTCTTTACGAGAACTATAGATCCTCGAAGAGATTGGAAAAGTTGTCTTCATGCCTATGTGAAGGCCTTGGAAATATCACTTTGTTGGATAAATAACTTGAAGCCTTGAACTTTAAACATTATCAAAATTAATCTAGATCATTGTAGTAATATGTAGGAACTGAGAGAATTGGTATACTTAGCACATGTTATTGGTGGAGGTGGGTTTAATATTGGTATACTTGGGAAATGTTATTGGTGGAGGTGGGTTTAATATTGGTGTACTTAGGACATGTTGTTGGTGGAGGTGGGTTTAATATTGATAATGAAAAGTTAGAGGCTAACCTTAAATGTCCCACTCATAATATTGTCATAGAATTTTGGAGTTTTTCGGAGTTGCCCAATATTTAAGATAGCCATGCATCATTTTCAGTTGTGGTAGCACTAGTTCATGCTATAACAACTAGTTGTAATATATTCTGGTGGGATAAAAATAAATAGAAATCCTTTGAAGAACTAAATAATAATATTAGTCAAATACCAATCCTATCACTACCTAACTTGTAAAAGTTATTTGTAGTAGAAATTTATTCTAGTGGATACACTATGGGAGAAATATTAATGGAAGGGGGAGACTTGTCTACTATAATTCAGAGTTGAGCCATGGAGCAATGTTGAAATATCCCACATATAATAATTAACTATAGGATTTGGTTCAAAAAAATGATAAATATAAACACAACTATTTCCTAAGGAGACCATCATCCTTACTAATCACCAGCCTATACAATACTCACAAACTTAAAGTAAGATCCAATAATGGATTGGACTTATACTACAATTTCATCTAGAGATTAAATATAGGAAGGTCAATAACAAAAGGTTTTTTGATTTACTATTCAAACCACCAATACTAAAAATAATATGCACATGGACTAGTTCAAGCATGAAGCATATAAATATGAGGACTTTAAGGGGGTCATCCAATATATGTAAGGACAACCAAAACTGGTAGATGTTGATTAAGATCTCTAAAATGAATTACTCTAAATTAATATGGGTTATGTTTGTGTATTGAGGAATGAAAAGTACAATTGAAAAGGGAGGCTCACATCTAATATTCTTGGTCATTTTTATGTCAAGAATACTATGGTTGACCTGTAGACATGTGTTTATTGGCCTAAGATGCAGGAAGAAATAACTAGAGTTATGTGAGGTTATATATTATGTTGTACTAGCATGCCTAATATTATTTTGGGGATTGTCTATGATATGAAGTGAGCATGACTACCTATATGTGGTAGTATAGAGGCTCCATAAAATTTCTGTTTTGATGGTTTGTAAGAATACCAACAATGGATAAGTCTACAAAAGCCTATTAATTGAAAGGATTTGGGTGTACTTTGGGATTCCAAAGAGGACAATTTCTAAAATAAATACTAGATTTCTTTGTGTATTTTGGACATCAAAATGGGAGAATTTGGATATTAAATTGAAGAGATCCACTACCTTTCACCCACAATCTAATGGGTAAATAAAGGTATTGCATAGGAATTTGGTTCAACTTTTGACAGGTTACATTAAAAAACATTGAAGGACATGGGATGAAAAATTGGTTTACACAACATTAGTATAATAGACATATCCACATGTCCACCAATAAGTGACCATTTGACATTTGCACCATCACCCTTGGATATTGTATACATAAATCTTGAAGCATGGGAAACAACATAAAGGGTTGCATTGAAGGCATACAAGTTCATATATAGGATAAGGAAAATACACTTATAGGTTTAGGATAAATATAAGACCATTATCATAAACACAATATTGAGAAGAACTTCCACGTAGAAGACAAATTTTGGTTTCACCTTAATAAGGAAATCTTATAAGGAAGGGGAAAGAAAATAAAATCCTCAAGATAATTACCATTCAAAATATTGGAGAAGTTGGGAAAAATTCTTACACGCTTCATCTTCCATCCTATATATGCATTTAATCAATAGTAAATTTGGAAAAAATCAAACATTATGATTCATCCATGTTTGGTGAGGATGAAGAGGGAAAAGTCTTACTTTCCACTGAAGATTTAGCACTAGATTCACATATACAATTACTATAGGAAAAACTTCTACAAAAGAAGATAAAAAGAACCAGAAGATGTCAAAAATCATTTCGGCAGGTTTGATTGAATTGTCAGCTACGACTAGTCGAGGCCAAATGGTACTCCAAGAAGAAAGTTGAGAAATATTTTCATGGTCTCTTTCATAAATAAAGCTCTTAGAGGCATGAAAAAGCCTCCAAATGGTAAGGGATGGTTCCAAATAGATTTGCAAAATTACCATATGAATTTATTCAGGCTATTGATTGGGGAGATGTGGCCTTGATTTTTTCAAAATTTAGGACATCAACTTCTAACACATTTTCGGGGCCCTAAATAGTGTTCTTTTTTCAATGTGATGGATACGAGTTATTTTAGTCTTTCCTGCACCCTATATAAATTTTTCTTCTCATTTAGATATTTGCAAGAGCTATCATGCACCTAAAAATGAGCTCATACGTGTAAATCACCAACCCAAAAATGTAACGGTACAAATATTTTTCACATGTATGAGTGGTGATCATGTCATATCAACATAACATGGGGAGTTAGTAACATGTGCCAATCCATAGCAACTTCTAGAAGCATTGTGGATGTTGTAAGAGGTCTATATGTAACAAACTCAAATAATAACAACAAATAATAATAATAATAATAAACATCAACATATATATGAAATAAATAATAATAATTAATAATGTCTTTATGAAAAGACGTGACTCTTAATGAAAGGGTATTCTGCCAAAATATAAATAACGGGCCCTCAATTGTAATTTGGACGTATCTATCAATTTATTCATATTTTATTATGTACGGATATGTGGGTTATTTCAGAAATTACTTAATTGAGAACATCCAACTATGGATGTTATAGTGGTATCAGAGCTATGCAGACCTTGGACAACATTATTTACACCTTGTGTAGAATTGGGTTTCCGAAAAAAATAGGACTTTGTCCTTAAAAAATAAAAATAAAAGGTAAAAGTAACCCCCCCCAAAAAAGAGGTAAAATAAAATAAAAGAAAAGAAAAGATAAAAGTTAAAAAAAGAAGAAGGTAAGAGTGAAACCACATGTGGTTTCTTAAAGTGGGTTTGGGTTTGAATATAAAAAGTGCATAATAATGACTACAAGAAGCAAGTGAGATTTGAACCTAGGTGGGGAAGGTAACACTAAGTTCCTCCCAACAACCCAATCTACTCGCATTTTACAAAACTATTGGAAAAAAAAAAGATAAGAAGAAGGAAGATTGCCATAAAAAAGGGAAGGTCAAAAAAAAGAGAAAAAGAAAAGAAGACAAAAGTGAAGTAAAAACACAGTCACAAACAATGGCACCTACATATTCAGAAATGAAGTCACAACTACAAACAATAGTGGACAAGTTAGAGCAATATAAGGTGATCAATAAAAGTATACAAGTTGACGTTGAGACGCATAAGTGGTTGAAAGAGTGGAGAGACAATGCGAATCGTCGCTTATGGAATCAAAATCGAAAGCTAGAACGAACCATAAGTGATAACAAGAAAATGTTATCTGATCAGGATAAAGAAATATCATGTTTAAAAATTCATAATCAAAACTTAGAAGACGAGATCAGAAAGTCAAAAAATGACAACAAATCACCATATGGATGCGATAATGAATTAGAAGAAGAAATAAAGCATCTAAACAAACTCATCATGGAAAAAGATGATGAATTGGCGCAAGTCTAGATGAAGTTAGAAAATCAAGAAACAGAGTTATGTCATCATAAATAGCAAAAAGAAAAACTCCAGCAGCAGTATGACGACTGTAAGAAGACACATAAGTTAGAACTGACAAAAGTCAACAAGGTGTTATCAAGCAATTCTAAAGAAGTTTTCAGATTAAGAAATCATAACAAGACACTAGTCACAAAAATTAAGAAGTTGAAAAGTAGTCGGAAGACAGAACAATCTACGGAAGACATTGAAGGAAAAAATATAGACAAACAGAAAGAAAATCGTTGTATAAGAAGGCAAAACGAAGATCTTAAGGAACAACTTAAGAAGTCTGAAGATGACAGAAAATCACAGGTAGAAGTGATTAAGAAGTTTCAAAATGATAACATGCAGTTAGAAAAAGAGTTGGAAAAGATACATAATGAAACCTTAAAACCTCAAGAGACGAAAATGCAACTTTCTGCTCAGATCAATGCTAAAACAATGACACTCGTAAAAGAAAATGACATTATGAAAATTCCATATCGACACTCCAACCCTAAAAATATATATTCTAAAAAGTGGGAAATGTCAAAAGATAGCGGTACCAATGTGATCAAATCTCCTAACGATATATCAGTATGGAATGCCAACAGTCCACAACAAATCAATTTGAGATGGATTGATTCATCCACATATTGGAAGTTGTGCTCAACTCTTAGTAGTTCGTATCGACATGTCTCGTCAGCTGCGACACCACAAAAAATGATGCAGAAACATTATAAGGCTTTGACGACAAAGCCTTTCTAAGGGAGCGGAAATTTAACAAACTCAAATAATAACAACAAATAATAATAATAATAATAATAATAATAATAATAATAATAATAATAATAATAATAAACATCAACATATATATCAAATAAATAATAATAATTAATAATGTCTTTACGAAAAGACATGACTCTTAATGAAAGGGTATTCCGCCAAAATATAAATAACGGGCCCTCAATTGTAATTTGGACTTATCTATCAATTTATTCATATTTTATTATCTACGGATATGTGGGTTATTTCAGAAATTACTTAATTGAGAATATCCAAGTATGGATGTTACACTATAAACCCTAAACATAACCTAAATTCTATCTATTAGAAACCTAAAAAAAAAAAGTTCATTTTTTCACTAATTGTGAGTTGCTCGAGAGTATGAACAAGAGTGTGGATATACTAATAGATAAAAGAGGTGAATGAATAATGTTGAATATTACAAAAGATCATAGCATCTCACCGCTTTATGCTAATCGTGGACAAATTTGTGATCTATATTTAATCTCCATAATATATGAAGATAAAATGCACAATCCTTCATTGAATGTTTATTTTTCTGTAAGGGTTCTGAGGGTAAAATTTTTTGTTCCATAATGTGGATTTTATATTGTATCCTATTTCATATGTAATAATAGTTAAATAATATAAATAGTGTATTTTTATATATGCTAAAACATTAATTAAGTGATAAATCATAGACTCATTTTAGTCATTTTAAGTTTAAATATATTTTGGTGAGTCAAACATTGGAATACCCTATCACAATGTTCACTAGATTTAGGGCTATGTCACAACTTCCTTTGAAACTGCTCGTATACATGTTAATGAAAAAACACCATACCTTTGGTCTTCATAATGAATCCTAAACTACCAAAGTTTGATAACCTCTAAATAAATAACGCTATGTAACATATATATTAAAAAAATAAAATGTTGTTTGATTCAAGATTTATGTTACACAACTTACATAATGTTAATCAAAAGGTATGTGATGCTCATTCTTCATTTTGAAATGGGGAAAATAAATCCTACATAAGTTAAAAATAAAAACTAAGAGAGTTGGTGCATAACATAGTTCAAACTAATAATATAATCATTTTTTTCAAACTAGTAATAATTGTGAACTATTGGAGAAAGAAACTCCCCTTGTAAACTCTATGTATATAGACAACATTCTTTTATAAACACTTTTCCATGGTTTATGTATGGATCTCTCTTTTAGACATGCTCAGATCAAGAATATAGATTTGGAGGATGAAAGATTATAAGTCATAACTTGACATACTAATCGTGTGAGTATCCCTACTTAGTTATATGCATGAAATAATGAATCACAAAGGTATATTATCGATACTTAACAAGACCAATGAATCACAAAGGTATATTATCTATGCTTAACGAGACCAGATTCAATTAACCCAATGAAGCTAGTGCAACAAGAGAATAATAACTAATGATAAGAAGTTAAACCATAAAACTCTAGAAAGATATTGACATGATGGGTTGATCTTTTAAATCTACTAATGTTAAAGGGCATGGAAATAAGGTGCTTTCAACACATGACCATTCTATTGATTGAAGTTAATAAATCAAATCTGATTTTGATTTTGATTTTGATATAATAAATGTGGTGATACAATCTTGTGAAAAAAGATAATCTTATAAAATACATCCTAAAGTAAAGATAAAAAAACATTCCCTTTTATATAAATTACACTACAACATAACATTGGTTGATTTGTCTTTAAAAATAAAATTTATATAAAATTTATTTTTAATAAATAATTTATATCTAAACAAATATAAAACAATTTTATTAATTTTTATTGAAAATATATTATATAAATTTAGATACTAAACTTTGTCTTTTTCATACTTGCTAAGTTAGACAAAGCATCGCATTTACAAATGAGAATAAGGAGCAAATACTCGCTAAAGTATAATTACATCGATAGGTGTTTTTATTTGAGATATGGGGTGGACTACGACATATGTTTTTCATCTACGGACAAGGATGAGACAAGTGTACCATTGAAATAAACAATTATAAAAAAAACAATATAAAAAATAATTGGTAGTTGATGAATGGATAACTGATAGTGATGATGGATAACTCATAGCTGATAAATGGATAACCAACAGTTCATGGTAAATAACTAGAAGAATGTGAGATTAAAAAAATAATATAAAAAATAACTGATAGTTGATAAATGGATAATAGGAAGAATGTCGGTGATAACATGTAGCTTCGCATGGATAACTCAAAGTTGAACCCGTTTAATTAGAAAAATATGATCAATAAAAAAGTTCAAATTGTCTTCCTTTCCTTCATTATCTCTCAACTATTTGATTCCTATCAATGCGATCCAACCACAAACTATGTAAATGTATTAATTATAACCAAATTCCATAAAACAATAATCCAAAAAAAATCCACACATATTGTATAATATTCTATACATAAAATAAATAACACACAATTGATTTCTAAGTTAGTAATGAATTGTTCTTTCATACTCCATAACTTGAAGTTTTCTAGATATGAAAATGTACCACTAACTCTATATTAATGATTGCCCAATAAGATATTTTATTGATTCCTTCACCATAGCGTTGGCCCCAAAATCAAATACGAGTGGAAAATATCGTAGTAACGAGTTGTATTTTCCTATCCCATAACTTGTACTAACTCTCTATTAATAATTGTCCATGAAGTTCTTTTATTCTCGATTCTTTCAAACATATCATAACGTTGGCCCTAAAATCAAATATCAATCGAAAATAATCATAGTAATGAGTTGTTATTTCATATTCCTTAAAATATTAATAATCGGCCATGAAGATCTTTTATTCTCGATTCCTTCCAACATATCATAACGTTGGCCCTAAAATCAAATATCAATCGAAAATATTCATAATAATGAGTTGTTATTTCATATTCCTTGATATAGATATATACTAACTTCCTAACTTTTGAAGTTTCCTTGATATAGATATATACTAACTCCCTAACTTTTGAAGTTTCCTTGATATAGATATATACTAACTCCCATACTCAATGATTGGCTATAAGATATTTTTCTTTTTATTTCCTTCATTGTTTCTCAAATCAATCATCATTTAAAAACATACTCCAAGATTTCCTTCCAACCAATCAATTATCCAACGAAAATGTCTTTAAAATATGTTTCCATGTCCCTTCATGATTAAACTAAACATGCTCCCTTGTATACAAATCATAACACTATGTTATTCCTTCCTAATCGAAGAAACAAATCAACTTAATTTTATTTTAATGACCCTTTGCATAAAAATTGAAGTGGGTAGTGGCATGGTGACTTAATTCTTACCATTTTTTAAATCTTACATTGACATACATATAGTGTACCATATTCAATCTATTGACATACATATAGTGTACTGTATTTAATCTAAGAAAAATAATGATATATTTATATTCATTATAAAGTAGATTTATTTTTATTATTATTTTTAGAATAAATAGTTATTAATTTTGTTTTTGGTTAACATTTTATGAAATTATTATGTAGAAATTCAATTGTTATCATTTTATTTATGATTAATTTTTCAGTTTTTTATGTTTCACTCTTTTTTATTTTGATTATGTTTTATTTTTATCACTTTTTTTGTCGCTCTATTATGTGTATTTCTTGTTGTCTTTCTCTATGTTATATTTGGTGGCATCATTCATGTGCTCTTTGTTGGTGTCATTTACATTATTTTTCTTCATTCATTGTACACTTTCTTCCTTCCAATCAAAATTATAAATAAACTTACATCATAGTCATGTTTCTTCACTTGTAAATCATTTTATTAAACTTTTAATTTGATGTATATTTTGTATCTAAAAAAACGAATTTCTTTCACAGCATAAAAAATTGACATATAAATCCCGGTGCATTTTCCCAAATTGGCAATGAAATTCTTATCTAAACTAAATTTTCACTTAAACGACACAAACTTTAATTTTGTAATTTTCGAATTTTTTAAATATATATCTATAATAGATCATTTCTTTCTTTAAATTTTTATTTTCCAAGTCCTTAAATACATATATACGACATATAATTTCTTTAAATTTCCTTATTAGAAAATTATGCAAGTTCTTCATCCATTCATCTTACACATTAAAGTCATCTTATTTGATTTTATGGATCCTCCTTTTCTTAAACAGGAACAATTTAAGTTTTGTATTAAAGTTTGTTGTGGGAGATCTAAACAACTAATTAATGCAAAAAGATGGATATTTCAACAATCCAAAATAACATTGCTCCTATCATACTAGAAAATCTAATCTTGTGGAGCTTAGTTACAATTTTTACATAACAAAAGGTGGTTATGTTATTGGTGTACAACCTAGAAAAAAACTCCTAAACACAACATGCATTTGGAAAATGTGATCTAGAAATCAAAATTAAGTAGGGATGTTGAAGGTTATCATTTCATCCTGGGGCTATTGCTAAGGGTCTACTTCCTCTTTGTTGACTTCCAAGTTCCATTGCACCCTAAGAATAGAAAGAAATATCTTCTCCCTTATTTTCCATTGGAAAAGAACCAAGGGTTTCTTTGACATTACTGATGAGGATATTTTGTTTAGCTCCAAGACCATAACTTTTAAGTGTGCACACTTATCTTCCAAGTCTTAGATTTATTTTCTTTGTTGTAGAATTATTGCCATAATGATAGTGTTTTGTGAATCTTGAAGGTGCTCCAATTCATGGGATTTAGTAGTCACTAAAAAATAGAAGTATTGTTACCCTTTATTAGGTCATCCTATTGTCAAATGAACCTATGGAGTTCTTGAATGTCCCTTTTAGAAGTAGGGTGCTAACCATTGTCCATATTGTCGACTAGGGAGCCAAAGCACTAGTATTTCCCATCGACCAATTTCTTTCTAATGCATTGAGTCAATATTTACGTAAAGGTGAGTCTTCAAAAATGAATCAACCTATGAAAAAATGTGAACCAAATACTAAGAGACTATCAAGATTAAACTATAGTGTGGGGCTTGGTTTGATCCAGGAGGATCTAAAAAGGCCAATTTTCAAAATCATCATATTGCAACAAAAATAGTACCATGTTGAATATCTTGTCAAGCCGATTCCAACGGTGCAAACAGTGTGTCAAACGGACTCCGGATGCAAAAGATATTGCGTTTTGAAGTTTGGCCCCAACAGGGAAAATTTTGGTTGAAGTGCCACGTGGCACTCCCTCAAGCTGCCACGTGGTAGTAAAAAAGTGCATTCTAATGACATGGCATGATAATGTGTCATGATGATGTGGCATGCTAAATGGCATGATGATGTGGCATGCTAAATGGCATGATGATGTGGTATGATGACATGGCATGCTGATGTGGCATGATGACATGGCATGATTAAATGGCATGATGACTAGCATGCATGCATTTGTGCTTGAAATGAGTTTTAGGACATTCATGCATTTACTCATGAGAAATTGTAAAATGATTAATATTTGAAGTGAGTGGAAAAATTACTCACATATTACTCATTTATTTTATTCCTTGAGTTGTTATGAAGTTAATGCATGGTTATAACCAAAAACAAAAAAGAAGTTGTAACAAGTTGGTTTATGGTTGAAAAACCAACATGATATTTAAAAAAGGGATTTTGTTATGTAATGGATTATTGTTGGATTTTGTAAATGTCATTATGGGGAAGTAACTAAATGTGAAAACCCATGGGCATGTGGGCATGAACCATATTTTTGGTTTATGTTCTTAAAAGCCATACCAATTTGTAACTAATCCCAATTTGGAGAATCAAATGTATCATGCCACCAAGAGTAGCTTCTCCTATTTAAGCACTTTTCATGTGCATTTGAAAGGAGCTCAAGTTTGGAGAGATGTAGCCCATAGAGGAAGCAAGCATCTGAGAGGCCCCATTGGGGGTCTCCATTGGAGAAGCTCATGGAGAGGCTCCAACCTTGTAGTTCTAGCTCAGAGAGCAAGCATGGCTCCATCATGTCCGAAGGTGATCCAGCGTAGGAGACAAAGAAGCAGAGTCAGTTCGAGGAGGCAACATTTCAATTTGCATTTGAAGGCAAGTAGCAACCATCTACACTCTCATCCCGAAGGACAAAGGTGAAGGGATTGGTTGGTAAGAGTGTGACTTTGGTTTTATTGATGCACTTGTCATGCAAACATATTGTCGTTTATTGAGACTATCCTGCAGAATATCGTGTGGCGTAGCTTGAGATTCGTGGTTCGTAGAGTCAGTTGAAAGAGTGCGATTTGCAACATTATGCAAGTCCTTGATCCGCTCGAGGTTCGTGGCTCGTAGAGTCAGTTGAAAGAGTGTGATTGGCTACATTGGGAAAATATCTTCATGTCCAAGTTTGGCAACTTCTCGAGACAAAGGAGGCAGGCATTTGCTTGCTTGATTTCTACAGTCTTCGATTGAGTCCTATAGCTTGTGCACTTATGTGACCCATCAGAGGCAGTTATGGTGCGGCGGTAGAGACGAACAGATGATGAAGACTCTGCAGGTGAATCCGTTGTGATGTATCTTATGTATTTATGCATCTTTGCAATGGATTGGTCACTCTATTTTGGAGTAGGCCCGGAGACGTAACCAGGAGATCTAGTGAACTCCATAATCAAATCGTGTCCCTAATGTGCTTGAATGATTTTTCATTTTCATGTGGATGATTCTATGTTACAAACTTATATTATGCTTATGTTCAATTGCACTAACATCATAAAAACGATCCTATTGGTCTCGATTGTTTCGAGCGGGTTCGATGACTTTCCGGGTTTCGATGGAATCTTCCTCTACCACACTACATATTGTTTTCCAAGAGAATGCAAAGATTCAACTATTGATTGAGTGTCAGTTGGTTAAGGGGAGGCTCTAATTCCACAATGAGGAGGTCAACATGTTTTCCACCCTTGTCACCTAACAAAATATCCCTAAAAGTACTGATCCCATTACTAGCTCTAAAATATCCAAATAGAAATCAAGTTGCCTCTTGAAGGCCTTCTAACATGCCCACAAAACCAAAGTAATTGAAACTAGTAAGGACATTAAAAAAATACAAACAAAATTCTAAAGGTTGTACATTACCTTTCCATTTCTCTATCTAATTGAGTAGGTATGGAGGAAAAAATTAATCCCATGTGCTTCCCTTGAGTACAAATTCATCACTTGATATTGAATATTGAAGGATTTATGAGGCATGTGGGAGGACATGACGGCGTGCCTTAATGCATCATCCCTCCTTCCCTTGCTTGAATTGATATAGTTAGCATGTGGCAATATATATAGCCTATACTATCATCCAATACATCCATACCATAGGGAATGGGAATATTGGATATGACCTCATTATTTTGGAATTTCCCCCATGTCAACTTGTGGCAAAATTGGCTAGGAGATCTCCTTTAATGGTGAGTTTGCAAAGAATATGGAGGAAGCGAACCTAGTTAAAGAGCTCGATTTATTTCCTTATTATGAACATAATTTGGGATAGATTATTGTCCTTAGGGGTATTTTTGTTATGAATATGTTAAATGATGATTGCAAAACCAACAAACTTCTTGTTCACTAATTCATTTCTAAAAGGTTATCCATTCGTATGTAATAAAAGAGGTTATAAACTTCGTGTTCACTAATTCATTTCTAAAATGTTGTCCATTCTTATGTAATAAAAGAGTTTATAATTTTCTACCATGGTCATTTATCTTTGTATGAATTTGCTCCATTTCCTTTTGTTATTATTAAATATTTTTACACTTCCAAAATAATTCTTATTATTTATAAATAATTAAAAATTTACTATAATTTTATTTATTTATAAATAATTAAAAATCTCTTATAAAAACTTGTATTGAATACAATTTTTTCTAAAAAAAAAGAGAAATAAGCATATCGCACTTATAAGAAAATTAAATCTCGGGGAAAGATATTACCACCCTTATTTAAACCACTAATAATTTTTTTAATAATAAAATTTTTCTTTAGTTTAGAGTAACAATGTAAGACCTTGCTATGATCATTATTGATTATATTACTCGCATCCTAGATAAACTTGGTGGTCTACCGCACTTGATGGCTTGTTAACTGGGGTGCTGGGGTGCTACATGGCGAGATTGGAATCTGGTTGGAGAGGGAGCTGTCATAACATTCTACCCTCTTTTATAATGTATCCTATTTAACAAAAAGTTAAAATATTCCTGGAATATTTCGTATTTTGGGTATAAATTATCGCTCGTAACTCGGAAACAGGAGGAATTTCGACCATTGGAAAGATCTTGAAATTATATACAACTTTGTTGTTTTGAGGTTTTTATAATTCCTTACCGTTTGTACGAGGCATGTGGTTTAATAAAGAAACATATTTTAAAAGATGATGCTTTTTTACTAAAACGCCCGCCCTGGGCAAACAGTAAGGAATTGGAAAAATAGTAAAAAATCAAAGTTGTAGATAATTTCAAGATATTTCCAATGGTCCAAATTCTTCCCAATTCTAAGTTATGAGCGAGAAGGTATTCCAAATTCTTCCCAATTCCAAGTTACAAGCGAGAAGGTATGCCAAAAATACTAAAGATTCCAAGAATATTTTCATTTTTTGTTAAATATGATAAATTTTGGGCAAGATAAGGTCCATCTCATGTTAGAGCTGGTTCCTCCCCGAAATGCAGATCTATATACAGATTGGATATTAAAATTATAGAGCCCTCTTGATCGCAAACATAAAACACATAGAACTATGGTTTCTCTTGACCATGCTCATCGTCCCATGAACTATGCAAACAAAACCTAGATGGAAACGATATACACCAGCCGTCAACAACCATCAAATACATACAACCTCATGGGGAACCATATGGAATTTGTATGACTTGTCGGTGGACTCAATCAGTTTCCAAAGACAATGTATGATACCCTCAAAGCACAACTCATGGGTTTGTGAGTGGAATCAATCAATTTCCAGAGACAGCGTATGATGCCCTCAAAGCACAATTCATGGTTGGATCAACTCATTTACAGAGAGAACGTATGATACCTTCATCACGATTCACCTTGTTGAGTACAAAATGTATTTCTTGATGGGTGTATGCCTCACAAGCTTCTTCTAACAAAACCATGTAATGACATTCCATCTCTAGTGTTATTTCCAACTCATTGTTGGATTACCCATCTCTGGTGTTATTTCCAACTCATTGTTGGATTACAACATGCGTTTTCCTCAAATCAGCTGGGAATGATTCCCATCTATAATTAAAATGATGGTCCCAACCTTTAAATCATCGATTTTATTAATATAAAGGGGGTTGCGACAGAATAAGCTAGCTATGGAGCAAACCTCCCTCCATCGGACGGAGGAGGAGCAAAGTCAACGTTGACTTTGCTCCTCCTCCGTCCGATGGAGGGAGGTTTGCTCCATAGCTAGCCCACGCCGGTTGCGACTAGGACCAACTCTCTTTTCAGAAGTAATTAGGTGTGGAAATCCACCAAGAGACAACTAATTAACTACAGGCCTATCACTTTGAAGCGATATCATATACATCATTGAAGCACATTGAATTCAAAAATTCACCCGAATATTGCTTCTGAGTCCCGCGATTTAGAAAAGGATACAAAGACTGCCTGGAAACACCTTTCCCTTATCAACAAATAAGACATACTAAAATGCAGAATGATTTATTCTTTAGAGGAAGAAAACCTAATGTTTTTATCCATGCAAGATTTTTCATCTTTTCTAATTATATCTATACAAAAGTATCCTCTTTAGAAAGTTATTCTCGTGCTTTTAACAACTATGAAAACTAAATCAGATATTCAGAAATAGGGTTGACTTCCACTTTTACTTCCATCTTCCCTTCATGTTCTATAACAATGATCCAATTGTTCTTACTAATCACCAGTGCAAGGTTATAAACTGAATCAACATTATAACTTGGTATCATTCCAGTATGCAACGACTTCAAATTATGGGATAACTAATGTTGCATTCAGTAAATGAGCAATGCAAACAACATCACATAACTGCAAGCAACAACAATATGATGTAAATGCACTGCCCCCCAACACACACAAAATTGGAAATGCCAATTACAAAACCTGTCTGTCTTACATCTCTTTGCATCCAATTGAGGCACCCATAACAATCCACTTTGAAATGCAATTGGTCAGCAATCCAACTCTACAAATACTGAAATTCAAGTCAAACTGCAGGGAATAAGCAAAAATGTTTAATACAATGTAGATAGAAGTTTAATCCAATTTGCAGGGAAGAAGCATATATAGCTAGAGCTGTATTTTTGTCGTCCATAGACTAAATGAAATAAATTTTGTTGTCGTGAGTCTTCTAACGCTACGCTATGTTAGTTGGATTGTGAGGTGGGCATTTCCTTTGAGTTTTCTGGATCCTAAAACAAAAATTTTGGTTTTGATTTCTGTGAAGAACGTACCTGGTTTAAGATAATGTGGCAGGAAAAATTTAAGCGGGCTCTGCAACCGCCGAACCCATGGCCTGAAGTTGAAAAAAAATTATTGGGATCAGCCTTTACGTGTTGGGTTCTGAATCTAGATTCCACGACTCTGGGCGGTGGGAGCGTGCAGTAATTAGTAATTAGTGGCTAGTCTCCAACTAATACATAAACATAAACTCACCCACAATGTTAACATCAAAAAATGTTCACCTAGCTCTTTATGGTCTAAACCATAGTCATACATCATATTATCTCCATTATTTCCTCTGCTTTGACCTTCACAACTACATTTTCACTAAATATGGTCCAAAACATTATTATTCCTTCCCCATAAATGAAGATAAGTTGATAATTTATTGTGATTTATCTTCACTCTCTCCAAAAAGGGAAAAAAAACCCCTAAAAATAGAATGGGTCAAAAACCATAAATAAATACCATGGACAATAAAATACCATGGGTCATTACCATGGATAAAAAACCCTTGGATCATCCCATAAATAGATTATGAAGATCTCCCCCAAAATACTTTTTGTCATCTTCTCTTAGTCACACCATTCACACCATTCTCATATCTTGCCATACCATTCCCACGGTGTACGTTGATTTCACTCTATACCCATTTTGATCCATTCCCCCATTTGACAACCATTCATGGAAGAGACCGGACACTACTACATTTCGACCCAAAATCCGACGGCCGTCATGTCGGATTTTCGACACTTTCCTGTCGCATGTACGACACTTTGATTTTTTCTCAAGTGTCGGAAACTTGGCGTCGGTGATCCGACACTTAAATAATCGTCGCTTAAGCGACACCTACGTAACCGTCGCTTAAATGTAAAGTGTCGCTTAAGCGACATAATATTTTCGACGGTAGAATTTTTAAAAAAAAATAACCTCCATAACCGTCGCTTAAGCGACACCTGAAACCGTCGGATAAGCGACGGCGATCAAAAACGCGTCGAAAAAGCAACGGCAATCCAGAAAAGGCGTCGGAAAAGCGATACCTTCAACCGTCGGATAAGCGACGGAAATCCAGAAAATCCGTCGGATAAGCGACAGAGGAAACCATCGCTTAAGCGACGCCTGTGGAATTTTTTTTTTTTTTAAATATCTCGAAATTGTGTGGGTTAATCTCAATCAGAATTCCTGGACATGTTGGCTGTTCTTGGTATTTATACAAGTCTCTTACAGCTCCGAATTTGAAAGAGAGTGCTCGTGCACTTCCACACATTTTCTTGCCACTTACAAGCAATTTCCTCTCTTGTTTTTGATGGCAAATCAAAATTATTATTTGAAGGAAGTGCCAGTAGCAGAAGCATCCTATGTGCCATCAGGTTATAACTGGAAAGAGACAAAATATATAAGAGTCAAGACTCATCCAAAATCTTTGCATTTATATGCGAACACAAAATATTGCATTGTTCGAAACAGGAAAACTGTGATTTTCAAAAGATGGTGGAAATACTAAATAGACTTGCCACCAATTCACACTATGCATATCACTGATCAAGGATCTTATTTGAGTGATCAAATTCATGCAATCGGAATTGTCAAATGCCTCTCCAGAAAATCGATATTTGAT
>LPNX010203749.1:632342-676549 GCA_001517045.1 Pseudotsuga menziesii | reverse complement strand
ATCAAACTTAAAAAATGTTCCTAAGTGGCAAGAAGGACCTGAAACAATGCAAAAGCTGAAAGAAATCAAGAGAAAAACCCCAAACAGACAAGGCTAGTTCCCAGCAGAGTCACCAGTTCTGTTGTAAAGGAAAGTGTCCTATGGCTAGGGTTTAAGAGGCCATCAACGTACTGGGGTTGAAAGAGAGATGCACAATGTTCAGCAAGTAAATACAAGCAAGATCAGAGATACGAAAGCTCCATACCTGACTAACTGAAGGCTGTTCCAAGCTTTCTCTTCAATCCTCTTCTTGCTCGTCTCGCTCCAAGAGACCTGCAAAACAAGTTATACCTTCCTCAAACCATTATGACCATATATAAGACAATGATAATCAAATAAACATAAACAAATGATCTGAATAACATCATCATATGATCAGAAACAGAGATTCAATCACACATTGAACAATGATTTGGGAAGAAGAAGGACATCACATCTTTATTAATCTTGAAAACAAGTACAAATATACCTTCTCTTCAAGTTGGCACCTCACGAAACCTTGATCTGGATCTGCTGCTTCTCTTCTCCAAAGAACTCAGCCTCCAAGCTCTGCAACACAAGGGAAGACCTCCAGGGCAAAGGTGTAGGCAAAGAGAGTCCCGATTCCTCCAGCATAACAATGCATAAATTCCAAGTCCCCTTTCATGAACCCCCCTACCTCTATTTATATGATGAAGAAGAGTTAGGGGCGAAGCCAAAGTGGTTACAACTGAAGGAGTCAGTTGTATAACTACCCGAACTAACTCAAAAGGCGAGTTTTTTTATGTTTTAATGTTAAGAAACAGATGCGCGACTATGAAGGAGAGAAACCCGCACATGATACGCAAGTTTACACAAGATAAACCCGCGAATATATGCATGCGCGACTTGCAAAACACAAGAGTCGCGCATGATGCGTGGGTTGCACATAAGGATAGTCATGCATACACAAAAAACGAATTTTTATGGTATTTCTGGGAATTTTCAGACTTTGGTGTCTTCTGGAAAGTTTTAGCTAACTGAAATACCTTTCTAACAGTGCAGAAATGAGGTCAAACGGAGTTACAGAACTCAAGATATGGGTCCTCCAAGATAGGTGTTTTTTCAGTGACTTTCATGAAGTGCCGACATGCGACGAAATCATGGGAAAGTGGTCACAGGAAGAGATGTGTCATTTTGGGCTATAACAACAGAGGATGCCCCTACCCACTTAGCTCCAATGGAATGGGAAAGACGACTGGATAAAGTTGGTTTGTTGTCACTGATGCACATGACACATTTTGGCCATAGCATAGAGGTGAGTGCATGTGTTAAAAAATTGTTGGTGTCATTCCATGGAATATTTCTATGGGTTGAACAAATTATTTATGTGGAATTCGAGCTTATAGCAGCGATTATGGGTCTCCCACTTGTAGGAATTGACCCAAAACCATTTTTTGTTGGAAAAGAACAAGACACTTTATTCATGAATAAACTAAAAGAAAATTATGAACTGACCAAAGACACAAGAGGCTTTTCCATCGCCTATATCAATGACTACATTGTTCGGTTTGCAACTAAATTCCTATGTAGCAAGTTGCTATGAAAGATGTGACCAAACTAGTGCACCACAGGGACGATTGCAAAGACATAATTATGTGTGTCAGGTTTTCAACTCAAGTGGTTGCAGTATATTTTAAATGAACTATTAGTAGATGCAGAGGAGGCACATGAGAAAGGTAGCACACTTCATTATTCACGGATACTTATTTTCATTTTGTTTGTCGCATGGTAAGAAGTAGCAAACTACGAAGGGGTGGATGTGCTCATTTTATGTCAAGGATCTTGATACTACAATGTCTAGTTCAACAAATATTTCAAGGAGAGGAAAAAAACAATATAGAGTTCTTTTTATGAGGAGATGCCCTGCAAGATCATGTAATAAAGCAAGCTAAAATTAACGAGGTGACCATTAAGCAATTCATAAACATTGCCATATTTTTGGTTATGGCCCATCATATCTTTTTATAGTCGCAATAAGAACCACAAGATTAATGGAATGCGACACAGTATCAGTTGTCGGCTGAAGAAATTGATGCCATTATTCAAGATTGGCCAGAAGAGTGGAGAGTTCCTGTTGCAAATGACCAATTATCTACAGACAAAGAGGTATCACATGACGATCCACCGACACAGAAAGATGGGGGGAAAGGGGAGAATCCACCAGAGGAGAACCCAGAGGAACAATTAGAGGATAACCCATAGGAAAACCCAAAAAATACCGAGAATGAGTCAAGCACGAATCCAATAGACCTAACAGTAGGGCAAAAGAGGAAGCAGACAGAGAAGTCCGTGAGGAGTCATAAGAAGAGGAAATGAGACAAATTAGTTGGAACTATCAGCCTTACAAACGATGATTATACACTTTTGATGGATACAATGACATAGGTCACTAATCAAATCCTTAAGAAGATAGATGAGCAAAAAATAGAGCTAACAAGTAGCATCACATATTTATTACAAACATTCTGTAAGGTAGTAAAAGAAGTAAGAGTGGCAGTTGACTACATACCATAATTTCCTGAGTCACATGACTTAGTTGGATTGTCATAGGAGCGACCTAGTGACGTATTGATACCCATTCCACCAATAAAGAATCAATTGTTGGGTGAAGCACTCAACTTGAGGATGATAGAGTTGAATACCATGGTAAAAAACATGGGCCATGTCACCATAAATTTCTCTGCATTGCTTATGTAAGAAGTGTATGTTATTCAGAACATTGTAGTTGCATAAATCAAGGTTAGAGAAGGTGTATTGGTCAACCAAGTTATAGCTTGAAACAAGATTGTTCATAATATGAAGAAGAGATTCAAAGAAACAGAGCAAAAAGCTAAGACCTGGGAGTAGAATAGGAACTAGCTCGATGCAACTATAGCACTTTCATGCAATAGTTTCACTGATGAAGGAATCAAACATGAGATGGTTGCAGAATCCAAAGTGGTTTGACTTGGTGATATTACATAGAAACTTCACAATAAATTCATGGATTTGGAAGTACAAGTGACACCTAGTACTCCTCCATAAGTATTGGAGGAAAGAAGAAAAGAAGTTGTAGAAACTACAAAGAGAATAGAGGAGGAGGAGGCACTTTCTACCAAGGTAGTCAACCAAGTTTCTCAAACATGGAAATATTTGATCTACGACGATGAGTTGGAGAAAATCATAGAACAATTGCACACTGCTAAGACAGAGGCGAACCAAATGAAGAGTGAAATGAAGAAACTACCAATATTAGAAAAAATGACTAAGGATGCTGACATGAAAAACCTACAACAACAGGTCACAATAGTATAGGAGCAACAATAAAACCAGACTAACAGGGTCGTTAAATTACAAGCAGAGGAAAAAATTTTTACAGGGATTATTCAACCTATACATGAAAAAGTGCGACAAGCAGTATAGTCAGTAGGACTTACAACTGCGGAACAAATCAGTTCTGAAATTATGTAAAATTTGAAAAAGATGAAAGCAGAAGTACGGGAGGAGATTGAGTAGATAGTGAAGATATTTGAGGATTTCAAGGTAAGGTTATCACAACAAAGGTTCAATACTAATGTGTCTTTGTATGACCCACAGGTGAGTGTTGGTGGCTTGCTGGATGTAGGAAGAGTAAAGTAGAATTAAACCAGAATTATGTGTGGAAATATAAAGAGTCTGATCGCAATAAGAGTATGCAACATAAGAAGGGAACTATGATGAAAGAGGAGCTGCGATGGAAAGAATGGCATTGAGAGAAGTCACAACAAAAGGAATCACGGCAGAAGAAGAGCATAACAACTAAAAAGGACAGTTCGACTGATTGTGGGTAAGGATTTAGTTAGAATAAAGCATGCTTTTGGTAATAAATCATAATTGTATTTTTGGGCTGATAGTGCCTATTTTCAGTTTTAACTAAATGTACAATAATAGAAATGACATCCTATCAACTAATAGAAAAGATTCGGTTGATTAGAACGGGTATAAGCTTATAAAATGGAAAACCCAAGATATGTGTGGGAATGATGTTGGTTGTTGATTGTTTTGTTAGCTAAGTAGTCAGTTGGCTGGAAATGTTTCTGTGTAGGTAGAAAAGAGAAGAGAGAGATTTTATCTGAAGGATCGATCTAGGTTGTGTGCATATTGACATAGGAGTGAAGGAGAAGAGAAATACATAGTCCATAAACCTGAGAGCATGATATGAGAGAAGTATGTATGAGTTGTAAAGAATACCTAGAGAGGATTCTGCAAGCAAAGTGCCCAAACAAAAGGTTCTAACATGTTTTTCATTCTAGATGAAGAGCGCCTTTGTGGTTTTTCCTGGATGGGTTTCCACGTTAACTATTGTCTCTATGTGTCATTGGTTTATGTGTTTATGTAAATTGCATATTTGTTGTGAATAAGTATACCTGACTATGTCACACTTTATATGTTTATGAATAAGCTCATAGATGTATGTGTCACACTGCTTATTGAATGAATCTGTAATAAGGTTGTTATGTTGAATACTGCAATCTGTGTCGACTAGTAAATAGACTGTTATCTTAAATGAATACCCAATTAATACCAAGAAAAATCCCCGGATTCAGTCGTGTAATCTGATAAAGTACTGCATAAGTAGAGATCCCCATATAGCTGTAGAAATCTGGTTCTGGAAGTTCCCCATAAGATATCTTGGGTGAGACTGCATCTGTGTCGTAGGTGCTGTCGATGGGTCATCATCCTCTGTCGTGCCAATATATTGGCTTTTTTTCCTACTAAGGATCTAAACCTAGGTTGATAGAAAATAAATGCCAACAATATCACTGTTGGATGCTATGATATATCACGAGTTGAGATGGTTTGACAATCCTGTGAGGATCCAGACTTTTGATCCACTCCTTTCACATGTTTTCTTATCGCTTTATATTGAGTTGCACTTGTTTACTATACAATTAAAAGTATTAAAGAGAGAGGTATTTTTTTTATGTAGCTATGGCTAATCCATCTGGGACTACCAACCAAAAACCCCTTCTCAAGGGGAACCTTTTATTATTCCTTCATTTGTAAATGTTGGTCCTCCTCTCATGGCTATGTTAAGTCTTCTTGGATTGACTATAGGATTACCTGTATGGTTATTTTCTAGTTTGGTTATCCCAAGTGCATTGATTGTTTCAAATCCCAACTCTCCACCATAAGAGCATCAACATCATGTTGATATTTCACCATCTTCTCCATATTTGTCTTCTTCTATTTCTCCTTATTTGCCTATCGAAATTTGGGATGTTGGTAATCAGGTGGATAGGAAGATGAGAAGAAAAGGAAGATTAAGAAGAAGAAAGAAAACTGAAAAACAAAATCTCAACCACCTACTTCTCATAGCATTGAGAGTGTTGATATGCCCACAAAAACACATCGTAATCCTAAGTTCCCTTGTAGACTTTACAAGGGTGATCACCTTCTTAAGGATTGTCATAGTGTGTCCCATGTTTTAGAAGTGTGGTCTAAGGCTTCGCAACAACCCATGGAATCAGCCTTTGGTCATCATACTGATGATACCCCATCAACCAGTACCTCTGTGGTTAAGAGTATAAAAGGTAAAGTCAGAAATCCTTGATTGCTATGTAAGGTCATGCACCTTACTTATCTTTGTCCTCGCATGGATGAAGCTTCAAATTTAATACCGTAAGTTATCCCTTGACCTCCCATTGGTTGATAAATTGATCGGTCCAATTCCATCCTCAATTGATCTCACTCTTTATTTAGTGAGTGAAGAACAAGTAGTTCATCCCACTCTTCCTTTAAAGAGTGAAGTTAAAATGGTTGAGTTGATGTCATATCCACTCAATCCCACTCTTTCATCCAAGAGTGTTAAAACTGAAATAGTCACTTTGACACAATATTCGTCTCATATTCCAGTTGAGAGTGAACTAAAACCCACTAAAGTTTTCATAGTCAGTTCAAATTCTTCTAGGCAAGGGGAATTATGTCTATTTCAAAAGAACCCCCTCCAAGAACTAAAGTTATTTCCTTTGATTTGATTAATATAATAGAATATCATCCTCCTTCAAGTGTTCCTTTACATATTTATGTGTGAGTGACCACTTAGAGCATACTCCAAAATATTGTTGATGAAGGGGCTTATGTTTGTATTATATCCTCAACTACTTGGAAAGCTATATGTTCTCCTCAGCTTGTGCCATCCACCGTTCATATACTAGCTTTTAATAGAATACCTACTACACCTTTAGGGATCCTTCCTCACTTACCTATTACCTTAGGAGGGAAAAATTTATGCATTTATGCTATGGTAGTCAAAGGTCCCTTAGATTTTAATCTTCTCATTGGACGACATTATGTTTACGCCATAAAAGTTGTAGCGTTCACACTCTTTTGAGTGATGAATTTTCCCCATGATGGGAAGATTTTGACCATTGATCAACTTTCCTTTATTAAAACTAATTATTGTATAGTTTCTAGTCATCAGAATTACTTGAATGTCCTACATGTTCTTGTGGTTCCTTCCCCTTCATCATCCATTTCTCTTGACTTTGGACATCATGCCAAAGTTCAATCATTTGTAAACCGTTAGATGCTTCACATCAAGGGAAATATTTGGGATCATTTCTCCAGTATTTGGACATCATACTGGAGTTAATCCACTCGATTCTTATGTAAGGGGGGAAACCTACCAACCTGTTGGCTAAGAACTGAATGCGAGCATAGTTCCTATTCTGTGTCAACCTAGTTAAAAAATGAAACAGATATCTTTGAGCATAGTTCCCATTTTGTTTTAAGCTCATTAAAAAATGAAACTGAGGCCCTTGAGCATAGTTTATTTATGGTTTCAATCTCGTTAAAAAATAAAACTAACTTTTGAGCATGGTTTACTTCTGGTTTCAATATATTTAAAAAATAAAACCGACCTTGAGCATAGTTTATTTCTGGTTTCAAGCTCATTAAAAAATAAAACTGAATTTTAAGCATAGTTTGCTCCTGGTTTCAAGCTCGTTCAAAAATAAAACTGACCTTGAGCATAGTTTAATTCTTGTTTCAAGCTCATTAAAAAATTAAACCAACCTTAAGAATAGTTGTATTCCTTTTCAAGCTCGTTAAAAAACAAAATGGGCTACCTTAAGATAGTTATTTTCTATTTCAAGATTGTGTAGAAATGAAATAGGTCCCCTCAAGCATAGTTATTTTATGTTTCAATCTTGTGTAAGAATGAAATAGGTCCCCACAAACATAGTTTTTTTTTGTTTCAATCTTGTGTAAAAATGAAATAGATCATTATGAGTAGAGTTCCCTTTTCGTGTCAAGCTCGTTAAAAAATGAAACAGATTTCTCCATTGTGCCAAGTATTTTAACTTGAACCTTCATTTCCTTTTCTTGTATAACTTGATCCTCTTTTTTCGTGTATCTCTAGTGAACCTTTTACTAGGAATAACCCAGAAATTAGTTGGATAACGAAAAGAGTAAGCAGGCGAAATGAAGCTTGGGGGGGCATGTCTCCAACCTCTTTATATTATGTTAAGCTACTTGACAGTTATATCGAAGGAAAGTATTAGCCCCTAGACATCATGTTGGGAAAACACTCGTAAATGGGACTCATTTTGAGCATACTTTCTTTTTAGTTTTGAAATCACTAAACGATGAAACGACATATTGACATAGTTCCTATTTTGTGTCAAAATTGTTAAAAAATGAAGCAGATGTACTAAGCGTTCTTCCAACTGATATTTGAGCTTGTTAAAAATCGTAAGATGGTGTTGAGCTTACTTTCTACATTTTTCATGCTCTGGTTAAAACATGAAAAGTGGGTTTTAGCTTATTTCATTGCTTTTTCATGCTCTGGATTCAAACATGAAAAAGGTTCTAAGTGCCTTTGATACCATATTCGTTCTCATTAAAAACTAATAAAAAAGGTGTTGAGTGTACTTTTATCACTTTTTCAGGCTCCTAAAACCTATGCAAAAAAGGAACCCCCAGGTGTTGTCTTTAAGCTATTTTCAGACTCTTTAAATAGGAAAATATTGTTAGGAAAACTTGTTTCTTTCATGCTTGTAAAAGTATTTGAAAGCTAATCTATCTAGTGATAGTTTACCCATTTTGTGAACCATTTAGAATAATTTACGAAAAAGGTACACTCTAGTTCATCGTAACTAGAAAATTTCTCCTAGGTATCATTTACACTTTTTCGGACCTCGAGGACTAAAATTATGAAAAGTCCACCTTGGATTTTTCTTTCATCATTTCAGACTCTCTGAACTCAAAACGACACCGATTTTACCTTCTTTGGAGTCGTAAAATTAAGCGATGAAGGAACTTTTTTGGGACGAAACCCCTCCTTTCTTAGGTTCATAAAACATGTGATATTGGACTCATCCTATGATGAGTTATATCAAGTGTTTTTTATCTTTTTCAAGACCGTTAAAAATAAAAGAGGTACTCATCCATCATGATGGGGAAATTAAAGGAATGGGAAAACATTTTTCATATGTATTGATGGAAATTTATAGTCACCCTTGAACCTGGCACATGTCTGCATTTCATTCAAATAGTTGGGTAATAAGCTTGTCCTCTAATCGATCCACTTTCATGTGCCTTTTTACTCCTTTGAGTCAATTTAAATAATGTGTTGTCATGTCTTTGCATTATGTCTAGTCTCTACCTCATTGGTTCAATGCTTCCAAGTATCATGTTGTGTCATTCAATGTTCAAGGGGAGTCTTTACCATAACCTATCTCATCAGTTACCTTAACTTCCTTTGAGTTGGCCATATCTGAGTTAGTCCCATGGTTGTTCCATAATCAAAATGACTTCAAACTAATTTTGTTCCAAGTTTCATGTCGATGATGGGGGAAACATTATGGCCCTCCTTTGATGAGTCTATTCCCATCGACATCATCACATTATCCGGGAATCAGTATTAGATACCAGTTAGTACCTTGAAGCCTACAAACCTTAATGAAAGGTTTACTCGCTTTTAACAGTAGGCTTCCATCATTGGTCTCTGATTGAAATATGCCACCAATTGTTCGACTTCAACTCATCTATTTTCATTTGGAGGAATGTACTAGGGTACCTTGGGAATCGTTGACATCAATGGTGATTCCCTCGCACTTGTTACCGATAATCAATTGGTTTATACGATGTTTGACATCAGGAATTATATTCACATGGATAGAATTGTATTATTCAGAATTAGGATTAATACCCTAGGTGTCCAGGCATTCACTTGAATAATTTCCTCTCCCCAAGTTATGATGGATTATTTTGTGATTGTGTCATTGCATATATCCGTAATGTATGTCTGACGGCTATAATCAAGTTTGATTCATGATGGCATAGATCTACATTGTATGTCTCGTAGCTATGTTTAAATTTGAGTCTTTTTTATCATGGATCTACAATGTATGATTGGTAGCCATGATTTGGTCATTATACATGGATTTGTAGTGTATTTGTCAGCAACCATGTTTTGAGTCGGATAAAGTATATTACTCATAATATTTGGTAATGTAAGAAGTCTTTACTCAATGCTCTTTCACATATACTTCCAAACCACATCTAGCAAAGTATTTCACCGATCACATCACTCTAGCTTCATACTTTGGGGGGCATTATGTTACACCAAAATATTGTCACTTTGGTTGTATCCCTGAAGTTTATATGCAAAAATATTGTTTGGAGGATTTATTCCTTGCTAGAAGTCCATTCCTAGGAGCTCTTATGTAGCTTTCCTCTTAACATAAGGAATTAGTCAAGGCATTATCCTGTTACTAGAGGACATAAGGCGTTGGTAACACTCCTTTCCTTTGGTAAAGGAGCATTGAACCTTCCTGCTATTGTTGCTAGGATTCAAAGAGCATCGGTACTCACAAAAAGGAAAAAAATAGCTTTTGAGAGCCTTCTAGAATAAATCCCTCGTAGAGGATTATCCCAACTGATAGTATTAGGTGTAAGTCGAACCCCTAACCTCTAGGCATGATCCCTCAACTTCCTCCAACAAAATCTCAACCCATTTGATCTCATTTTGTCCTATATAAGTAATTTTTCCTTCATGGATGAGGGAGGACGATAAAAGTGCCTTAATTTTGTTGAAATTACTCTAGGTGTGAGAGGCAAAGAGTTTGAATCTTGATAGTAAAAGGCTTATAGGAAGAAGCCTCAACATCAAGGATTTGGTTGTAATTATTTCCTCATTTTCATTAATAGAAATGTGTTTTCCTTTCACATAGATATTGTGTGATATTATTCATCTTTCTTATTGATTTTCTTCTTGATCATTAGCATAGATTCATTAAATTATATTGTTTATTTTATTTCTTGTATATTTTCCTTTGTATATTTTGTAGGTGTCTCTTCTTCACGGTTGGATTGAAAAAGCATAGATAAGGAAAGGATCATCTTCATGAAGAGGTATTAAAGCTTCACATTCAAGTAATTTAATAATCTAGGGAAGGGTTGCGTAGGTTTACTTGTTTTGTTCTAGATCTAAACCATTTAGACTAGGGAAACAACTCTTGTCCGCACTAACGAAATTATTCCGATAACAACCATTTTCTTAAACTCAATTTTATATCCTTGCACACTTTTCCTTAACTTCTATTGGAAGTAATGTCAATATATCTCCTGGACCTCTTCATGCCCAATACGGTGGAACTAGGACTTGAATATGGTTTTAAGCACCCCCCACTTAGTTATTGAGTTATCCCCCTCCAACATAAGTGTCAATGTGTGAGTTTGCGACTAATTTAGGGAATGGTCATCTAAATTTAGTCAAGAAAATGAAATATTTTTCTCTTATCCTATATTATAGAAACTAAAATGAACTTGTAATTGTTGCAACCATTGGTACAATTTAATATAATCAATATCACATTGGTAGGGTTTGATGTCCACTTTAATTTCCATTTTGAATATATATTGTGAAGACGTGAGAACACTAGAAGTTTATCTCTCCTTGTTTGGCTCTTGTCTTGACTCATTTTCTAGATCTTTATTATCGATTATTTCCCATCCAATCAAACTTCTGAGTTAGAGATCCCTAACTCCCCAAAAGGTCCAAATTTTTTCTCTAGAGATGCCATTAGAATGGACATATTGTAAGATATGTAAGCGACTTGTGGTTCTAGATGTAAAAATATCTCCTCTACCTCATCCCATGGAGTAATAGTAGTAGACTCAATTTCCACAGATAGTGTTTTAAGACTTTTTTTTACACCAATTCTTGGATCCTGCAACTTTCCACAAAAACACCAAATTCTTTCATGCCAATATGATCAATAAACTAATGTGGATATTCCATTGGAATACTTTGTCATAAAATATCTTTCAATATTCTACAATCTCTTATTATAGAGTATTTTCCTTTAGATTGCAGATTTAGTGGTACTTCCTTAATGATGAAATAAACTAAAGATTAACTAAAACTTCAATGGAAGAAGAAATAAAATAACAGAACATACACACAATAAACACATTATATACCTTAGGAAAACCAAATCAGGAAAAAACCAAACTTGAAGGTCATGTGTATGCTCTTCTTTTTCCTTCTAATTATAAAATTCAAATACAAAGAAAGGGGCACTCGTGATCAAGTTTCCATAGACATGATTACTTGTATGGATGCTATAGGATCCTCTACTTCTTTCATTCTACATAATATCCCACTCCGAAAGTATCCACTCAATTATGGAATAATAAACAATACAATACGAATGGAACCCTTTCTTTTCCTAGTGGCCTAGTATATAACATAGCATGATAGTTGTCTAGGGTTAGGATTTTCTCATACCTCAACCCCAAGTAAATGTTAGGTTTTTGAACCCTCTATAAGTTTCTTGAAACTATAAACATGACTAGCTCCATATGTGTGATTAATGTGAGTTGACCTGGAATCCACTCGATACCTTGGTGGTCAACAAGATAGATCAATTTGTGAGAGGCATAAATTTTACATACAAACTCCATTTGAGCTGAATTTTGCATCGTTGGAAAGGTTGAAATGTGTAGTATATATTTAGATATTAAGATTTAATATCACAAATGTTTTACACAAAAAAATCCACTTAATGTATCAAATGAGCTCCAAAATGTTTTGGACCCTAAATCACCTAAGTGGGACCTACCCATTAAATGGGTCTTACAAACCAATGCCTCCAATTTTTCTATCCAAAAATGACCAAAATAGATGAAAAATAATATAATCATCAATTTTGAATCAAACCTAGTACCATTTACTAGTATTTTCTTCTTCATTTTCTTACCTTTGCTAGAATTCCCCCCCTTCGCCACTTCACTTCCTTCCCTTTCCATCTATCCATCATCCATTCCCTAAGAACTAGTGTCACTTTCCATAACAAACTTAGGGAAATCCACTAGACTTTATGATACATGTATCAATACCATCCCAACATGTTATTACACCATTTTTCCTCACCTGTAGGTAAATGCATGTAAAGGGATCTTTCTCTCATTCTAGCTATGATGATTTTATGGTCATTTTGTTAGTATTAACAATAAAATCATTCATTCTCACATGTTCTATTCACTACTTCAGTTATGTAGTAATTATAGCTCGTTGATCTATAAGTTCATAATTTAATTATTATATATTGATAGTTAGACTTATTTATCATTACCCACATTTACATTCCTTAGTTCAATTTATGTCATTTTTACATTGTAATTAACCATGCTTCTTTATTTGTCCTGGATTTTTAACTTAAAATGCATCACTTTCATGTTGATATTTCTTTATATTTTCCCTTTTACTTACTTGACATCATACTAATCCATGTGGTACCCCTTGCATCTCTTCTTTGCACTAACCCTTAGGAAATGTGGGCCTCCACACATACTTAAAAATATAAAGGCTTGGCATAAGGAGGTTTCCTATATGACATTGATGGATATGTTTATATTTCAAGAACCATTGGATTACTTCTATGCACTTCTTGGCTTCTCCCTTCCTTACAACTCACTCATATTCTATCTTATGGATAACAACTCATAAAAGGATGGGAAATGTAGTATGCATACTTGGGTACTCACATATGGCTACCCAATAAAGGTGCCTTGTGTGATCCACCCCTATTTTGTATTTAGGCATGGCCTACCCATTCATGTTATGATACTTCTCAACTACTATTGTAATGTGATGGATCGATTTTCTAAGATCTCTCTCACCCTAGCCTAGTTTTGGGACATAAATAGGATGTCTAGAATTTGGTTGGATTTCTTAGGTCCCCATCGGCCACTTGATATCTAGTCCTTTATAATTATTTTGACTCATTTTCATCCCTTGAGCACCCATTTTTGGCATTCCCTAACTTCATGAGCTAACTGAGGGTACAAAACCCTCAAGTTGGGTCTATGGTCAGTTAGGATTCCTTAAATTGGGTTCATGGGAATTTAAACCCATTTGGGACTTACTATTTATGGATTTAAATTGGTTCAAATCCATAACCCTCTTGATCTCTTGGTGCTAACGTTATCATGGGTTTAGTTAGGGTGTTATGTCTATCAATTTGTAAGTCATGTAACAAAGGGTCATTTTGATTTTGAACAATTATTGGAAAAATCGAACTATGGGGATATGATGAAGAAAATTACATGGAATCTTGCTTGACACTTGATGAATTTACTATCATCTTAATTTGACATCTAGGTAATTCCATCTTTGTTTCATGATCTCCCTAATATATGATACATTCAATAGGAAATGCATCAATTATTTGATACTTCGTTCCTATATCTTTCATTAGGGCACACAATTATTGGTATGTGGAAGGTAAAGTATTTAATGGTGGTAGGAGAATATTACCTAAAAATACACAAGACAAAAAAAAATGCATTGAATAGTGAATATTTAATTAATATTGAAATCATTAAAAATTGATAGACTTATATAAAGAATTATATTACAAAATTTATGCTATGTAATCACTAAAAATTGATAGACTTATATAAAGAATTATATTACAAACTTTATGGTATGTGTGAGACATATGTTTGAAACGCCATTCACTACCTTCACATTCACCAACAAAAAAATAGTGGAGATAAAAGTCATCTTTAAGACTTCATGTAAGTGTTTTTGTGCCTTATTGATGAGAGGTAATATAAAACTATCAATAAAAGGAGATCATTAGGCTGAATAATACCTTTCAGTGAAATAATTATGAAGAAAGATGAATTACAGTGTTAAAATTGGTATAAATGCATGTAAAATTAACCATGGAAGAAAATACTAATTTACATCAATATCTGGTGAAAATATTCATTAATCTATGTATGAAAAATACATATTACAAAAGAGGAAATTTGAATTCTCTATGAGCGATTCGAATCCCTGACTATAGACATCTCCAGTGCACTCTAGACAATAGAATCAGTTAATAACCAATTAATTGAGCCTTGGTAGGTGTGCATGGGCACATTTATCCTTAAATAATGCAAGGGTTGGTGCATTAACTAACTTAAAGTGAACTGGAGGTGGAAATCAAATCTTCACTCCACTCAGGTGAGGGTGAACTGAAGGTGGGACTCTGAAAACTCAAAGCGGGCTCCTAAAATCCAAGTATTGGTCTTTGTATCTCCTAAAATTATGCATGAGGGTGCATCAAGTGGATAATAAGCCACATATAACATTTGCATAGCACCAGGGGGTCCACATCATTATCGTAAACTAGGAACATACTAATATGACTAAGGTGGACAAAAGAGTATTACTGAATAATCCTAACACCCTCCCTTAATCCAAACTTCGAAAACTTGGGACCTAGAAACTAAGACCAAATATCACTCATACAATAATAATGAAAAAATAATTGCTCATGAAACTAAGGAAAAGAGGAAAACCACATGGGAACACTGCCCCCCCCCTCAAAAATGAGTAGGAGGGGAACTTAATCATCCTTCACACCAAGTCATGACCTAAGATATGAAAATATCTTATTAGTGAAATACTTTGTGAAAATGTTTGCAACCTTGTCCTCTGTAGGGAATTAATTACAGTGTGATGGTCATGTTATGCACTAGTTCCCTGATGTAGTGCATGTGAACCTCCTTCTTCCAATATGATATTGGCATGCCACACCCTTAGGGATTTCTTGAGCCCATACAATGATTTCTTTAGCATGCATACCAATGAAGGATCATCAGTGCACCCCTTAGGCTATTTCATGTACATCTCTTCTTCCAATTCACCATATAGGGAGGCACTTTTGTCTCTTCTCTCTTGAGAAAGAGAAACAAGATCCCATGTCTCATTGTTTTTCAATGACTCATATTCCTCATCCATGGTAGCCTACCATCTTGGATCATGGAAAGCCTATTTGTAGAACTGTGTATCAAACCCCACCAACATGTAGCACCTCTCTAGGAGAAGTGGCTCTGTATGGAATAGTGGAATATTCTCATATTGGTATTAAGATGTGGTTCTCCTTTGGTCGGATCAATCCCCAACAATGTTCCTAGAAAATTCAATGATTTTTTGAGCCCATTTAGGCCTAGAATGGGTAGCAGGTATTGGATTTGGATATGCTTCATCTTCATTCTTAACATCAATATCTAATTTAACTTTCTCCTCATCTTCAAATTCTAACTATGAATCATTTGAATAAACATCATCATGTGCAAATGGTTTAGGTAGAGAAAATTTACATTCCTCTTCAATTGGCTAAATATGTTGCAATGGATATTCATTGAATTGGAAACTCCTCTCTATGAATAATCTCCTTGTTTCAATCTCCATTAGCTTGTAAGATTTTGCATATTCTGCATATCCCAATAGAATTCATTCTCTACTTTGGGTTTGAAGAGCTTTTCTTTTGTCAGATGGGATTATGGACCATGCCTTGGAACCAAAAACCCTCATATGTGAGACATTTGGATTATGTCCCATCAAAGCTTTGAATGGAGTGGACCCAACCACTAACTTCTGGGGTACCCTATTTTGAATGTACGGAGCACGTTTCAGTACTTGTACCCAGAGATATGGTGAAAGATCCCTTGCTTCAAGCAGGAACGTGGCCATCTCTTTCAATAACTAGTTCTTCCTCTTAGCTAAACCATTTTGTTGTTGTGTGTATGGGACATGATGTTGCATCTGGATTACCTCTGAAGCACATAGTTGTTGAAACTCTGTTTTGAAGTACTCCCCTCCATTGTTTGATTTGAGTGCTTTGATCTTCTTTCCATTAGTTTTTTCAAATAAAGCCTTTGAAACTTTGAAGGTGTCAAACACCTCAGACTTTTGCTTAAGAAAATAGATCAAACATAACCTAGAATAGTCATCTATGAAGGTCAGAAAGTATATGGATACATTCATATAATTTGTAGGAATTGGTCCTAAGACATCATTGTGTATCAAATCAAGTGTGGAGGAAGCTCTTTCTTCCTTCTTGACATCATACTTTCGCTCTATATGCTTTCCCTACCAAGCATCCTTTGCAGATTCCTTGAGAGAACTTTACAAGAGGAAATCCCTCAACCATTTCTTCAATGTGAAACTACTACAAGTATTTGTAGTTTAGATGACTGAATCTCTCATGCCATAGTTTTCTTGTCTCATTGGCATGGGTCAATAGGGAACTTTGATGTGAGTATGGAAACAGTGTGAGAATTCATATGCCTTAAAGGCATGGTTTTCAACAACTTTAGCTAACATCTTCCCATAAGAGATATCTGAGATCTCAGTTGTGCCAGGTTCAACAACAACTCTCTTTGGTGAACTAGTGTGTGTCATCTGATAGATAGATAACAAGTTTGTTTCTAAATAAGTTACATAGAGAACATTTTTGAACACTAAATGTTTGAATTATACTGTTCCCTTCACTACAGCTAGTATCTAAGAATCATCTCCCATGTGAATGATTGGACCATCAGTGATATCTACAGAATAAAATGAATCTTTGGAGGAAACCATGTTGTTGGAGGCTTCAGAATCTATGATAAAGGATTTATATTTTGAAAATCCATCCTTCAGTGCATGGAATCTCTCATTAAAGGCTTTATATTTTTGAAAATCCATCCTTTAGTGTACCTAAGAATCATCTCCCATGTGAATGATTGGACCATCAGTGATATCTAAAAAATAAAGTGAATCTTTGGAGGAAACCATGTGGTTGGAGGCTCCAAAATCTATGATAAAGGCTTTAGATTTTGAAAATCCATCCTTCAGTAACACTTTCTTGCACACATTATGACCTAACAGTATGCCGAATGGGGCACAAAAAATGCACTTTTTGGAGTTCGGCGTGATCTGGTGTTGGAGACACCTTTACAGCATCAATCAAAGGTTGGCCAAATGATCCTTTATTAGATAGTACACTGTCCAATCATCCATGTACACCTGTAAGAAAGTTTGAATAAAATCCTTAAAAGCAGCAACGACGACCCGAGAGAATATCACAGGGCCATTCTTCAACCCAAAAGGCATCACGGTAAATTGAAAACATCCCCATTCAGTAACAAATGTTGTTTTATGGTGATCCTCCTTGGTGATTCTGATCTGGTGATAACCTGAAAACCCATCTATAAAGGAGTACATTTCTTGACCGCCTACTCCTTCAAGTACCTCATCAGTGAACGGTGTTGGAAACGGGTCATGCATATAAGTGTCATTTAGTTTCCCGAGGTCTACGAAAATATGAACTTCACCAGTTTTCTTATCTTGGACCACCATAGGACTGATCCATTCTGACTCTTCGATAGGTTTGATGATTCTAGCATCCAACATACGATCAAGCTCATCTTTGACTCTGTCTTTGTAGCATGGATTCGGACGATATGGTCTCTACTGCATTGTTTTGGCATCTGGCTTTAGCAAGATTTTTATTTCCCCTAGGTCTCCCAATATTCCTTTCGTATCAGAGAATTTTGTTGGAAATAGATATTGAAATGCATGCAGGAGATCTGTGACCTTGGTCATAGTCTCCTCATCCCAGTAGTCCCCAACATTTGCGAACTTCAGATTCTCATCCGTCCCAATGCTAACTTTATTAATCTTCAGCGACTGGGTCATGGGATCGGTTAGGACATCCGATGTTGCAACATCTCAACTCCCTTCAGTCTTTGGAATATTAATATTTCATAACTCATCATCATCCTCCGACTCACTAGACATGTTGTAGCATTCCATCATAGATTTCATGTGTCAATGCGCATGTGGCTCCACATGATATGCGACTGGTACAACTTTCAAGAGTACGTCCTGAATGATATGAAGTGCATTATGGACATTAGGATTGGCATCTGTGAAACTAAAAGTGTGGGAGAAACAAACCGTCAACTCCTCCTAGGTAGTTATTTCTCTACACAACTCTATAGATATGTACCAGGACCAGGCATTTCATCCAATGTATGAATAAAGGCATGGACCCATTCATCCTTTGGTAATGCTTCCCATAGTGTTTGACACTCCACCAAATGGATGTTAGGTTCATTCTGCCCATCATAATTCCAAGTGTGGTACACCTCAGAGGTACCAAAATGGACTGTCATCAACTAGTGACACTGCATCCATCCAGTAATCATTTTCTTATGAGCTTCCCATCATCACACTGGAGTAGCCTTCAGTGCTTCCTCCAGTGACAACAGTCACTGTGGCACTGAGACTCTCTCTTCAAATAATATTAAGAATGCAGATAGCTCCAGTAGCCCTTCATATACTGGTAATTGAACAATTTCAGTCACAACATGACACAGATATTGTGTAATTAGGCCACACTTTCTAAAGGATACCTCATGCATGCGGTTTTACCAAATTCTAAGTGCATCATCAGAATCAGAGGATGCAGAGCTAGAACTACAACAACCAAGTTCTGCCTCGAATGTCAGGTGGATATAGTCTTCATACTTGTTGTAAGCATCGTCTCACCCCTTGACAATTTCATCCTTCACAGGTTCAATGTATCTCTGGACCTCGTTTGGGTCCATGGGTGCAATGACTCAAATTTCTTGGTTCTTGAATGTCATCATGTGCTTCTTAAAATTAATCATGGCCATGCTATCATTAGCCCATCCAATCCCCAGCAGTGTGGGAAAGGAGCCTTCCCCATTAATGATTTCAATCACATCGAAGTCAGTGTGTGTTCTCATACCTTCAACATCGACAACCAAGTTCATTACCTGTCCAATGGGTTGCACCTTATATTGGTTTGCCAATCATAGCTGCACAGGGGACCAAACAAACATTGGGCTCCCCATTTTTTTCCAGGTCTGCTTAGTTAGGATGTTCACATTCGAACCCAGATCCAGGATGACTAAGTCTACCTCATAGTCACCAATCTGGATATTCATACGCATCTCTTTACCTACCATTTTCTTTTGCAAGCAGTTCACTGCAGAGTCCTTCAGCTCCTTGCCTAGATGGTAAAACAACCTCTCCATCTCAACAAGAGCCTCAGGATCTCATTCCAGTGCTAATAATTTCTCAAATAATGCTGCAAGGAACCATGCTGTCATGATGGTCCTGCTTCTAAGGATAAATCAAAGGTGGATGGAATTTCATAGGCAAGTAACTTACCAAGATTTCATCTGATCACGTCTCGAGTTTCAAAAAATGTCTCTTTTTCAGTCGCAATATCAAGCATTGCTTTCTTATTCCTATCTAATAAAACTTGTGGCCAAGGTCCATCATCTCCCATCATCGCACCTCCACGAGTGACAATGGTGACGTTGACATCCTGGATTATAGGCTCTTCTAAAATCGTCGTACCTATTGGACCTTGAGTTTGGTTCATTGGTGGAGTTTGAGCTAGTGGTGGATTTTGGTTTACTAGTGGGTTCATCGGTTGATCCACAATCTCGTTCTGGAGTGAAACTTGATGCTAGGCCTAGCTATGTAACTGGTTTTGGGATGGTAGTTGAGTAAGAGTCTACAATTGGGCTTGATTTTGTAACTACGGAACGTTTATGTTTTTCCATCTTATGATTAACTGCGGGAAGTTCTTCATGGTATGATCAATTGCTGCACAGTATGTGCATGAGCACTGCAAGTGTGTGAATTCTCTCTGATAATGCCCGAATACTCACAATTATAAAATTGGACAGATGCACGACCTTGTCCCCCTCCTCATATAAAGCCTCCTCCTCTACCTAGGAATCCTTCGCGGAATCCTCCTTGCTGAGAGTACTACGGCTGAGCTACCTACTGTGGTTGGGGATTGGGTTGTTTCTGAACAAAGTGTGCTGCTTGAATGTATTATGGCTGTGCTTGGGCCATCGACATTTGATTATATGGCTATTGCAGTACAAACTATGATTGTGGCTATGGTTGAAAAAAATACATCGACGAGGGCGGTGTGTACTGCGGTTGTGGTTGAGAACTGACCATCTGAGGCTACATATGCGGTTACTGGACTGCACGGTGGTCTTCTCCCTTCATGAAATATGAATCATAAGTTCTGTCCTGAAGCATATCGTATGCCCGAAAGTCTCTATCCTCATGCCCGACTGAGCAACAAAATGAACAATATAAATTGGCAGGATTTGACACCATCTTTTACATATAGCTACATTCCTCATGTCGGTGTCCATAGAATTGGCATATGCGACACCAAGGCACACCACCGCTACTCAACGGGTTCAGGGCTCTAGATAACAGATAGTTCCTAAAGTGGGGGTAAGTATCTTTGGTGTGGCCATCCACATGACAATGAGTACACCAAATATTTGTGCGTTCCTCCTTACCTTTCTTGATATCCTGTAGCTGGAGTGTGAGGTTCACTAGCTACGCCTGAATTTGATTCATCCCGAATGCACTCCCCCCGATAGATGAAGCTTCGAGCTTCATCGCAATCTCCAGGGCTTCGCTCTGCATCACTATCTTTGCTGCATCAATGGTTGTCAAATGTGAGAAACCAATGCTGTAATAAACCATTATTTATGTTGGACATCATTCATAGAAAAAATGACTCTGTCCATCAGTGTTTTGAACCTCTGATCGAAGTCCCAAATGGTCTCATTGGGAAATTGCTTGATTTCCTTCATCTCAGTAATGTATTGTGCTTTTGACTTTAGTTTTCTGAGTTCATCGATTAGTCCCATCTAGATATCATCCAATGTCTTCACCAGAGTCCCATGAGTAACTTGGATAAACTTCATAAACCATCAAGTGCACGAACCCTCAGGGTAATCGCTAACTATCATTTCTTTACAACATCGTCAGTGGCCTATCTAACAGTCCACATGACTTCACATAAAAACTAGTATTGCTCGGGATCATCGATCTCATTTCCATGGAAAAAGGATAGCTTCATATAGTTTCCAACCATCTTGGGCCACCTTCCTATAGATGTTGATCTACTACTAGACTATTTCTGTCACGTTGGACAGTCGATGTGGTACTTGTATTTTTTCCTGAGTTTGGAGTAGTGTGCCAAGACATTTGTATGCTACTGCTGGGGTTTGATCTTATCATCATCCTGTGTGTAGCATGGGCCTGTTCATCCTCATTATCACTATAGGGTTGCTTTGTCCCATGTGGTTTTCCTTCTCGGTCTTGTGTTTTGATTACGGCAGGACCTTCCCCTGTCCTCTGCCTCTTCTCTAGTCAGAATCTTGCTCCTCCCCTTGTACAACCACTTCCTTCCTTAGCTTCCCTCACAATCCCATTGAAACTTGCACCCATCTACCCCTCATCTTCTCATTTTTATCCCCCCTTTGGTCGCAGTATCCATATCCTCTGCACACTGGAGTGTTACTACTCTAGGTGCATCTTGAGTATACCCTTTTTGCAAAAAACATTTTAATCGACTATTGAAGCGACAATAAGAACCTACCTCTGGGTCCGTGGAAGAAATCCATCTCTGCTTCACTGTAATATTTATGGTGTTGACAAAAAACTCAGTGATATATCCCTCTAGGATACTATCCAACCAGACATCGACAGCATGCGACACTATATTGTCAGTTTCTTGTAGTTCTTGGATCATGTTAGGGGTCCAGGACGTCAGTTCTCCTCCTTGAAAGTTCATCTTCTTGTATGTGAATCGCGCCAGCCACTCGTACAATATGATAGGAAATTCTCCAAAGAAGTATTCGTGTGGACCATTGTGTATATATCTCGCTAACCACTTCTTTGTTGTTAGCCCAGGGTTCTAATTTTCTGCTTCACTAAATTCTCTCAACTTCTGATCAAACCGATCTTGAAGTTTCGGTCACGTCGGATGTGTTGGGATTATTAATCCTCCCTTGTCCAATTTGGTCATATGTCTAAATAAGGAGTCCATCAAGTCTATTTTTAGGAGCTATTAGGAGTGCCGACACCAACCTTCAGCAACTGATTTCAATTAGTGACTAGTCAAGCTGAGTTAGGATTCAATTACATTCAGTTCTAGTTCTCTAAATTCAGTTAGTGCTAGGTTATCATGGCTTCATGCAAGAGAGGCACATTTCTCACCTACCACAGTCAGTTGGCCTCAGTCAACACTAAAGTAGACACTTGAGTTGTGTTTAAGAACTCTGTTGAACTCCAGTAATGGTTTAGACAAGGTCAGTTAACTATTGAGTCCTCCGACAATGATTTAGACAAGGTCTTAGTTACCCACAGTCAAGTAGAGTCCAATCAATTCAAATTTATTCATGTGGATTCAAATTGCATGTCGTTATTTAAGACATTGTACTTCATTGTAATTATTATCTAATTACTCTTTGATTAATGAAAATAATTCATAGCTGCAAGCCATTTTTTCATTGTTTCATTCTTTAATAACTGAGTAAATTGTGTGATATATCTTGCAAGTTGTGTGTTTGTCCACATATCTATGTGCTTAATTTAATATGATGCCACATCCATTCTTGGGTAACCATTTTTCGGATGCTACATGCCTTCTTTCGGTTGCAACGAGGTCCTGGCAATGGAACCATTTGTTAGCGCAATCCCGACCAACAAAACCCAGTTGACAGGGTTTTCACTCTGTTGAAACTTAACATGCCACAATCTCCCTGAGCATTGGCCCAGACAGGTTTTACTCTGTCCAGCAACACCTGCAGAGCAGATGAGGTCTCACCCGAGATGTTTGAGGGAGAACTGTCGGAACCAAGTTTCTGTAGTATAGAGGAGGGTTGGGGCATCAGAGGTTCATCAACTTAATCTCTATATCTAATCTAATTACTGAATCATTCATTATGTCGCATTTATTCATTCATCAGCGCAACAGATATATCAGTGCAGAAACCAGATCTAAAAGATGACAGTATCCATAAGCAGAAAGCATCATATTATCCATTCATATGTAGATCTATTCATCATTCAGCATCAGAATCATAGCAATGTAAAACAAGAAAAGATAAAAGGTGACAGGAGTTCAGATCAACCACATCACATCATATTAAATCCACAAAACAAATCGTATATCAAAATAGACAACGATCCAATATCACTATGTCTGGTATTCACTGTCCATGAATATCTCGTAAAATATATTAATGTCTTCTCTAGCATGCATAATTCTTCTATTTATAGCCTTGTGCCTTTACATTCAAGTTCCACTTCTAACTAACTCAACCACTAAGGACCAATATTCCAAAGAAATGGTCAATAAGTACAAAAAGTGACATGGAAATATCAAAAAGCAGACTATTTTATGCCTATCACGCTATATTTTCCTTGCACGGTGCCACGTGAGTATGTGCAGCATCCTAGATGCTGCGCAACTCACTTACCCCCAACCCCTTCCCAACAATATCTAAAGAATAAAATGAATATTTGGAGGAAACCATGTGGTTGGCGACTCCAGAATATATGATAAAGGCTTTAGATTTTGAAAATCCATCCTTCAGTGCATGGAATCTCTCATGATCATCTATCTTGCTTCCAAAATCAGTCTTCTTCGCACCTTCTAGGATGATAATGTTTTTATGTTCAAGTATTTTTTCCATTTGATATATAGTTTTCTTCATACAGGAACTCTCTACATGGTTTCCTTTCTTGCAATAGGTACACTTGGTATTTTCAAAACTCCTCTTCTTATCCTTCTTAGAAATTGAGGCTCCATATGATGGATTAACATTCTCCAGTGGTTCAAATTCAGGACTTTTCTTTTCCTTTCCCTTCTTCTTGCCTTTAGCATTCGCATTCTTTGATTCCCTAGACAAAAGATCCTGATTCTTGGAGGCTTTTAGGCTCCCATTTGGATCATTTTTTCTTGTTCTTGCATTAGGGATTTAGTGAATGCATTTAGTGAAGGAAATTTACAATTCAAGGTTTTTGGTCTCCCAAAGTAGAAGGTGGACACAAAAACTAAAACTTCAAGGCCAATTTTTCTTAGAATGGATATCACCAACTTTTCATCCTTCTTGTCAAATCCACATTGTTTGCACTGCATCACCAAATAATTGAATTTGGTGAAGAACTATTGAATGGTTTTGAAACTGATGGAATAAAGAGAAATTAATTCATTCTCCAAAATGTGGCCTCTCATCTCATCTTGCTTGATAAAAAGATATTTGAGCTTCATCCAGACCTCCCTTTGGGTTTTCAATCCATCAAGATGGAAGAGCAATTCTCTAGAGATATGAATACACATAAAACCAAAATCTTGATCAAGATTGTTCAGGTACTTTGATTTATCAATGGCTACCTAGGGTTTAACCTCCTTTCCCATTGTGACCTTATATAAAGTCTTGTTGCACAAGAATATCTACATATCTAACCTCCAATCTACATAATTGAAGGGTGTGAGGATTTTTTGTGTCAAGGGAGCTGAATTCTCCATTTTGTAGCTATAGCAGCAATGCAATTTTAATTGAATTATTCTCAAAACCTGCATAAAAATATCAAATAAAAGATAAACCAACTCTGTAAAGCTATGATACCATGTAAAATTATCAATTACAGGAGATCATCATGTTGAATAATATCTTTCAGTGAAAGAATTATGAATAAAGATTAATTATAGTGTTAAAATTGGTAAAAATGCAATGTGAAATTAACCATGGAAGAAAACACTAATTTGTAGCAATAACTGGTGAAAATATTCATTAATCTATGTATGAACAATACATAGTACAAAACAGAAAATTTGAATCATCTAGGAGTGATTTGAATCCCTGGTTGCAGACATGACTAGCATGGGAAAAATAAACATTGTAGACATCTCTAGTGCACTCCAAAAAACTAAATCAGTTAACTGAGCCTTGGTAGGTGTGCATGGGAACCTTTTTCCTTAAATCATGCAAAGGTATCACAATAGATAACTAAAATTGAATTGAAGGTGTCCATCGGATCTTGACTCCACTCAAGTGAGGGTGAACTGAAGGTGGGTCTCCTAGAACTTATAGTGGGCTTCTAAAATCTAAGGATTGGTTTCTGGAGATCCTAAACTTATGCATGAGGTCGCATCAAGTGGATAGTGATCCCAATATAACAACTGCATATCACTAGGGGTTCTACAACATTATCCTAAATTAGGAAACTGCTAATATGACTAAGGTGGACAAGGGAGGATTATTGACTAATCCTAACATGTACATCATGAACATCAACAATATTCTCATTCATAGGCATGTCCTTATTTATAGCAACAAAGGTGTCATAGATAAATTTGACTATCCCATTATTCACAGATATATTAGTGTTATTTTATTTAATAGGATCAATTCAATATCGCCCTCGACATTGCTCCTACAGTTTACATCCTGGGAATTTCAAGCAAGGAAATTTTGTCCTTTTAATTACAAACAAAGAACTATAATTAGTATCTAAGTATTGAAACAATTAGAAATTTTAAGAAGAAAATAAAAACATGTCATAATTATCTCACCAACATGAAAATATCGGTTCCCCTTATAGGTGCCCAACTTCTAAGAAATGTCTTCTAATTGGTGACCTACAAAGTCTTCTTAGTTTTAAGCCCTTCCATCTATTGCAAGGGAAATGAAATCTCTAACCATTAATTGGAAAAATCATGGGATACTTACTAGAAAAAATAGGATTGTAGAGCAATAATAATAAACAAAATGCAAATATTAAAACATAAACACATTAATAGAGAGACACCAATATAATGTGGTTCACCCAAGATGGATACGTCCACACAGAAATTGTCAGTTGTTTTATTATTATACCATCCAACAAAAATGAAGGGATACAACTTGCAGCTCACTCCCAGCACTTCCTCTTCACTCTCTCTCAATCTCTCTAACACAATCACATATATTGTTTTACAATTCTAGAATACCATACACAGTCGTATTACAATGTTTTTATTTTATAGGGGAATTACCATGGGAAAATACCATGAGTCACCCAATAACATGGGCTCATAAATTGTTGGCGAACAAACATCCCAAAAATTTCTTTCAAGGGCTTCTCCCCTAGACCCTCGCTGGCCCGTGCGCCCCCTGCTGGGACGAGTGTATAGTAAAACTGGGTTACAAACATAGTTGAACAATAACATCACTGAATCAAGAAGATCATGCTCCACAACCAACAAGCTCCCACTTGGACACTGATCACAACAACTCCACCGTTGCTACACATGCTGGGATATGACCTAAGCCTTGGACTTGGAAAACTTCTCTTCTTCACCTTCATTCTTGAAGGCCAGGTGAAACCAAGAAGGAACTTAGTTTCTCTTTGGTTTCTACCTTTTTCAACATGTCCATAGGATTCTGGCTATTATTTATCTTTTCCAACTTTAACCATTCATCTTTTGGAACAGATCTTATGAAATGGTACTTGATTTGTATATGTTTAGTATTTGAATGGAAGGTTGATTTATTTGCAATATGAATGGCACTCTGTTTGTCACTATACAACCTTCTATTCTCTTTCTTCTTACCCAAGTCCTCCATGAACCTCTGCAACCAAATCATATCTTTACTAGCCTCTATAGCATCAACACACTCTACTTCTGTTGTTGAAAGTGCATCAACCTTTTGCAATTTCGAAATCCAACTTACTATTGTTCCACCTAGAATAAGAACGTACTATGTGGTTCTCCTCTTGTTGTATTTATCACCTTCCATATCTATGTCAACATATACATGTAGAACAATGCTTGTACCTCCAAAACATAATGCATGAAAAGTGGTACACCTCAAATACTTGAGAATCCACTATACTTCCCTCCAATTCTCTTTACCTGGTTTGTTCATATACCTGCCCACAACTCCCATTGCATGTGCAATACCTGGTCTTGGGCACGCCATAGAATGAATTAAGCTTCCAACTACTGATGAATAGGGAACCTTGGACATGTATTCTATCTCCTCCTGTGTCTTAGGACACATCTTCTTACTTATTTTGTAATGGTTGGCCAAAGGTGTACTAACTAGTTTTCCATTCTTCATTATAAACCTCTCCAACACCTTTTCTATGTACTCACCTTGAGACAATGTCAATTTGTGATTTTTCCTATCTCTTGTTAATCTTATACCAAGGATTTGCTTTACAACACCCAAATCCTTCATCACAAATGATTTATCTAGTTTCCTTTTAAGCACATTTATATCATGTATGTTAGAACCTACAATAATAATGTCGCCCACATACAATAACAAGATAATATATCTTCCATTATCTAGCCCCTTGAAATAAACACAGTGTTCAGAATGACATCTACTATAACCATGTTTTGTCACAAACTTGTCAAATTCTAAATACCACTGCCTTAAAGCTTACTTCAGGTCATATAATCTCTTATTCAACCCACAAACCAAATTATCCTTCCCTTTGACCTCATACCCATGTGGTTGTTGCATATAAATATCTTTCTCCAAATCCCCATGGAGAAAGGATGATTTTAGATCTAATTTTTCAAGATGCAAATCTTCTCCCAACACTAGACTTAAAATAGTCCTATTTGAATTCATTTTAACAACAAGAGAAAATATTTCATCAAAATATATACCTTTCTTTTGTTCAAACCCCTTTACCACAAGTCTATCCTTATATCGCTTCTTGCCTCCTTTTTCTTCCTTCAACCTGTAAACCCATTTATTTTGCAATGATTTTTTACCTGCAGGAAACTCAAGCAGACCCCGCTTGTGGTTTCTTACTAATGACTCCATTTCCTCATTCATTCATTTCTCCTGTTTCTTTCTAGTTTCCACCTACATTGATTCTTCATAACATTCTAGTTCACTAGAATTAGTCATTAATAAATAATACAGTGAAGGAGAGAATCGTTTAGGGGGTCTACTTAACCTAGTAGATCTTCTTACACTTGCAGGAGTTTGAGGTACTTATTGTTGTTCTTGTTTTACTGGTACCTTTGGAACGTTATTTTCTTTTATTTCATCAAGCACTTCGTACTCTATGTTTTCATTTTCCTCTTTCTTTCCCTGCAACTGATCTTTGTACATAACCTTTTCATAGAACATCGCATATTTACTCCTAATTATTTTGTGATTTTCATAATCCCATAAGTGATAACCAAAATCATCAACCTTGTATCCAATAAATGTATGTTTCTTGGATTTAAACTCAAGATTTGTTATATTTTCTTTATCAATATGGACAAATTCTTCACAACCAAAAGTTCACATAAATTAGTAGTTTACCTTTTTACCTGTTCATTCCTCCTCTGGAATTCCACCATCCAAAGCACTTGAAGGCCCTTTTTTTATTAAGTAAACAACAATATCTACATCATCATCCCAAAACTGTTAGGGAAAACCTGCATGCAATCCCATACACCTTGCACACTCCATGATCATCCTATTCATCTTTTATGACACAGCATTTTCTTTTGGTTTTCCTGGGATTGTCTTCTCTCTACGAATCCCATGGTATGAACTGTAACTATTGTTATAGGAAATACTCACCTTTTGCAGACAAAAGTTGTTTCCCTATCCCGAAATACTCTAAGCTAGAACAAATGAGTAACAACAATGAGAAGCACTTCCCCTAATATTGATAGATGCTTGGAATGAGATATTTCACTCGTCATACAATGTAATGTACTAGTCCTTTGGAATGTTGGATCTCCACAGATTCACCTGCAAGAAGTGCACAACAAAAGCATACAATATCAAAGCACCAAGTACGATCTACAATCCTATGTTAATGACTAAGGAATTCAACAATGAAACAAGTGATCAGTACACAATATGATTCATGGGAAAGGAACTTTCATTGCATTAATTGAGTAAGAGAGAGAAATTACAACCAAGAGCCTTAGTGTTGAGAGATCTCTTCTCAAGTTAGATATTGCCTCCAAAGCTTCAAACTTTTCCACCTAGTTCCCACTCTCCTTGGATAGACTTGGTTAGAATTTTGGTGTTGTAGCATAATATTCCTCCCCTTAGGGCCATGGGAGATGAGCAAAGATTTATAGTCATGGGAGGATAGGGATAGTTGAGATTATTGTGAATGAGGTGGAGGTGAGATCCTACAAGGAGGGATCTTGAGTCTAGGTGGTCAAGGAGTATAGGTATGAGGTTTCCATGAAGCTAAGGTTCGAAAAGGATCTTGAACCTTATTTCACTGATTAGCCGGAGGGATAGGATAGGTGAAGGATTTGTTAGAACAAGTTATCACTTCGAGGAAATATTTCACTGATTAGTGATCTTCATCAAATTATCTCATATTACAATACATCAACACTTTGATTCATATTTACATGACTCTCATCATGTCCATGGACTAATTACAAAGAAGATTCATGTGAGGTACAAACAACTATGGCTACTAGAATACAACGTAGATCCATTTGAAGAAGCCTCAAACTTAGACATAGATACCATACATACAATGTAGATATCTGTCATACAAATGCAAATTTAAGCACAACCACAACCATACAAATGTGGATCCATGATAGGACTCATACAAGTACTCCATCGCAACTTGGGGAAAGCAATGAGCACTTAACAGATACCCTAGGTCTTCATCTTGTATTCAACAAAGTACGATTCTATCCATGTGATTACAATGTCTTGATGTCGAACATGGTCGAAAACACTTGATTACTTGTCAATGATGAAAACCATTAACAAGTGTGAGGGATATCACCATTGATGTTGATGATTCCCAACATACCCTGGTACAATCTCTCGAATGTGAATAGATGCTCTGATGTCTAACACTCGGTTGAATCTTTTGATCAAAGGTTAGTGATGAAAACCTATGTTGAAAGAGAGAGGATATGTCATTAATGTATACAAATCTCAAGGTACTACTTTGTTTCTAAGACTAATTCTCCGATGATGAGCCGAAGTCGACAGGAATAGTCTCATTGAAGGAGGTCCATGATAAATCCCATATCAACAACATGAAACTTGAAACAAAGTTATGGAATTAGAGTATGATGTAACCATAGGACTGACTCAAAGGTAACTAACACAAAGGTAGCTTTGATTGTAGATGAAAAATCTCAATATGATTTTCCTTTGGACATAGGGAGGCACGACCGAAGACTTGGCAGCATTGACTTGGTGAGGTGGATACCAAAACATAATGTGGCGATGGATGATGCATTCTTTGAAAGACTCAAAGGAGTGACATGACTCATGAAAGTGGATTGACTTGGAAGCAAACTGAATACCCATTTGACTGAATGAAATGCAGACAAGTTCCATGTTCAACGATGACTACAAACTGCCATTATTGCAAAAGAAATGCGGTTCCTTTCCCTTAATTTCTCCATCATGATTGATGAGTACCTCTTTTAGTTTTTATGAGTTAAAATAGGGTAACAAACACTCATTGATCATTATCATAACACAAGTCTATTCTCACATGTTTTATGAACCTGAGAAAGGAGGGATTCATTCCCAAAAGAGGGTCTCTTAGTTTTTAGTTTAATGAGTTCATTGAAAGTAAACTCTGTCTCGTTCATGTTTAGAGAGTCTTAATGAAATGGAAGAAGAATCCAAAATGTCCTTTTCGTATGATTTAGTCTCTGAGGCCTGAAAAGTATAAAATAATACCTTATAGGACTCTTTTAGTCGATGACTAGAGTATTTCTTTTTTCGTAATTTAGTCAATCCGAATCGACAAAAGGGGTGAACTACCGTAAAAAATATTACTCTTTAGGTTCTTTTACAGCCATGAAGAAGACAAGTTCACTAGATGATATTTTCACATTTTAGGAGTCTGGAAAGATCTTAAAGAAGAATCCATCAAGGTTTCTTTTCGTGAAAAGGATTTTAACGAGCCCGAAAAAGAAATAAAATTTGACTCGAAAATTTAGTACTAGGTTTAAAGAGCACGACTAAGATTTTGAAAATAGTGCTAAGGAGCTTTTTCTATTTTGTGCAAGGAAGAAAAAGTAAACGATAAACTCATTCATAACCACAAATTCAGTTTATCCATTCCCTGCAAACTCCAAAATGACCATTAGACTCCAAAAACATTAAAAATTAGGCTTTATAGACTATTTGAGGGTAAATATTTAATAAAATAATAAAAATAAAGAAATAAAACCCAAAAAATATTTGAATAAAATCTAGTAAATAGTAAAAAGACTTACCATTTTCACTTTTACTATTTGGAGATCAGTTTAGGGCCATTTGTGTGCAAATTTCAGGTGAGGATTTTGGAGCCATTCATCCATCGTTTTCAGAATCGTCAACATTAGGTAAATCATGAACTCAGTTCCAAGATTTTCATGGTTTTTTTTTTCAATTCCATGTTAGTGTTAGGTTTTTAGGGGAATTTACCCAAATGTAAAATGTTCCCACTAGGTAGCATGCTTTTCCCTTTCAGTACAGGTGGTGCCTAAGTGACACCGCACATTTTACTATAGAAAATTATGGTGGCACCGCTTTGTCTCAAAGGGAGACAGGCGGTTCCACAAACTACCCTAGAATGTGTTAAATATAAGATAAAAGAAGATGGTTTAGATATTCCCAATGATTGATTTCATGTTCTAATGCTTCATTTTAAATTTTTGGCTAGCAATCCTCAGCCAATATGGTCATCTGGAAGGAAATAACACATGAACTAGATGATATACAAGTTGGGAATGGTGTTGGCACTATAGCTTCTTTGCATGGGTGTGGGATCCTATAATTATTTAATGTGCCCAGCATGAGATCACAATTGAAGTTACTGGAGTATATTGTCAGGACATGGAACCCTGAAAAACAATAATTTCAGGTGGGGGCTCATATTTTGACACTAGAGGTAGAGGATATCTATTTCCGTATAGGTTTATCACAGTGGGGAGCACCCATTTCATTGACAGGTCCTTGTGGAGGAGAGATCACTACAAAGGGTCTCATTAATCATTACTACTTCCCAGTTACCCAAATGTGTGGGAAGGAAATTCCCATCAAGGTCATCAGAGATCTACCTTTGCATACAATACTCTTAACCATGCAGTGCATCTCAAGGAGCCAAGGGGCTCACCAAGATTCAACCACACATATGGTCTATGCCATAGAGGCAATGGTTCCCACAGTATTCAATGGGGATAAATCCATACTTGTTACTCTGAAGGAACAATTGACTAAATGTCAGTGAGGAGAGCTGAAGCAGTCCGGTTATGACACTAGCTTAGTGTCCTTTTTCTTTGAGAGGGTGCCCCATGTGAGGCCACAAGTGGCCTGCACTAATTTGAAGGCACGGGACCCTTGTATGCTGTGTTGGGTAGACATCATGGCCTGCCATGGTGGTGGAAGATCCAGGTTAAAGTATGGTACCACATTCTTCTGGTCATTGGATGATCAACTCCTCGTGATTGAGGACTACACATATGCCGGTACCGATTTCTGAGGAGATATTGATCTATCCCTACCAACAGATTCCCAATGGGGTGATATGTGTAAGTGATACACTAAGACATTGATTTTTTTATATTTTATGTTTTGATAATTTTTATGTATGTTAACGAGACCTATCTTTCTCATGCAGATGTGGGACTAGCACAACTTGGGGTCTCATCTCCCATCGATAGGAGAGAGGGGGCCCAAGTCGTTCATAGAGGATATGATGAGATGACCAAGATAAAGGATAACCTTAGCTGGTTGACACTATATATCCTGGATATCACCGTGGATGACCTCCCTAGTAGGTATCAGAGACACACTATGGGAGTGCCGAGTTGTTTTGGATGCTTGCTACGTAGAGTGGCAAGGCCCATCATGTGCTATCATGAGCACCATTATCATCCCACATGATTTAGACNTATTGGTTTCCTATCTGTTTTCAATCATGGAATGCTATTTATATGAGTTGTACGTATTTTTACTGTTTACATTTATTTACAATGAACCATCTCTTTTACTTATCAAATGTTATGAATTTGCAATGTACCAATCCAACATGTAACTGGCCAATGAATCTGCACCTGTGTTACAAGATCTAGGAACATGATGATAAGTAATAGTTTCAAATGACCTTTCCAACAAGCGTATTATATGAAAGAGACAAAGAATTACTAGGGTTTGAATGGCATAGACGTGATTTAAATGAGAAACCACTAGCTGAAAGTCCATAAAGACTACCAAATGATCAATGTCATGAGATGCAGCTTCAATTAACAAACATGTCACCACCTAATACTCGGCAATATTATTGGTGGCCAGACCTATACAAACCACTCCTGAACTAACTAGGTCATGAGCTTGGGAAAATAATACCCAGACGGCTGAAGTGAGATTCAGGGTGCGACAACAAGCACCATCAGCAAAACCATATAAGGCCATCTGATCCGCAAAATCAAAACATGAGATAAACAGTATTGAAAAGAACTCAAAACCATATTAAATAAAAAAAAACACACTAAAAGCCAAAAAATGTACATATATACAAGGCACTACTGCAAAATATATCTCAAGCATAGTACCTTTTTAGGTACAACCCATTGAGTGGTTGCCTGAAATGTATCCCATCATAATGTACAAGCTCATAGGCCCCTTTCTCTAAGACTTTACTCATGATAAAATAGCCATACCACATAGATTCAAGCTTCCCCTTTCCAAGTTTGTCATGTTTATGATCGTAGGTCAGAACCAGATCTCCTTCATTAAAAAAACAAGTTTGAATTGATTTATCATATTGGTCATTGGCCTGTTTTTTATGTGACTCATTAGCCAAGGCGGCATCCTGACAAGTCACATAAAGGTTCAAAATATAAAGGAAATGCTCTTGAAAAGGTGTAAAAATAGTAGTCGTGTTGACTAAAGTTTTGTAAGCCCATAGTGTGAAAAAGAGAGTTAAGTGCCAATTGGATTTGTGATCTCTAACCATCCTACAAAGCACACTCTTCAAGACCTTGTTAATGGATTCAACCTAGGCATTAGCTTGTGGATTGTAGGGGGTTGAGTTTTCATGAAGAAAACCCAACTTGGTACTCATCTCAGCCATCATGTGATTATGGAAGTGAGATCCATGATCAGTTACTATGGCCTGTGGAACTCCAAACCTAGCTATGACATGATTAGATAAGAAGAGGGTGACAGTATTACCATCCTCTAGATATGTAGGCATTTCCTTAGCCCATTTTGTGAAATAATACACAACTATGATGATGTAACCATGCCCTTGGGCTGAGGTAGGCTCACAATGCATAAAGTTAATCCCCCATTGGGAAAAAGGACCAACGATAATGATGGGGTGTATAAAGGAGTAGGGTGGGTGAAATTGTTTGGATAGAAAAGCTTACAAGGTGGGAATTTTTTAACTTCCTCGTGACAATCTTTGAAGATTGAGGGCCAAAAATATCCAGCATGAAATATTTTCTGAGTTGTAGCCATCCCAGAAAGATGAACACCACATGCTCTAGAGTGGCAGTCATTCATGACTTGTTCAACCTTGTCATGAGTAAGATATCGTCGAAGAATAGAGTCAATACCATGCCAGTATAAGGTATCATTAAGAATGAGGTAATACTTAGTGTGGTGACGAATGCACCCACGGTCGTCATGGGATAGGTTGGGCTCAAATATTTGGGTCTGGAGATACATGATCAAATTTCCATACTATGGTTCGGTAGTGCTTATCAGGAAATAGAATTCATCCATAAATGAATAATTGGGCTCTACTTTCGTGATAACATGGGGAAGGTCACACATCAACTCTGTGAATATTAGAGACTTATTGGACATGGTTTTGGAAAATTCAAGATCAAAATCTTGTAGGATGACAATCCAATGGGAATGTTTGCCACCTAGTACCCGACGGGTGAGAATATAGTACATAGGGTTTTGATTCGCAAGCACAGTAGGTGGTGCGAAGTAAGATGTAGTGACGGAAATGTTGCACAATGATGACCGTAACCAAGGGTAGCTTCTCCACATGTGAGTAACGGGTTATAGAGTCAAGAAGACTCTTGCTGAGGTAATATATCACATGTTCTTGGTTGTTTAGATCTTCCTGAACTAAAACCATGCCAATGGTAGTAATAGAGGTGGAAATGTTTAGCAGCAAATCTTTTGAATAATTTTGGGGGTGCATCATAGGTGAGTGCATTATAGCATGTTTCAAATTATCAAAATATATTTGAGCTTGATCATCCCAGAAAAAGGGAGTGTTCTTTTTCAAGAGACACATATAGCCATGTGTTTTCTTTGCAAAATTGTATACAAAACAACAAATAAATTTTTCCTTCCCTTGAAAACTTTGGAATACAGTGATATCTGTCAAAGGTGGTAAGGCCATGATATCATCAATATTTAAGGGATAAATTTGAATTCCATCCCTAGAAACAACGAAACCAAGTAAACATCCATCTTCAACAAGAAAACACACTTGTGTGGATTGAGATGAATATGGTAATGATGTCATAGAAGGAAAATGTGTCTAATATTCCCTGAATGGTCTTCTCGCTGCTGTGAATGAGTAGTTAGGTCATCCTGATACGGTTCCACTATGTGTTTTATATCATGAAAAGCATAGGACATACCTCATTGGAAGGTATCTCTATCATTATTCAAATCAAAAGGTAGCTTTTGATAAGCAAAGGTTCCCCATTGACAAATAAAGCCATCCATAAAGGAAAAAATGACACTTCCAACACAATTATCGATGATCTGATCGATGTGAGGGGTAGGAAAGTTGTCCTTTGTACAAGATTTGTTTAGGTCCCTAAAATAGATACAAACCCTATTAGTGCCCTGTATCTTGGAAACAGGAACAATATTAGACACCTGCTTGGTTAAAGGCACAAGATAAATAAAACAAGATTTCAAAAGCGTCTCAACTTCAGATTTAATGGATGCATCTTTTCTTAGGTGGACCTAGCGAAATTTTTTCCTAATAGGTCTTTTCATTTGGTATGTATTAATATCATGTATGACAATAGATGGATCAATCCTGAGCATTTCTTCATAAATCCAGGAAAAAACATTGCGGAATTCCTTAAAAATAGCTCCGTATTCCTCAATTTCCATTGTCGAGAAGTAATGACCTATGTGGATATGTTCAAAAACACTTGGATTAATCGATATATTGTGTAGAATTGTTTTGGTCATGTTTCAAAAATTCCCTTCAAAATCAACACCTTACAGTAATACAGGTGTTTGTGGAGACTCGACTATATCGAAACTGATCAGAGAAACAAAATACGAATCTACCAGACTGGAATTATGAAGAAACGATGATCGATTATGAGATTCTTCCCATAAACATTCATCAAGACTCATGATGTCCATAATAGACTCATCTGATGGAAAATCCTGCGAGAGATAATCTAAAGTCGGGAGAGGGGAATCTAGATAGTAGGGTAGATGGTAAGGATCTGATGCTACCAGATGATGGTCATTTATGTAAGCATCAGAAACAGACTGAATGGCATCATACAGGGCTTCGTGTGGACTTAGAGAATATGATTCAACAATCTCTTTTCCTTTAGACATGCCCTCGGTCATGGAGGATATCATGTTTACTGTGGTGGTTTCTGTACTAGGAGGGGTAGTTCTAGATGGAAAAACTCCCATGAGTAAAGAATATTTCAACAATCCAACTCCTACAAACTGATAGGGATGAGGTGACTTCCCTAACATGGGAACATTATTTTCCATGGAAGCAGTAATATTTGGTGAGCAATAATCAAGATTATCTATGGTCACAATTTTCCCTTGATGTGGGAATCAAAGTGTGTGAAAATATGACGATGTAATAGTCATCATGGTGTAAAACCAATTCCTTCCTAACAACAATTTGTAATCAAGAGGAGAATCGACCACTTCTACCTGGATAGAAACGATTTTTCCCCCCAGCTCGATGGACAATGCCGGTAATAGACCGTGGGGTTGAAAACAAAGTTCGTCGAAAGCATTAAGGGTAGTTGGTGACTTACTATGGTCAGGATAACCAATGGATATCGAGCAATACATAGACAAAAAAGAGGTGGAATCTCCCTCATCCAAAACGGTACGACGTGCCTTTCTACCCACCACTCTAGTAGCAATTTGAAAAGCGATCTGAAGGGATAACCTCAATTTATAATTCTCCACAGTGAACGTGATCATGGTGGAATTATCAAAATTGAAATCTCCTAGGGCTGACAACAATTTCTTGCACTGTGTAGGAAAACTTTGGAGTATTTCCAACATGGACATAACACAAGGTGATTGAGCTAAATATTCAACAAAATTATAAAATTGGGTAGCTCGAGCACTAGGATTGAAAACTTTTTTATGGGTCGTACTCTTCGAGGGACGCAAGATCGTGTCAAAAGTAGGTTTTTCAATGGTCATAGGACCATTAGAATAAGGTGGTGGAGAAGGGTTGATGGGAGGAGTCTTCTCAGAAGAAGCACCTTCATATTTATTATTAGGTGTTTTATCATATGTCTGACTTCTAGTAGTCAACGCAACTGTTTCAGTGGACATCATATGAATGACTTCAGTAGAGAATGAAGGACCATGCAAAGACATATGGTCAATCATCTATTGCTAGGATAGGAAGGGGTCATTTAACACTACTTGTGTGGGGCTACTTTTCAAAAATTCATTAATATATTCATGACGAGGACACTCTTTCGTGAAGTGATCATATCCACACAATAACCAAGGATACTTAGCCTTCCATTGCAGTTTTGCATCATTCTCTGAGGTTGATGTTTTGGTGTTTTCCTACTGGTTTCCAGGTTTTTTATTATTACATTTTCCTTTCTTATTATTTCCAGGTGACTGTGAGGATTGAATTGAATTCACCTCGGTGTAAACCGTAGGAGTAGAAGAAGTTTTAGTTGATGCACTCTATGGTTTAGTAGTCTTAGCTGCGGATGAAGGTTGTATTGTACCGACAACACCATCCATGGGAGTCTCTGCAGGTGGATTAGTAGGGTTAGTGCTAGGACGAGGAGCATTAGAAATTATATTGTACAAAGTTCTGAACTGAGAATAGTATAAGTCTAGATATTGGGACCAGCTAATAGCATGCTCTTTTGTGACGGAACCACCCATGGCCATATCTGGGGAAATAGGAGACAACAAGGACCTGGTGAACTAGTTAGCCAAAATTTGATATGGAATGGGAGCCTCAATTAACCTTCATAAGATCCTCCAATCATGGATGTGATATGATATGTGAGTAGAGGTATTTTTTTGAAGAGAGGTCAAGAGATTGGTACCAGTTTCATACCAAATAGGTAACTGGAAGTGAGTGAGAAAAAATGTTGCCAAAGAATTAAAATCCATAAACGAATGTTGTGGAAGTTTGATATACCATCTTGCGGCCATGTTGGTCAATGTTCTATGGAAGAGTTTCAATCAAATAGAATCATCCATAAAGGAGTTGGATGAAAACCACAAATGGAAAGTCATCACATGATTCTTGGGATATTCTCCTTGCATTCCATCAAATTTTGGAATATCTGACGGAAGTTTGAACGAGATGGTAGGCCAAAATGGATCATGTTGAATGGGGTCATTTATCAACTTGGACAAGTCAGGAAAATCCAATGTAGCCAAAAATTGAAGTTTTTGGCTGGGTTGTGGATAGTTGTAATACTGATAAGGATTAGCCACCCCTATAGGACCAAAGTTCTGTTGAGTTTGGCCATAAAACCCACCAAATTGTTGCTGGTTGGGAGCACTTTGACCCATAAAAGGTGGTTTCATCTGGTTAAGTCTATCTTGAGGTCCGTAAGCAAGTTGAGCCCATTGATTAGTAAGTCCTCCAGGATAAGGCAAATGTAAGGGATTATTGTATTGTGCCACGCTAAGGTATTGATTACCAATTTTAGGTTGTTAAGGAGGGACCCAAGCTGGTGTAGGAGGATGTAAAGAAATACCAATTGGAATAAGACTAGTATGAGTACCGTGTCCAACAACTGGAGGGGGGATGTGAAATATTATGTAGAACAACCACATAAGATACTCTAGTTTTTTTGGATGTAGGAGGGACACATTGACTTCCAATGTTTGACAAACCTATGGGAGGCATAGAAGCTCCTTCCATATCTGAATTTGACAAAGGATTCTAAACTGACTATGGCACTCTTGAGGAGTGGAAATTCTAGACACCGTAGGTGCAGATGGAGGATTGGTTGGAACAACACTAGAACGGATATTTAATGACCTACCTAAAATATCACTAGGTAAAAGGTATGGAACAGGTATTCTAGAGTTCGGGATCAACTCCATTGTTGACACATTCATGGTAGTAGCGGTAGCGAACTGAGAGATATGTTGATGAAGGGAAGTTTCCCAAAATGGAGCATTAGGTCCAAATATAGGAGACATCATTTCATCATGTTGAAATTGATTAAGGTCATCTCCAAAAGAAGTTGGAATGAAAAAAGAGGGATTCCAAGAGGAGGGTTGCTACACTAATGGTGGTCCTGATAGGTCCGTCAATAGAGCATTAGGAAGATGAAATTCAACTACTTCATCTTTAACCGGAACTCCTTCCAATTCAGGCATAGAATCACTACCTACCTCAAAAAACATTTCCGTGTCTATTTCCATGGGAGTTTGAGTTAGAGGATTCAAAAAAAATTCCAGTGATAATCCTTGTAATTGACAAGACCTCCTCCACAGGAAATCAAGCAGTTTATAAAAAACAAACTGATCTCAAAGGTAAAAATCTCTATCTAAGAAAGCAAGACAAACCCTACTGAGGATTAAGAAACAATTAGAACTTGTCATAGGAGTCGTAAAAAGTTAGGATCCTCACAGGATTGTCAAAACACCACAACTCATGATATACCGCAAGGTTCAATAGTGAAATGTGGCAAGGAGGATTGGGACTGTACCCTTGCTTGAAAAACTGACTAACTGGATGAAACATGTGTAGTAATCTCCTCGTGTGGTGCTCTCGATGTATTGCAGTGATAGGATGTTCAAAGGGATATGCTCAGTGGTCTCAGGAACACTAAAAGTGTCTCCTTATATACACAAGGTACGTGGGAGTTCCACTCTGTAGTAGTGTTGTCTAATCCAAAACCATTCGAAAGGGGCCTTCCGATATACAACTGATTACATGAAGTACATTTATATATACCTCAAGGGTACATGAAAGATCGTTCTATATACCAGGGGTTATGTAGAAGAACCACACGATCCTCGAGATGTAGTGCAGGAAAATAATGATAGCTCCTGTGCTTAAAGACGATGGAACACATCTTTAACCTATCACATCTTTCTATAAAATTTTAACCTAAGTATACCGTTTGATTTTATATTTTGCAATTCGGTGAATGCATGAGCTGAGTACATAAAATTAAAACCATGCAAAATGCTTATGCAAATATTTTCTTTCACTTTTTGCAAAATTCGCTACTTAAGGAAGAGATAGAGGTTTGGTTCCTACTTATTGAAAATGACTAAAAACCAAGAAAACAAATATGTAATTGTTGGCTCAAACCTAAACCAACAAAACCCAGTCGACAAGGGTCCCACTTTGTTGACACTGGACTCGCCGTGATCTCCCTGAGCATCGGCCCAAACAGGTTTTACCCTATCCAGTAACACTTGTAGAGCATATGAAGTCTCACCCAAGATGTTCAAGGGAGGGCTTACGAAACCAAGTTTCCATAGAAAAGGAGAGGACTAAGGGCATTGGTACTTCATTTTTCTATCTATCATATCTAACCAGTCATTTAATCATTACTAGTTGACAGATCACATCATTTATTCATAGCAGAAACATTGTATAATCATATCATTGCATCATTCATAGGTAGTAAGCATTGCAGCATAGACTTATGTCGCACTGTAGCTAGGGTTTTACCCTTAGCTTGTGCGAATGAGCACCTACTAAGGAGAAGTGACTCCTTAGTAGCAGTTTAGTAAAATGTAAATAAAAATGCTAAACAGAAAAACGAACTACTCTAAATATAAAGAATGGTTTTTATATTGATATTACCTCCAGTGTGAAGGTTGGTGAAGCTCTTTGCAGTGATCCAAGACGGTTGCTCCAAGCTCTAGCCTGCTCCTTCTCCTTCTCCGATGGTGGAAATGGGCCAAAAGGGGCTCTTAATGGTGAAAGTAGCTCAAGGGTGAGCTAGGGTTTCCAGAGTTGTTTTGGCAGAGTAAGGATGCTTATGATTGTGGATGTGAAATAAGGGGTCTCCATCACCTATTTATAGTTTTTTAGTGGTGGAGTGCTGGCCCATGGTTTTGGAAACCGTATGGTTTAGGGTAGCTGTTTAGGGTTTTTTCCTCCTTTTCCTCATTATTTTATATTTTTTATTCCCTTTTGGGGATTTTTGCTATTTTAGAGGAATTTTGGATATTTTTGGAGGAAAATGCCTTTTGGAGGCTTTTTAGTGGGATTTTCAGGGTTTTTAAGGGAAATATGGTAGGAAAATGGACAAATGAGCCATGTAATGGGGTAGATGAGGTACTGAACATTTTTTGGGTGTTAACAGATTGCCCCCTGATGTGCGAGGGCAGGAGCTCATTGTATGGCCGATGGACATCATAAGTCATAAATGGTTTTCCTGGGGTGTGGAGAAGAGAGGAAACAAACTGAAGCCTGGAACAACGATCCCGAACCAACTGCAAGAACTAAAAGTACATAACCTCAATAATGGATGAGGAATCATCTGATCATATGGACGAGGCGGGCATTCCCATGCTTGTATCAGGATATAACATAAGAATAACAATGGGGTCCAAAAAGAGGGACCTGTCATATACATGGCCTCAAATACTGAATGAGGAAGAATCTCAATATATGGACGAGGCGGGCATACCCATGCTCGTATCAAGATACATAAACATAACTGTGAGGCCCAAAAAGAGGGACCTGTAGGATACATAAAGAACCACTGTGTATATCATAAGGGTCCAGAAGGGACACAAATCTGGGACATACTGCTAGGCTGAACATGTCTGAGCTGAAAAACTGATGCACTGGAATGACAGCAGTGCTACTGAATGTGGTACCAAAGGAACTGATGAGCTGCTGGATTAGAGTGACAAGGGTCATACTCGCAATGGTACACTAAACTGGAACTGAACTGGGTACTCAAGGAAGCATGGAACTGGATGGCTTCCGAATACAATCGCCAACGCAGCCCAGACATCCACGGGAACATATAACTGGGTGTTCCAAAGTGACTCACCAATGTGCTAGAGTCGGGGGAAATCTGGGGTCTTCGACAAATAATGGAAGGGATATAAAATCCTGCGCAATTCTCAACGATGCGATCAAGGTGCTGAAGTCGAGCATGTGAGAAACAACCATTCGAAGAGGTAATGATGATTCCTCCCAAAATGGTCCGTAGGCACTCACCACAAATGGTGATGGGTCTAAGGCACAGGGGCCTCTGGGTCTATCCTATGGAATAGAGGGGTTGTCGTCGACAGAGGGAGACCTGCAACTATCAAGGCAATGATGTTTCCTTGACAGGAGCACGAGGTGGAAAACCGAAATGTGATAGTACTGATGGCAGGATTTGAGAAACTGGGGGGAATCACTGGGAAAGTAGAGTGGGTGGACTCAAACTTCCTTTGTTCAGAGTATGATGGCGGGGATGATCGGGAAGCATATGAAATGGACTGGTGGTAAGGGGATCATAGCTGTATCGGATCTGGGAAGGTGACTGGGCTGAGGGAGACTCAAGCTATGGTAAAATGGAAGGAGACTGCAGAATACTCTGAACAAAGGCGACCTAATTGGGGGTGCGTCCGAGAGGATCGATCATGGCGCCAAGAGGCACTGGGGGACTTCTTCATGGGTTAGGGAATGAGAAGAAGTGTGTATATAAAATGGTACTATCGTGTGGATTTATACGAACCCAGGACAGTTCATGCTCGTGGTTGCTTTCAATTTTAAGGAGTCTGAAAGCAAATAAGAAGACTCTGAAGTAATGGAATGGTACTGTCATGTGGATTTTACGAGCCCAGGACAGTTCATGCTCGTGGGTGCTTTCAATTTTAAGGAGTCCGAAAGCAAATAAGAAGACTCTGAGGTGATGGAATGGTACTGTCGTGTGGATTTAACGAACCCAGGACAGTTCATGCTCATGGTTGCTTTCAATTTTAAGGAGTCTGAAAGCAATAAGAAGACTCTGAAGTAATGAAATGGTACTGTCATGTGGATTTTACAAGCCCGGGACAGTTCATGCTCGTGCGTGCTTTCAATTTTAAGGAGTCTGAAAGAAATAAGAAGACTCTAAATTAATGGAATGGTACTGCCGTGTGGATTTTACGAGCCCAGGACAGGCCATGCTCGTGGTTGCTTTCAATTTTAAGGAGTCTGAAAGAAAATAAGAAGACTCTGAAGGAATGAAATGGTACTGTCGTGTGGGGTTTTACGAGCCCAGGACAGTTCATGCTCATGTTTGCTTTCAATTTTAAGGAGTCTAAAAGAAAATAAGAAGACTCTGAAGGAATGAAAGGCCAGGCAAGGAGGAAGTGTTCAATCAAGGAACATTTATGATGACCAGGAACGAGGGTGGGGGGGAACACTGGTGGGCCTCCTTGCGGGGTGAATGAATGGTGGAAAAATAACGGAGCATTTGCAGTATGACAGGAGTGGATGGCTCATGTAAAAACTATGGAACAATCTGAGGGCGGCCAATGTGGCTTGCAAATCGAGGCAGAAAGGTGTCGGGATACAATGTTGAAATTGTACCAAGTGAGAGCGAGAAATGATCTCAAGCATCATCACGAGCTCGGAAAAATGAATCCGGCGATATAAAAAGTGTGAAAAACGGAGAACGGCCGAAGTGGCGTGCAAACCGAGGTGACTAGCGGTGTCTAAAAAATGGGAAAAAAATGATGTAGAAAAAACAATGCAACGAGGTGACCATCGTGACGATCTTGTCATGCTAATGCCAATGGTGGAAACGGTTCGGAAAACAGACTCCGTATGGGTTTAGAATGGC
>LPNX010203749.1:527147-632129 GCA_001517045.1 Pseudotsuga menziesii | reverse complement strand
GGGGGGGGTAGTGGGTTCCAGGGTACTCTTTGTACGGTCCACGTGGGGTGGACCGCGGGTTAGCGGGTTAGAACTGCGGTCAAGGACTACGGGTTTAGGCTCGACAGCCACGGTTAGGGACCACGACTGTAGGCTCGACATCTGTGGTTAGGGACCGCGACTGTAGGCCTGATAGTCGCGGTTGGAAACCGCGGGTTTAGGCCCTATAGCCGCGGTTAGGGACCGCGACTATAGGCCTAACAGCCGCGGTCGGAAACTGTGGCAGGGAATCCTAAAGTCGCGGTTTTGGACCGAGCTATTCGGGTTTTTGGTTGGGGGAAGGGTGATTACTATTTGTTTGACATGAGTCTAATGAGTCTACTTTGTGTGATTGACAGGATGCCGCAGGTGCTATGGAGAGAGCGAGAGATACCATATGAGATTATGGCCATCGTCCGAGAGGACCATCGGGTATGATCAATGCTGGGGCTATTCAGACTGTTGAAGTTCGCCTAGGTACCTATGATGCGGTCAGCAGCATTGCTGCTGAACCGACTGGTTGGTTTCTGGGAGCTAGACATATAGGCTTTCTGAGTGCAGGGTGAGAGGGTGGACCTCACCCTGACTAATGTATACTTCCTGATGGGGTTGCCCTGTCTGGGTAGGGTGGCAGACACACATCCGTGGATATACGCAGACATAGATATGGATGACATGCTGGAGTGGTTCTGTGGTCTAGAGGCTCGGGTGCATAGAAATGCACTTCTCGTGAGAGATCTACAGGAGCCAGCAGTGCGGGCCATGGCAGCATGCGTGGTGCGCGTCTTGGGATCCCAGTCACCAGAGAAGGTGTCTGGGGGTCAGATGCAGGTAGTGGAGCGTGTACTGGCCGGTGTTTATTATGCATGGGGCTAGATGTTCCTGACCTGCGTGTAGCGGCAGCTGACAGCAGCGAAGGAATATGGCAAGGGGTTTTGCTATGGTTCCTTCTTATGTGCATTTTTTATGGAGAGGGTACCTACACTGCGGCTGAGGGTGCCAATCAGAGCAGGAGGCTTGAGGGAGCCACAGATGGTGCGGTGGGGTGAGATGATGCACCACCATGGTGGTGGCGATGTGGGTAGGTAATTCACATAGGAGTTGTACTTGCAGTGGCTCCAGCTACCATTGACGCTTGATGATTATCCATATAGAGATATGGATTACACCGGAGACCCAGAGGCACCGCGACCGCCAGGACAGGCATGGGGACCAGATGGTACGTATGGTTTGATTGCATTGTCAGGTTTTATATATGATAGTTGATTGATATATTGTTACTGACAAATGGGTGATATGCAGATGTGGGCCCAAGGCCACTGCCAGGGCATGTGGCACGGAGGGGGATTGTGGCCGTTCCAGCTCTGCCTGGGCGGGGGGAGGTGCGTCGCCAAGATGCAGAGGGGACGCTCGAGTCTGTATGGGCCCTACTCGACCGTTTGTTGGTGGGGGTGACTGACAAGGGGTGGCGGGACATCAATCTGGATGTGATTCAGGATTGCATGAGGGCACCCCGCGACTTCAGATCTATTGCGATCCGGGTGGCTATCTTGGTGGATAGGGAACGGGCACCGGAGCCCAGACGGGATGAGGATTTTCCGGGGGAGGAGCGAGGGGAGGATTCAGAGGCAGCAGATACCGGTAGTGACGCAAGGTATGACTCTCATTAGGGAGTGCAGGGGACTCTCCCCGAGTTTTGTAGCTACGGCGTGTATTTTATGAGCTGTAGGGATGTACAGGCATTTTTTGTATAGCTGAGTATAGGGGTACTCAGGGCATGTATAGCACTGTGACATGTATTTTTTTGTTGATATATATATATATATATATATATATATATATATATGCACATGGATGCACCTTTTTGTGATGTTGTCTTAGTGGTATGCACGTGGATGCGCTTTATGATGTGTGATATGTTTGTATTGCACGTGGTTGCAAGGAGTCTAGGATGTTTGGGCACGTGGATGCCCCTTGTGTATTTTATGTGGTTTTATGGTTTATGTACATGGATGCAAATGTTGATGCAATGCAATCTTTTTGGGTTTTTATATATTTTGATGAGATGCTATGCAGGATGGAGGTGTTACATGGTGTGATTGATATGCCAATCTAGGATGTTATTTTCCATTTGGTCTGCGACACTATTGTAAGCTCTTGGGACATGTGTGAATGTGATGGATTCAAAATGTCGGCTGAGTTGTTTTGTACGCAGGAATTTTCTAAATAGGTAAGGAGCATGCAACTGGTAGCAGTTGTTGAGCTGGGAGACAAGTAGCTGGGAGTCCAGAAACACATGAAGGTGACATATGCCCATCTAGAGGGCAGCGGTCAGGAGACCGGTCACAGCATCATACTCCGCCTGGTTATTGGTAGCGGCGCCTATACATATTCCTTCAAGGTGAATCAGTTTGTTGGAAGGGAAACATAAGACCCATGCTGCAGAATTCGAGTTGGGAGACTAGCAGCTTGCGCCATTCACGAAGCCAGTGTAGCGAGGTGGAAGATGGTCCATCTGTGGGCATGCAAAAAATGATGAATGTAAGATTATGGTAAAGAAGGTGAAAAACAAAAAAGAGAGCAACCTGTACAATGCGGACCAATGAGGTCGCGGTTTCAGTTATGGGTAAAAGCGTTTAAGATACAACCCATTACGGGGATTGCATAAAGGGTGGCCTTCAGAATCGGCTAAAATGTATGCCCCCTTGCCGAGGCAAGTCTGCACAATGTAAGGGCCTTGCCACATGGATTCAAACTTTTCTTTACCGGTTTTGTCGTGGGCTTGGTCATAGGCGAGGACGAGGTCCCCTTCGTGGAAAGTTTGAGGGTGGACATGTTTGTCATAACCGGCTTTGGAGTGGTTTTTGGCCGCTTCGATGTTCTGGAGAGTGGCACGACGATCTTCATCTGCTTGTTCGAGGGATAGCAAATGTTGCTCAAGGGGGGAGGTATTGGGGAGGAGCTCAATGGCGATATGCAAGGTGAGTATCTGACACTCGATGGGGAGGACAGACTCTACACCATGAACGAGATGAAACGGGGTAAAACCATTGGCGGTCTTGGTGGAGGTACGGTAAGCCCATAAGCAGGGAAAAGCATATGGTGCCAATTGGACTTATGCCGGTCAACAGTGCATTGGAGTATGGTTTTTAGGATTTTGTTAACAGCTTCTACTTGACCATTCCCTTGAGGGTAGTAAGCAGAGGAAAATTGGTGTTCAAACTTGAGGAGGGTGGATAACTCGCGCCACATAGAATATTCAAAGTGTGATCCATGGTCTGAGACCAACTGTTTAGGGACCCCGAATCAAGTGATAACATGGTTAAAAAAGAAACGAGCAGCAGTGTCAGTGGTACAGTTGAAGGTGGGCATGGCTTCCGCCCATTTGGTGAAGTAATCGAAGATGACAATGATATACTTATGGCCATTCGCAGATGGGGGTCGACACTCCATGAAGTCGATGGCCCACTTACAAAAGGGATCGACGGTGACGACTGGGTGTAATGGAGCGGGTGGTGTCTGGGCCTTGGGGGAAAAAAGTTGGAAATTATGGCAATGCTTGACCACAACGATGCAGTTAGTGAAGAGTGTGGGCCAGAAGTATCCGGCGTGGACGACCTTTTGGGTAGTGACCATCCCTGAGAAATGGCCACCGCAGACACCGCTATGACAATAATTAAGGACGTGTTCAGCTTCCTCATGTGTAAGGCAGCGACGAAGAATTGTGTCGACCCCTTGCCGGTAAAGAACATCTCCTATGAGGAGGTAGTGAGAGGCCTGGTGACGGATACGACGACGTTCATTACGAGTGACTGTGGGGCCAAACTTCTGCGTGCGTAGGTATAACAAGATATCACCGTACCACGGGTCATTATACGAGATAGTGAACAAGTGATTATCAGGTAACTCATCGGAGATAGGTGGGGCTGGGAGAAAGGAAGGGAGATCAGTGATGAGCTGGGCAAGCGCAAGGGCTTTAGTGCTCTTAGGTGTTCGGAATGTGAGGTCATATTCTTGGAGGATAATGACCCATTTAGCCACACGACCTTGCAGGAGCCACTGGTTTAGGAGATATACCATGGGGTTAGAGTCGGCGACGACTGTGGTCTGACTAAGTAAAATGTAGTGTCACAATTTTTGGACAGAAAAGACCACTGCTAGGGCTAGTCTCTCCTCATATGGGTAACGTAGGGGTGGGCCGGACAAGGTCTGGTTGAAGTAGTAAATGACATTCTCTTGGTGTGAGGTGTCTTCTTGAACCAAGACTCCGGACACAGCATGCTCAGATGCTGAGACGTAAAGGATGAAGTCCTGAGAGAAATCTAGGGGGGAGATCAATGGGGCTTGTGTGAGAGCTTTCTTGAGGGCTTCGAATGTAGCTTTTTCTTGCTCATCCCAGACAAAGAGTACATGGGAACGGAGTAGGTGCAAGAAACCGTGAACGGTTGTGGCGTAATCGGGAACGAAGCGTCGAAGGAAATTGGATCGCCCTTGCAAACTTTGGAGTTGCCGTAGCATTCGAGGAGAGGGAAGGTCTAAGATGGCTTGGACTTTCAGGGGGTCAACAGTAATTCCTTTCTGGGAAACAATGAAACCCAACAATCGGCCTGTCGAAACGCAAAAGACACACTTGTGTGGGTTCAAGTGGATCTGATATTTGCGACAACGCAGAAAAACTTGCCGAAGGTCATTAAGGTGGTCTGATCGTTTCCGGGAACGAGCTGTAAGGACATCAAGGTAGACGAGCAGGATGTGGACCAAATCATGAAAGCAATAGGTCATGGCCCGCTGGAATGTGGCACCAGCATTTTTTAGGCCAAAAGGCATGACGCGATAGGAAAAGGTGCCCCATGGGGTAGTAAAGGTAGTTTTTTACTGGTCTTCCTTTCGGATTTGGATCTGATTGTATCCGGAAAAACCGTCCATGAACGAGAGGACTTCATGCCCCGCTCACGCATCGATGAGCTGGTCAATAAATGGCGTGGGGAAATTTTCTTTGGGACAGGCATGGTTTAAATCTTGGAAGTCCGTGCATACTCTAAAGTCCATGCATACTCTAATGGTGCCTTGTTTTTTGTTAACGGGAACTGGGTTTGAAACCCAGGTGGTATAGGCAATGGGATAAATGAATCCTGCCGTGTGAAGTTTCTCAATATTTGCTTTGACAGCTGGGAGTTTTGAGGGATGAATGGGACGCTGTTTCTGATGAACGGGGGGGGGTACATCAGGCCATGTGTCAATGTGGTGCTCTATAATGGCAGGGTCAAGGCCGGGAATTTCAGTATAGGACCAGGAAAAGACATCACGGAATTCTCTGAAGAGTCTTTTGTATTCCTCAATCTCTTGCTCACTGCAAGAGGCTCCTAAAGTAATGAGTTCGGGGGTGCTTCCTGGGGTCGCGATATCAATTTGGATGATAGGTGAGATATTGGCCATGTTACCCTCCTCGAAGGCGTCAGGAGCAGGAATAGGGTCCTTGAACCAGTCGACCTTGGGGGGAAGGAAGTCTTTGGATTCAACTACAAACTGGGTAGCGGTGTTAGAGGAGGATTCATTTGGGAGGAAGTATGAACGATGGTGCATGTCATCCCAGGGATACTCTGGGGCAGTGAGAGCCTCGAGAATCTCTTCGTCAGTACGGAAAGTTTGTGTCATCAAATCGGTTGATGAGGGAGTAGGGGCGGAAGAGATCATATAAATGGTATTAATCTCTTCGAAAGGGGGAGAGACCGGGGGGGGGGGGATCTCCTCACTGGTGGGTGGTGCCGTCTCAAGATCCAAATTGTTCATCTAATAGAGAGCTACTCTGTAATTGGGGAGATCGGGACAGTGATTTGTGTAATGCCCATAAACACCGCATATGGCACAGGGGTGGTTAGTGCGCAGGGATTTGTCGCGAGGCTTAGGGGTTGAATCTAGTTGGACAATCGGTATATTGGGGTCATCATCAAGCATTTTCATGTGTTCCTGTAATGCTGGTAACTGAGGACATTGGTGAGTCGCATGGCCCAACTCATCGCACAGCGAGCATTTGGGAGGAGCACGAAACACAGGGGGGTTTTTGACTGTCTTGGGAGGTGGGACAGTAGAGTAAGGTTGGGGGCCTCTGCCCCCAGTGGGTTTGGTAAGAGGAGGGGGGGGTTCGTGGAGGATGACAGGGTAGCAACACCGGGAGGTGGTTGACTAGTAGTGACAGTGGGTTGCACCGGTTGCAGGATGACATCTGGTGTCAGTGGGGGAACGGGAGGCAAAAGATACCAAATGGGTAATCCTAAGGTTAAACCAGGGAGGCTGAGGGTAGCCATGACCGGGGCGCTAACTACTCCTGATGGAGGGAAGAGGAAAGGAATGGTATGGATGGGGGTAGCACCAATGTGGCTAGGTACCAAAGGGGGTTTAGGAAACAAGGGCAGTTGATTAGTAGGAGTTTGCATATTATGGGATAGGGTACACAGGTCAGACACATCGGTGACGGGTGACAGGGGTGGAATAGATTGGAAGGTCGAGGTCATGGGTGCATCTGAGTAAACTCTAGGCCCCATAGAGGAAACAACTGAAGTGGTGGCACTCGAAACAGGTTGTTCAACCATGGGGAGAACATTTTTGGGTGCCGTGGGGGCACTGGGATCATGGTAGGAGAGTTGGTCAACCTTGACCACGCGTCCCTCATGAGGGAACATCATGGTACAAAAAACGGAAGAAGCAACTGCCCGCATGGCATACATGTAGCTACGACCAAGTAAAAGGTTATAATCAAGCTGTGCATTAATAACCTCGATGTTGATGAGGACAGTTTTGCTAGCCAGCTGGATGGGGACGTTAGTTAAGAGGCCTTGTGGTTGAGCCGAACGACCGTCGTAGGCTCGCAACGTAGTAGAGGACTGATGGAGAGTGGGGGATCCCATTTTCTGCTAGATGGAGGTGGACATGACACATGTAGAGGCACCTTCATCAATAATGCATCGATGGACGACAAAATTCCGAATGGAAATGGAAACTTGGAATGCTAAAGTGGAAGGCATGCGGGGTTCGGATTGGTCCAAATCAAACGCCATTACATTCGAATCATTTGGATCGATAGCCCCAATGGCTAAGAGTAAAGTCTTGCACTACGAAGGGCAGTTTTTTAAAACTTCTAACGCAGACATGGCTGCAGGAGATTGGGCTAAGTCATCAACAATGTTGTAGTTTGACGCAGCCCGCGCATTGGGGTTATTGTTGATACGGCGAAGTGGGAAACGAGGTGCTTTGGGAGCGCCATCTAGTGGAGGTGGAGGTATACGTAACGCCTGATCAGTGGGATGAGCGTTAGTGGGTTTATCGGCGGGAGGGGCTTCAGAGGTGGAACCATATTGGTTCCGCCGGGTCTGGAGGTTGATTTCATCGAAGGACATCATCAACAAGTGGTGGGTACCTGAGTCAAACATGGGTTGATCAGGAGCAGCGTAAGTGATTTGTTGTTGGGTTGGCGCGTTGGCTTGAGGGGGAGCCAACGGTTGAGTGTTCACTACGCCTTGGTTTGGTAAGAGGTTTTGTAGCACCAAAGGTGGCTGCTGAGGTTGTGGGGGGTTGGGTGGTGCTTGAGGAGCCGCCTGCCCTTGGCGGTGGGCATCTTCTGCCCAAATTTGTCAAACTCGCTCCATGTGTGGGCAAAAATGTGTGTAGTGGCCATAGACCCCACAAATAGAACAAGGATGGTTTTTTTGCAAATTGGGGTTTTTAGCCTGCTTGGGTGGGCGATCAGGGTTTTGGTTAGCAGGGGCCGCATTATTATTATCAGGGGGATTAGGGGGTTGACCAGCTTGGTTTGTAGGTTGGTTGTTCCCACGATTCCAGCCCCTACCGCGGTTTTGTTGTCCCTAGTTGCGTTGGTTGGTCTGGTTTTACTGCGGGTTTTGTTGGGTGTAAACTTGCCCTTGGGCAGCAGGTGGATTCTGAGGTTGCGGTGGATGATATGTAGGTGGAGTCTGCGTAGGTGCAGCAACTTGAGCGGGTTGCTGATAGGGTTGCAGAGCAGGTTGTGGGTTTGCCGCAGGGGTGGCCTATGGCTGGTAATAAGTGGGTTGGGCTTGTGAAGGCGCAGGAGCTGGTGCAGCCTGCTGGTGGTAGTAGGGTTGAGGTGCGACTGGGGGGGCATAAGCGGGAGTCGCATGACCGAAACACTGAGGTGGACATGAGGGTCCATGGGAATGGTGGTGATGTGTCATGGGAGCATACGAGTTGGTTGCTCCGGACTGTGAGGTAGCCGGCGAAAGGTCAGGGCCAGGGGTAGGACGTGCTATGGAAAATGGTTGAGGATGCGAAGAGACACGGGAAATGATGCTGTCGGTAGCATGGGATGCCCCCGGCGCATCGTGCTGGGAGGAATCACTGCGAGGGGTGTCAGGTATAATGGTATAAAGATAACCCGGCTGGGCGTAAATGAGGTCGAATTGTTGGGCCTTAAGGATGGCCTCTTCTTCAGACTGGGGTCTTTTGGATGCCACATCCTTAGCAATAACAGGAAGAAGGGATTTGAGGAACCAATCTAGGAAGATACGGTCGTCTAATTTGATCTTGCATAAGCTACGGCGTCGACGCCACTCATGAATGTGGTTCGTGATGTGGGTAACCGTGTTTTGTCTGCATGATAGGAGGATCTCAACGCCCGTGTCATAGCGGACAGGTAACTGGAAGAACTACAGGAAGGTTGAGGCAAGGGAAGTAAAGGTGGCATGGGTTCCATGGGGTTGCTCGATATACCACTTGGCTGCAAAGCCAGTGAAGGTGCGCTATAAGAGACGGAGGCGAATAGAATCATCCACTATGGAGTTGGAGGAACACCATAGATGGAAGGACATGATGTGGTTTTGTGGGTCCTCACCTGCCTTGCCCTCGAACTTAGGGATGTCAGAGGGGAGCTTGGTGGGCATGTGAGGCCATGCAGGGTCGTGTCGGATAGGGTCGCTGGTCAATCTGGCTAGGTCAGGCAGGTTGAGGCTAGCCATGAATGGCAAACTAGAAGAAGGATGTGACACGGTAGTGGGTTGGGCCAAGTTGGGGCCAATGCCCCCAAGTGGAGGGGTAGTGTTAGGGAGGTTTCCCCCAAGTGGGGGAACTAAGGTGGTATAGGATGGTCCTGCAACACCATGGGTAGTGTGAGCCACGGATGGAGTGGGAATAGGTATTCCCGCTGTGGGAATAGGTGCCGTGAGGGGAACGGTAGATGGGGGCCATGTGGAGGGCATACCCACAGTGGGTGTGGTCACTGGTGTAGTGGTGGATGTGCCACCAACGGTCCCTACCATGAAGGGAGTGGAAGTCATGCCAGCCATGGGGCTAGTAGGGGCAGTGTAAATGGGGTTCTCAGACTCGGGCTCAGAATCGGAAGTAAAATAAGGGGCGTCAATATCTGGTGACGGAGTCCTATGCCGCTGATGAGTGGAGTCAAGGGAGGATGACCTGTGTCGATGGCGGGTGGTGTCAAGTGAACTGTGCTGCGGGGGATCGCCCCTGAGGCGTCGAGAATGTCTTGAGGACTCAATGGTGATAGATGGTGTCAAATCTATGTGGGTTGAGGTGAGTAAAAAAAAGCTCAAAAACCCTAATGCAACTGAGTGTGCAGAAGGAGAGCTCAAAAAATAGGGCACTCAGGCCAAAAACCAACTCAAAACACCTATTATAATAGCTGTGCTACAATAGGTGGAGTGTCAACAGAAATGGTCAGAATACCATCAAACAACAGGTTTCCTAAAAATAAAAAATGGTGGACTCACTAGACCAAAAGGAGGTAAGGGAGCATGCAAACACTTAACTAAAAGTATCTTGACTCAACTAGACATATCCTCTGCAAGGTGATGAAATCCAAGTCAGAGAATATGAATAGGAAAGCCAAGTGGCTAAGATATCCCCCTACCGGGAGGGATATCAGGTAGTCAATCCTAGAAGAATGGCAACTAAGATACCCCGTTCATGACACGTCCAGAAAGGTGAATCTGCCATTTGGTCCTTTTACCACAATACCCCTATACAGGGATATCCCGAGAACTGCGAAAGGTAGTCCTTCAGTTACTGAATGGATTGCGGTATTCCACTCAGGCCTCTGGAACCAATCTCGCGACTTCAACCCTCCTAAGGGAGAGGCCCTCTGGTAAACTGGTGGTGACCGTGCCAAAAAGTACTAGGGGATTTTGGCTCCCTAATTGGAAAATAGCTATGTCTCAAGTGTAAGTAACCGAGGGGTGTTATTGGAGGCCTATCCCCCCGATCCTACCTAACTACAAAGATTCTTTTGTGTTCCCCAAGTGGGGTTAGAATATTGGTTGAGTTAAGTAGTTTTTTAAGGCTCACTTGAATTAGGTGACAGAGTGTGTGCTCATGAGGTGATGAACCCGAAATAGAAGTGCCACACAAAGGGGCAACCTTCTAACAATAATATTGAATCCACAACTTTAACATGCAAAATTTTCTGAATTAAAATGCTGAAATTTCAAACAGATTCTGTAAAATGGAATAGAAATGATGTTGCAGAAAAGGCTATAAGGAGGTAGGGCTGCAGGTGGAACAGATGGCTGTGCAGATGCAGAAAATATTGCAACAAAGGGGCTGGGTTCAAAAACAGGACCGCAGGTCTATGGCCAAATCGGGCGGTCGGACCGCGGGTTTGAGGGAAATAGGCACGGATAGGTCACGGCTTTCTGGCTGACAGAAGCAGTCGAATTGCAGGAAAATGGCAGACAGATGCGGTTGGGTTGCAGCTAAGGGGCTAAAAGTCACGCTCGGGACGCGGGAAAATGGCCGACAGGCGCAGTCGGGTCGCAGCTAAGGGGCTGAAAGTCGTGCTCGGGATGCGAGAAAATGGCCGACAGGCGCAGTCGGAGCGCAACAAACAGGATGATTAGCCACGGTCGGATCACAGGTAACAGACTTGAATCCTCCAGCAGGGCATCGGAGACGGTCTGATAGCCGCGGTCGGGTCGCAGGTAAAGGCCTGAAAGACGCGGTCGGGACGCGACTGCAGAAGGAAAAAATGCGGTTTACGGCGGCCGAAAGGGACAGTTGAAAGGAAAAAGCTAAATAATTTTTTAAACTGAAAACAGAGATTCAAAACATCCCCAGTGGAGTCGCCAAAACTGTAGCTAGGGTTTTACCCCTAGCTTGTGCGAATGAGCACCTACTAAGGAGAAGTGACTCCTTAGTAGCAGTTTAGTAAAATGTAAATAAAAATGCTAAACAGAAAAATGAACTACTCTAAATATATGCATGAAACAAAACAACAAAATTTAAAGAATGGTTTTTATATTGATATTACCTCCGGTGTGAAGGTTAGTGAAGCTCTTTGCAGTGATCCAAGACGGTTGCTCCAAGCTCCAGCCTGCTCCTTCTCCTTCTCCGATGGTGGAAATGGGCCAAAAGGGGCTCTTAATGGTGAAAGTAGCTCAAGGGTGAGCTAGGGTTTCCATAGCTATTTTGGTAGAGTAAGGATGCTTATGATTGTGGATGTGAAATAAGGGGTCTCCATCACCTATTTATAGTTTTTTAGTGGTGGAGTGCTGGCCCATGGTTTTGGAAATCATATGGTTTAGGGTAGCTGTTTAGGGTTTTTTCCTCCTTTTCCTCATTATTTTATATTTTTTCTTCCCTTTTGGGGATTTTTTCTATTTTAGAGGAATTTTGGATATTTTTGGAGGAAAATGCCTTTTGGAGGCATTTTAGGCCTTTTGGAGGCTTTTTAGTGGGATTTTCAGGATTTTTAAGGGAAATATGGTAGGAAAATGGACAAATGAGCCATGTAATGGGGTAGATGAGGTAGTGAACATTTTTTGGGTGTTAACACACACATACTCATCAATGGATTGTAGAAAAATAGAAAAAGGACAGAAAAATATAATAGCCACTTAGATCAATCTCATCTCTTTGTATTACTTCTGCATAGTAACTTATAGATCCAGAACAAACAATACAATGAGCTCTCAGTCATAAAGTAGAGATTCATATCCCAGAGTTTTTTCATATACATAACCTGATAGATCTATATATCTCTCACATTCACAATTCTTCATCTATTTATAGGCTTGTGCCTTTACATTCATGGTCCACTTCTAACTAACTCCTAGCTGATTTTCTAACAAATGAACAATAATAATCCACAAAATATGGTCCAAAAGTACAAAAGTGACACAAAATAATCAAAATTAGTCTATCTTCCACCTATCACGCTATCTTCATCTTGCGCGGTGTCTTCTGAGCTTGCACAACATCCATGATGCTATGCAACTTACCCTAACCCCTTTCCAAAAATCCCCCAACACAGTTTTGTGACTCATCCTCGAGCCACATCAGGTGGACTTAGTGTACTCATTGATTTTAATCTTGAAATCTTCATATTGCTGAGAAATTTATGTGACTTGCGCTTAGAGTTTCTCAGCAACATCCTGACATGTAAGGTGATCATGCTTCAATAGGTGCTCCACCATATTGGCATTAACCTCTTTCTTGTTGTCTTACACAGCGTGTAGTACAACAACTGCTTTGCCCGACAGTTGTGCTCCAATGTCTTGGAACTCATCAAGTTGGTCACTGCATTTCCACTATCGCTCCTATGCCTTTGCAACTCGCTGTAAGAGCTACTTCAGTTCTAAAAATCATGTGATCAACACAATTGGTGTCTTTTTCCTTAACATAGTCTTCAATGTTGCCAACTGCTTCTTGGCTTCCTGCAACTGCTTGGTGAGTTGATCTAGATACTCATCTTGAACGACAGTACCCAAAAATTGTGTCATTTCCTCCATGACCTTCTTTGCATATTTCTCCATTTCATCAAACTGTGCTGCAATCTCTTCAATGGCACTCTTTCATTCTACAACCTGCTTTGGTGGTGTGTTTGGGTAAGCCATAGCATTCAAGAGGCTGTTGTCCAATTGGAGATACACGATGACTTCTCCAAGTCACTTGGCCTTGGAAAGTGCATCCAACTCTGTTGTGCTTTCGTGGATGTACTGGAAGGCATTTGTAATGGACTCTTCTAACTGCCTCTGACTTGTGAACAGCTACGCCTTCTCAATAACAAGGCGGTCAGTTTCCTTTTTCAATTCAATAATTTATGCAGTAGTCTTCCTCTTCAGTTCCTCCTACGTTGTCTTCAATGCTGTGATCTCTTGCATTTTTTTTGTTGTCAGCTGCTCCCTTACCCCTCACAATTCCCCAAGTTCCTTCTTCATTTCTTCTTCTTTAGTCTGTGATCATAAGTATTGGTCATTGAGCTCCTTTTTTCTATATTCCAACTCCCGGTTGGAGACCTAGTGCATGTGTACTAGCGTCTGATTCGATAGCTTGCCGAGGTCCAATGCAATGCTCTACAGCTACTGTAATGAGGAGTTGACATCCTCTTTTCTAGTGTCGATTGCAGTCAGGGGAACCTAAACATTCTTGGACCATGGCTGAATGCTAATCGACGTGAAATCCTATATAACTAAACTTTTTGGTCCTCTTCTTACTACAACATTGTATATAGAATCTAACCTATTGCATACCTTTTGAGCCCAAATTTATTATCATTTTTGGCAATTAAGTTACTCATTTAAACATATGTTTTGTTATCTTTTTATGTATTTTCTGCCACGCAGATTACCATTTACCCCAAGGTATGAATAAATTAAAGGTTTATATATAATCCATTTATTATTGTCATTTTATGATTTTATTGATTTAAATTAACATTATTTAAAGCATATGTGATATGTTACTTAATGTGTATATTCATTTGCAGGTTATATAGTATGTTTGGGAGAATTAATAACAAGTGCTCAAATAGACAAAAAAATAGATAACGCATTCATCTCGTTATCCAGCTCATGGTTCAGCTCGTTGTCCAGCTCATGGTTCAGCTCGCTGTCCAGCTCACGACGTAGATCACCTTCCAGTTCATTGTCTAGATCGCTAATCAATCTGCCCGTTGTTAATAGCCAATCTCATGCATTAAATGATGGAACAGATTTGTAACCTACCTACTTACCATGTGTTTAAAGGGTGGAACATCTCCATTATAGAAGACCTACCTTGTATGCTGCCTTTGCTTGACACCATTCCATTAGCCACGATAAGGAAGGATCCCGCATGCCATATCACGATGAAGAGAACCAGACTCACAAAAGAGAAGGAAGATACTTGTGCATTGGGATTTGATTTGTTAATAGCCTTTATGATTGACTAAATTTAGAGAGCAGTTGACCACTAAAGGGTTGACTTGCTCATCTCTTGTAAACAATATAAATACCAGCCTCTGCATGAGTGTTGGGTGTGGATCATTTTCATTAGTTAGACACTCAATTTTTAGAGAGAAGAACACTATAATATTGTTCAGTATTTTTAATAGAAGCTCTACATTACGTTGTTCGTGATTTTGTTCGTGTAAGCGCTAGCTGGGAGTCACCCCTGATTGCTGAGAGGGCCCCTCATCAACCAGAGTTTTTCTTTTCTTGTTTTCGTTATTTTTCTTTGTATCTAATTTAGTTTTTATTTCTAGTTTGTTTATTTCATTAAGTTATTGTAAATGTTTGTTTCATTTGCTTTCTGCAATGCATTTTATTTCCAGAATTAAATAGCTAGATTGCACGCATAGTTGTTTTCTATTTGTTTATGTCATTTCATTTCCAACTTATTATTTAGTTTTGTTCATAAGAAGATAGAGTAGATTGTTTTTATCAATTTAAATAGACTAAGTTCTGTTTATTTCTTCTCTGTTCTAAGATTATGCAATTTGAATTTCAGCTTGTTTATTAATAAGCAATGATTCTTGATGTTCATGAATTTGTTTAAGTTTATGTTACTGCTAAATTTAATGATTAAATAGGTTTATTTATTGTTCCTTATGCATTGCATCTTCATATGCATAAAATCAGCTGAGAAGTAGATCATTTAGGTTATTTTATACTGTTTTCTTTATACAGAGAGTCATTCAGACAGTCTGTTCGCCCTGTCATTCTAACCTTCCTTCCCGTCTATTTTGCAGACCTGCAGTTCAGTCTGTCATTCAGCCCACATTTCTATTTTTAGTGTTTTAAAATTGTTTTAAGTTCTAGTTCTTTAGTATTTGATGTATGCTTTGACTGTAATAGTTAGATAACAGTTTTATTTATTATTTAGACTACAAGTTTGATTGTTTTAGGTTATTTATTAAATTTTTATTCTTTTCTCTACCTCTTTTCCCTTTGAACGTGCTTTTGAGTTAGGGTATGTTTTGTTTCTGTTTATTGTATTGTTTTATAATTATGCTTTTGGATTAATTTAACCATTTGCATGTAAAATTTAGGATTAGTAGTGTTATCTTTAGGAATAGTTTCATTTTTCACTGTGTGATTACCAACAGACACTTGTAGGATAGAATTCAGTTTCTTTATTAAGTTTTCTACTTGCTTCTCTTATTTAGTTTTCTTTATTAAGTTTTCTACTTGTTTCTCTTACTTAGTTTTCCATTCACTTATTTAAGTTTTCTTTGCATCATATCCTTTTAAGTATTTTTTGATAGTATCCTTTTTAGTTAGGAGTTATTTGTTTATAAATTATTTAGTTGTTGTACTTGCATTTCCAAATGTACACTTTCTTTGCTTAGTTATTTTTTGAAGTCACTAAATAGACTTTGTCATAAAAAGTATGATTGTATTCTAATTTGTTAAATAAAGTAATATAGCTTGATCTTATTTTAATTTGATGTTTTTTCTTTGTTCAATTATATTAATAATTGCATTCTTAGGAGTTTGACTTGGTTTTTCATTTTGAAAGATCTTTCGATCTTTTGTTTGTTAAAAATATTTACACGACACCCTCTACCTTCGCATATATTTTGTAGCAACTTGAAGCCTACCAACCCCGGTCGATAATTAAATATTAGGTGAATTAATCTAGGCATTATAACACCCAACAGTACCTCAGCAAAACCTTCCTGAGAAGACCTCTGAATTTCCTTTGTGGCAACGTCAAATGAGTCCGTGATGGCCTAAATAATCTGGTGTAATTGTGCTTCCAATGCGGATCTGGTACTATTGTTGGAATCCTGTTCCATTTTCTGCTTCATCCTTATATCCTTAAAGATACGTTGTGCCTCAACATCAACGGGGGTTTTTGTGGAGGACTTGTCATAGGAGTCATGGAGACTCTGCTAGTCAACTCCTCTAACTGGATCCTCGAGTGTGTCTATTAGTGGTTTCATAGATACTTCCTCTGCACTTACCGGTTCACGCCATTCTACAGGCCAATCCTGAACCGTTGCATCCAAGTCTTCGTCTGTCACCTTATAATCCATTGGTAGCCATTGTTTGTTAGGGTCGTGGAAATCCTGGATCTGAATAGTATGCGGCCTGATGGTGAACTGCATAATCCACTGATTCTTTACTGCTGGTGTATCTAATAACTGTGGAATTTTTACCACTGCTGCTTGTAACGCCTCCTAGTAGACCCAAAAGTGGATTGCGTAATCCGCTTTCCAACTAGTCTCTTCTACCCACCACAAATTTTGATATCGTGTGCCTTTTCACACTTTAACAGCTTCCACAATCACACATTGGTAATCGTCTAGATCCATCCAAGCCACAAATGCAATTAATATCAATAACCAACTATAAGTGAAGAGTCGCTCCTCGACCTGGAATGTGAATGAACCCTCAGGAAACTGATTCAACAAAAAGAGGGACCAATTCATTTGGACTCACTCGGTGCATTTTAGCACACATGAAATCATCCCTGAAGTGCACTAAATAGGGCGATTAGTCCTGACAATATTACTTGCCAAATTTCATGCAGCGATCCACACCGTTCTATCTTTAATGTTGTCGATGTGATATGCTCTGCCATCACGCTGCAAATAATAACTCTCCTTTAACTATGCAGATAGCCTCTTGTCATTATCCCATCCTTTGAAATATTGTGATGGGTCTAGCCCATCCTTTGGAAACTCTGTGATCTCTCAGATCAAGTCCACTGTAACTGCAATGGGTGTGTCCAACCAAAGTGTTCCTCCATGAAAGAAATCCAAAAATTTCTTTACACACGTGTTCGCTTCATTCAACCACCCAAAATGTGACATGTTAATGAGTCCCAACAACCCAAATTTATCCAGCCCTTGTGCCCATGGTTGTAGAGTACGCACGATTGGTCCTCCTATGTCGACTGAAGGAAGCGACTCGTAGGGCTCGTTCACTACATCCCTCAGTAGTAACAAGTGATGGTCCTCATACTTCATTTTCATCAATGTAGGGACGATGTCGGTACTGCACACCATCCCTTGTAGTAGCGGTGGCATATTTGGTTGATATTTATGGTTTTTAGTCAAGCACTGAGGCTTCGTACTAGGTCGGGTGGGATAAATATAACCAAGAATGTACTTGATAGAGACCCTGGTGCAGACATCAGAGTCTATAGCTTCGGAGCTGGATGGCCCATTCTGGGTGGCTACGTCTTCCTATGCCCTTGTTGATTTCCTTGTTTGCCTCTTGGTTGGAACTAGGGAGCATTAATGTTGCCCCCCTCATTTCTTCATCGGGATGTTGGATGACTTGATCTGCATGCAGGTGACTTCTTCCACTATGGAAATTGGTCGAATGGGTGAGTCTCATTCGCTAGAAATATCAACTATGTCAGGGTTACTTTTCATCTCGCAATACTTACCCACAGTCATGAGTCACTCTCGCCTTCACCCTACAACTCTCCCAATTCACTCGACACTTTTTGCAGACCTATCTCAATCACTCTTTGCAACTGCAAATTAGCTCAATGGTGCTTCAAACCTGCATGAAACCCCTTCATATAGAATCTAGGAAATCCATTGTTCATTATTACTAAATTAGCCACGGTGATCATGAATAAATCTTGCATTAATTACCCAAATCCGCCTTCAATTCTGCCAACCCAACGGATGGATCAACCATAAATTCTCGTCGCTTCAATAAGCATTGCTAGCTAACTTCTTTTAACTTCTTGTATTTATTGTTTATTTGACTATGTCCCGAGCCTATAGTCATCACGACAAAATTTTCTAACTGCGCTATTGACTCCCCTACTTGTGCATCCAATCTCTCTTGGTGCGTCCTTCCTCTAGCTATCTACTTTTATTTTTCATTGTGCAGTGCCTTAGGCATTGCGCGGTTTTTTCCTTGTCCAATAGGGCTTCAAGAAGCTACCATTCACAAGCTTTGGCATCACCACTCCATCTAATTGCTGCAATTGACTTGTGCCCCCAAAATTAATAGAATTAACAAGATAAGGACCTAACCAAAGCATCTGTAACTTACCTATATGCTTCAAGAACTTGCTGTCATAGAGCAACACTAAATCTCCTTGCTGAAACTGTTTGTTTTTTATATGGCGATCATGCCATGCCTTCTGTGAATCCTTCTTGATGTGCTGATGGAATCCTGCAATAAAGTGGTCTTCTTTGAGATAGATCAATTGAGTTATGTGCTCTTCTAATGTCATGTCATCATCCATGCCGGTTGTTGCTGCAATGCGCAGACTGGGAACAATGTATTCCATATGCATGACTTCCTGTTTCATGTATACCAATTTGAATGGTGTTTTCCCTATTAATATCTTGCAAGTAATGCAATACACCCACACCAGTGCTGGGAATATTTAGATCCCAGACATCTCTGTTAGTGTTACATACCTTTGTGAGTGCTTGCTCCAAAATATTGTTGAAATCTTCTACAGTCCCATTTTCTTGTAGAATGTATGGTGTGCTTTTCTTATGTTGAATTTGTAATTCCTCTATCATCACTCAGATTGTGTAGTTGATGAAATAGCTGCCTTGGTCACTCATCAATATCCTTGGGCATCCGAACCATGTTACACTATTATCAAATAGAAATCTTCCTGCTATCATAGAAATGCAGTCCACAGCTGGTGCAGCCTATGCTCATCGCATCAAGTAGTATGTTGCTGTGATTATGTAGCACACACTAGTTCTCTTCCCCAGGGGGTTGATTAGATCCACAAAATCTACAACCCACTTATCAAAAGGTTACAAAGTTACCTGTGGTACCAGCGACATATCATCCCACCGTGACAGTTTTTTAGTGCATTAGCAGACATCACAGCTCTATGCATAATCTGTTGCATCAATATGTAGGGTGGGCCACCATAGCCCTGTGACAAGTACCTTTATTGTAGTAGCATGACCCCCATATTGTACATCAGCAACTACTGCATATTCTTCTTCTAAAATATGCTCATGTTCATGTGGTAGGACACATCGTCGCAAAATTTCATTTGGTCCCAACTTATATAGGTGTCCGACAATCAACTGATAATTAGAAGCTTTAACCACCTACTGATTCTTTTGACTTGTGGAAAGTTCTTTCGGTGTGGCTCATGTCAACAAGAACTAGATTATTGGAGAATAATGGTTGTCTTCCTTGTCAAATCAAAATAACTGGGCATCGGGCAGTCCATCTTCAATATTAGTAGGATCTTTTCCTGTCTCAATTGTGAATAAATGATCAGGGACAACATTCAAGCAACCCATCTTTACAACAATTTCAAAATAAAACTCCTGGAAGAGAAGTAGCCAATGACATGTCTTCTCCCCTAGCACAGGCTTGTTGACCATATAATTCAAAGCAGAATGGTTAGTAAACATATTGAAGTGGCTACCTAACAGGTAATGCCTGAATTTGTGCAGCCCATAGACCATTGCCAAACCTTCCCGCTCTGTGGTCGTATAGTTCCTCTCGGCGAATGACAACTTTCAACTAGCGAAAGATATTGGGTGATCCAAGTCTCCTTCACTCGGATGTTCGAGCACTACGCTAAGCGCAACAGAATATGCATCATCATGCACATGGAACTCTTTGGTCCAATATGGGAACACAAGTATTAGTGCTGAATCCATCTTGGCCTTTAGTGTGTCAAAGCTACTTTGGCATTCCAGACTCCAAATAAATACAGCATCTTTCTTCAACAGATTCTCCATAGGGGCAGTAATCATAGCATATCCTCTAATAAATTTGCAATAGTACCCAGTGTTCCCCAGTGTCACCCTGAGCATCTTTACATTGGTCGGTGGTGGTAGGATCAAAATGAGCACTATCTTTGCAGGATCAACCAGTATTAATTTCTTGCACACAATGTAACCCAGCATTATCTCGAATGGTGCACAAAAAATGCACTTCTTAGAGTTCAACGCGATCTGATGTTGTTGGCACCTTTCCAACATTAGTCAAAGGTTTGCCAAATGATCTTTGATTAGACCATACACTGTCCAATCATCCATATATATCTGTAGGAACTTCTGAATGAAATCTTTAAATGCCGCGACAACAACTCAAGAAAATATTGCTGGCACATTCTTCAGCCCAAAGGGAATCACCATATATTGGAATTAGCCCCATTCTGTGGCAAATGTTGTCTTATGTCGATCTTTCTTTGCGATTATGATCTAGTGATAACTAGAAAATCCGTCTGTGAAAGTGTCACGTACCCCAATTTCAATAACATTTTATGTTTAAGAAAACATTATATTTTAATTTTATTGTAAAGTTTATGACTATTGACCAAGTGGAGTCAAGGACGACTGTAATTAATTATGTTGAATATTTTATTATTTAATAAATAAAATATGAGAGAAATAGCCTAAGGAGGTTGTTGAATGAGTGTTCACTAACCCACTAGGAGGAACAGACTAGGGTGAAAGAAATCTGACACATGGAAGCATCCTCAATCACTTCTAATTGTTGCAAGGGGAAACTTCCCTAATTTTGTGGTCATGTTCCCCAAGAAAGTGGAATAGAGCAGGTGGCTCATTAATTGAAAAACATTAGAGGAAATTTCAACTCAAAATGGGCCTTTTAATACAAATTCAAATTCCATGTCATCATGTGTTACCCAATGAAATTTATTTAAATTTGAAATATAGTATAGGTCTTAAACAATTTTTTAATATAAATTTGGTGATAGGTATCATAAAAAAAACTACTTTTTTTGTTCATATTTTCAACATATCTCCCTCTATTTTTACTCAAAGTTCGATTGGGACAGCTCCCTGGATGCGAAATTAAATTCTACATCCAACGAGTACCCACTCATCATACTTTTGACAGACCCCACCACCCCAAAAACAAGAAATACCTGAAAAATGTGATGATGACATCATCATCACGCATTTTTAGGTAATTCTTGTTTTTGGGGTAGCGGGGTCCATCAAAAGTATGACGACGGGGTATTCGTTGGATGTGGAATTTAATTTCACATCCAGGGATCTCTCCCATTTGAACTTTGAGTAAATATAGAGGGAGATATGTTGAAAATGTGAACAAAAAAAGTAGTTTTTTTATTTTCTTACTCCAAAATTAATAAATATTATTTTATTATTTTTCTTAGGAGGCTCATTTTGACTTGAAATTTCCTATAATTACTGACCAAAAAGACCTGGGCATGCATATATCTATCCATCGAATTCAAGAGGGGGCTGTTCTTTTTCTTTACCTTGTGAAATTTCTGAAGTGGAGAAAAGAGCACAAGAGATTCGATGAGGGTAAAGTTAGAAGTGGATTGAGTGTTTAAGACTGGATTCAGAACTAGTGCAGCTAGATAGATGAGTTCTTTACTTTCAAGGACAGAAGTACTACTGTTAAGTACTTCTGTTGAGTTGCACGGGTATTTGATCCTATTTCTTCACATAGTGCATTCATCCTGGTGGATCAGTGGATAGGCTCGGGGGTCCTAAGACAAGAAATTGAGCTATCTTCAGGAAAAGGTTGGGTGGAATGGGCTCCTTGGGCTGTTTGTCTTTTCTACAACTTACCAGGTTCCATTGTGTTATCTTATTTATTTTCTGTCAAACAAAATTACTGGAATGAAAGTAGTCATGTTTAGTTTTTCTATTATTACTTAGATACTTTGAGTCGACAAGTAGGATGTTTAAGTATGCATTTTATTTAGGAAAATCTACTTGTATATGATGATCAGAGTAGATGAGCCTAGAATTAGAAATGATTAATTAATGAGAAAATTCCTTTCTCCATTTTTACACTCGTCTTATGATGAAGTACTCTAGTACAGAAGGATTGTTTAGCTATAGATAAGAATGATTATATATGTATAACATGATCTTAACTATTATCGAATTGTAGAGTTTCCATAGAAATAAATCAATAATATTTTCCTCTGATAAGTTACCAGCAATATCTTCAAGTATCTAAGTTCACTTTGGAAACTTTTTATAGTTATTTTTTCTAGCTATGAAATTTTAAAAACCATTTCTAGGACTTAAACATTTTATGCAAAAAAACCTCTGAGAACTTTTTACATAGAGTCTTTCATAGCAGGCTTTTGTCACACAGTTATAAAAATATGTGTATTATAATATAATAATAATAATTGTAATGCAATCTAATTATTTACACTTAGTAAAGAAAAAAACATTTTTTATTTTAATACTTTAAAACCTAAAATACAAACATTATGACTCTAGTCACATTACAGTAAATAATGCATAGTTAAATGAATTACCAGCTATTTTAGCTTTAGTACTAACCTCAAATGGTTTTCCTTAAACATCTAGTACAAAAGTTCATGTTGTTCAGTCAAAAGACTCTTTTTGGTTAGAATTATAATACCTATTGTATTATACTACATAAATTAAATACCTAGTAAACCAAGCTGTAAATAATCAAAATAACTCTATTATTATTATTAATTGTAAACTGTTTTGTTTTCAAAACCCTAATCTATTAATCTAAACTTTCATATCCATTCCAGAATCTATTATGAATCAGGATATATTCCAACTCTTCCATATAAACAGACAAACTATCATAATTTAACAATTGTTTATACCAAAAATTGAAGTTATAAAGGTAACCTAAATATCAAAACTGTTTAATAAAAACAAAACACTAGGATAATCCTTTACAAGTATAGCTTTTACAAATAGAATTTCAAACAATTACATTTGCCAATGGTTTAAACCATTCGTAGCCATAGAAGAATTTCAAACCAAATGTTGTCTTAATAGAAATATATTTTACCAAGCATAATGCATTATACAATCCAAAAATACAAAAGGAAACCAAATGCTAACAAGATAATAATGCTACGGCCGTAAGCTCTGCCTTTTAAAAAGAAAAAAATTATAAACAGAGTCTTCTTTTTATCAAGCATTTAACCAAAAACAATCACCACATTTTTAATATCAAAAGCCTTAATAGTTTTGTAGCCTCGACAGAGTTACAACAGTTGAGTCAAAGGGAGAAAAAACTTCCACACAATGTTTTTACTTTCTGAACATCGATTACAAAACCCTAGAATAGTTTGACATCTACCCTCAAGCGTTTTTACAAGATCCATAGCTCATTGGTGAAACCCTAAGGGTTGTCACTAAGGATGGCCTTCCAGCCTCCACCTTTTCTTTTCTAAAACAAAACTTTAAACTGCCAAAAGTATTTTTTTGCACACCGTAGTAGCAGTCCACAAGAACCATAGGTATCACTTGAGAACACAATCATGACGAATGATACCATAGGTTGAAATCGAGGCTTACCTGAGCTTTCACTCCCGCACCCTTCAAGCTCAAGCAAACACCTTCAAACTTCAAATTTTTTTCTTCACTTACCATCAAACAACAAATGTTAAACATTGTTTAATATTTAGATTGGTTTTAATAAATAAAACAAAATACAAATGTTGGGAAAATTCATTATGACTTACCAGCTTTAACATAGATCTCGAAGAACTAATGATGGTGAAAAACCATAGCTTCAATCCCGCTGACGCTTTGGACAACAATAGAGACCATTGTTTAAACGATGAGCTCACGGTTATGGGGAGGAACCACAACTTCACACCTGCTAATGCCATGATCATTTAAAAAGTGATAACTTCTGCAGAGATCCAAGGAGGCCGAGGGCCTGTCAACCCACTCTTCCTTGCCAAAAATAAAATAATAATTGAAGTCGAGCATAATTTTAGGGTAAGTATTGAATGTCGTTTCTTAGGGTTTAATGCAAAAACCCTCCAGCTAGTGAGCATCCACCACGTGGATCCCACTACTATTGAAATATTTTACTGCTTGATGTAATTTACCTACATATGAACCCTACAATTTATGATGGATGCAAAACTATTATATTGGTAAAAAAATATATATTATATATGCATTGTGAAGTGTTAGCTAGGCTATAATATTATTTGATGCATTTGTTATATGTCTAGGTTAGTACTGTTATATTGGTAGTTAGTTTTCTAGCTACCAATGTAATAATGCTAATTGTTAATCCTAGGTAAGTTCTAGAAGTAACAAAGTTATAATGCATAGTTAATGTTGTATAATCATATACCTTTGATCATGTAATTTATTTTAGAACAAATAATTATGCTATCCACTCCAAACTGCTACCTAGGAAAGTTTCTTACACTTCGATAATCTAGACAATAAGTAGAGTCACTGTGGTAGCAAAGCTTAAGTCTAAAGATTAAAGTTTAAGGATTTTTTTCCTAACTTACTCGTTCAGTCTTTTGAACCTTATTTTTCTTACATCATAAACCTAGAAGTAAGTTATTACCTGTGAACCTTGTACAAGAATTGGATCTCTGTTATCTTTAAGAAAAGCTAAGTAATCCTCGAGCTAACCTCAATCCCCATTCATTAAGAAAAGAAAACAACCATCAGAATCTTACACATTCTAAAGAAGATAACCATCAAAATCATACATTTCCTTACAAATAGACCCATTATCTGAATTCAATAAATTATTTTAACTAATTAACTGTTGACCTATATTTTACTCATTATAGATTTGATAAGTTTAGTGGCATGTGACTTACAAGTTAGTATCCTCTTAATTACAGTTAACCAAATAGTATTTACTCCTGAGTTCTCTCTCGATGTCTTGTCTTTGTAATCTATATGTTGGAAGTTAATTATTAAATTAGCATTTAGGCTATGATTAACATTTAATATCACATAGAAAAATTTTAATTTGTTGTGAATTTTTGGAGATGTTACATATGGTATCAGAGCGCAAGTTTAGACACTAGGCTTGAAGTGGCTCAGCACACGTAAACAAAAAGTAAATAGAAAGTATGGATACTAATTTATGATTTTAAATGTTGTTGTACATGATATTTTCTGAATTAGATTTGCAGGTATGGAAGGGCTCGAAAGAGTATGCTGAAGAGAGGTCCCCATTATATGAACAAAATAATTCTGGAAAAGAACCTACTAAAGAATATATAACCAATAACTCATCTGAATTACTACAAACAATTAAGGATTTAAAAACTAAAATGGAGACCCAATTAAAAAGGAAATTGAGAGAATCCTAATAGCTCAGGAGGAGCTCAATCAAATACTACTAGAAAAGTTTTATAACGAAGAAAAGGATAAACAGATAGAATCTGACACTACATCCTATCAACATAAGGGTAAAAAATCAAAATACTCTAAAATCAAAAGAAATTGTTCTTCTAAAAACACCATTATTCTAGTGACAGTAGTGAGAGTAATTATTGCTCTAGAAATAAGAAGTACAAGCCCTATGAAGAGATTTTTGGGGAGTTCAAAAAGATTAAACCATCAACTTTTAATGGCGAAACAAAAAAAGGAGAGGAAGTCGAAGAATGGCTTTCCGGAATGAAAAAGTACTTTTAGATATATAATTATTCAAATCAGTTAAAAACAAGGATGGAAATATATAACTTAACTAGAAAATCCGACATATGGTGGGAGGATATAAAATGAGTTAAGGGCATAAAAGAGAATAATTTAAACTGGAGCACTTTTAAGAATTACTTTAAAAAGAAATTTTTGTCGAAGCAATATTACGAGGAACGAGCTAAAGAATTTTATGACCTAAGGTTGAGAACCATGAGTATGAAGGAGTTAAATAGTAAATTTTTAAGCTTACTGCGTTATGTGCCTTATATTGTTGATGAAAAACCCAAAGTACAATGGTTTCTGAGATGTTTACCTTTTCATATTAAGGATGAAATTGAATACAATAATCCCAAGACCCTTGAAGAGGCAATGTGAAAAGAAAATTTCTGCTATGAGCAGAACCGAAAAAGGGAGAACATACCAAATTGAAAAGTAAAAAGGGATAACAATTTTGAACCAAGAAAGAAAATTTTCACACCTAATCAGAATTTTGGGAATAATAACTCATGCAATATTCCTAACAAAAAATTTCAAGGAAGTAATTCGAAAAGTAACCCACAGCAAAACCCTACTCTCACAAGTAATAAAGAATTTACAAATAATCACAGTAATTATGTTAAAATAACGAACATAAGGAACCTATAAAATGTTGGGAATGCCAGGGATCTCACTATGCATCAGTCTATCCTAACATAAAGAAGACTGTCAACAACATTCATGCTATGCAGGAAGAAACAACGGTTGGTGATTTAGCGATAGGGATGCCCAAAATCAATGCAGCACTGGAAAACAGACAAGCTAAATATAGTTCCATGGTGGAAGTAGAAGGTGTGATGAACCATAAATCTATTTCTATTTTAATTGACCCAAGGGGTAGCCTGAGTTATGTCTCTCCCAGTTTAGTAGAGAAAAGTAAACTACCAGTAGAGAAATTTTCAAGTCATGGTTGGTTCAATTAGCCATAGGAGCAAACAAGAAAGTAATTGATTTTGTGAAAGATTGTACATTATTTACGATTTAGTTTGAAACATCTGTAAAGTTGAATGCACTTCCGTTAGGCTCCTATGATGTATTAATTGGAATGGATTGGTTGGAACAACATCGAGTAGTGTTAAATTGTTTTGATAAAACTTTTACTTATTTAAATAATGAAGGAGGAATGATAACAGTAAAAGGAATCCCCAGGAAAAAAAAATCAAACATATTTCTTCCTTACAACTAAAAAGGGTTGTTCAGAAGGGATGTAAAGATTTTGCTGTAACAATAACTAATGAAGAACACATTAATAAAGAAGAAAAGCTAAAATTAGAAGATATACCAATTCTAAGATGTTATTCGGATGTATTTCTGGAGGAAATTATGGGATTGCCTCTGAAAAGAGAGATGGATTTCACTATTGAGCTGGTACCCAGTGCAGTGCCTAAATCAAAAGCTCCTTACCGGATGAACATCCTAGAGCTTAATGAACTAAAATCGCAACTAAAATAACTAATAGATAAAAATTATATAATACCAAGTGTGTCTCCTTAGGGAGCACTGGTCATTTTTGTTAAAAAGAAGGACCGTACTTTGCGCTTATGCATTGACTACCGTCAGCTTAATAAAATGACAATTAAAAATAGATACATGTTGCCCCACATAGATGATCTATTCGATCAGTTCCGCAAAGCAACAGTATTTTCAAAAATTGACTTAAGATCCAGTTATTGTCAAGTCCATATTAAGGATGAGGATATTTTCAAGGCGGCTTTTAGGACCTGACATGGTCACTATGAGTTTGTTGTCATGCCATTTGGGCTAACTAATGCCCCGACAATCTTCGTGTGTTTAATGAACAATGTATTACATAAATATCTTGATAATTTTGTAGTATTTTTTATTGATGATATTTTAATCTATTCTAAGACTAAAGAAGAGCTCAAAGAACATTTAAAAATTATTTTACAAATGTTAAGGGAACATTAGCTATATGCCAAGTTCAGTAAATGCGACTTCTTCAAAGATCAAATACAATACTTGGGTCACGTAATAAATAAAGATTGGATCTTGGTAGACCCAGATAAGATCAAAGCAATTAATGAATGGTTGGTCCCAAAGTATGTGATTGATGTACAGTCATTCATGGGGATCACCTGGTATTATCGAAGGTTCATTAAGGGATTTTCAAGGATCACGAATCCCATAACTTCCCTACAGAAGAAAGGAAAGAAGTTTGTATGGAATCAAAAATGTGAAGAGAGTTTTCAGAAATTAAAGGAATTGTTAACTACTGCACCCATTTTAGGAATTGTGGATCCTAACAAGGATTGTGTTGTATGTACCGATGCATGCAACGATAGCCTTGGAGGGGTATTAACTCAAGAAGGACACGTAATAGCATACGATTCCATGAAACTTAAAATTCACAAGAAAAATTACGCTACTTACGATCTAGAATTGGTTGTCGTGATACATGCATTAAATATGTGAAGCCATCACTTGATCAGGATAAAAAATATTTTAATGACAAATAATAAGGGTTTAAAGTATCTGTTGGATCAACCAAATTTAAATGCAAGGAAATTTAGGTGGCTAGCTTTCCTTAGCGAATATGATTTTGCGATCCAAAATATCAAGGGGAAGGAAAATAAAGTAGCTTAAGCTTTGAGCAGAAATGTAAGATTAAATTTTATGTTAGCAATCAATACTTACAAAACAGATTTATAAGATCAGCTCAAAGAAGGAGTAAAATTGGATGAAAATTACCAAAAGTTGCAAGCTAAAGTGGCAGAAAATGTAATTAAAAGTTTAAATACACGTTACAATCTAAATGAAAAGGGGTTAATACTTTATAAAAATAGATTGTATATACCTAACGTACCTAAAGTTAAGTTGCTGATTTTGAATGAGATACATAAAAGTCCTTATTCTGGACACCATGGCTATCAAAAGACAATAATTATGTTACAGAAAGATTACTTTTGGCCAGATATGAAGAATGAGTTAGCAGAATATATTGCTAGATTTTTTGAATTTCAACAGGTTAAGATTGAACATTAGCATCCCGTTGTTTTATTACAGTCGTTACCAATTCCTAGCTAGAAATGGGAAATAATCAGCATTGATTTCATTACAGGTTTGCCTAAAAATCAGAACCAGAATGACTCAATAATGGTATTTATTGACAAAATCAGTAAGGAAGCCCATTTTATACCAATAAAGACCACTCATAAGGCTGCTAATATTGCTGAAATATTTATGAAACAATTTTTTTGTTTGCATGGAATTCCAAAAGTTATAATTTCTGGCAGGGACTCTAAATTCATGGGAAACTTCTGGAAATCTTTATTTAAAGGCTTAGATACTACTTTTAATTTCAGTACATATTTTCATCCACAAACGGATGGACATACGGAAAGAGTAAATCATATTTTGGATGATGTGTTAAGGATGTACACTAGAGAACCACCAAGTAAATCGGAGGACTACTTGCACTTGGTTGAGTTTGCATACAACAACCATTACCAAGCTTCATCAAAATTCAGCCCATTTGAAATTCTGTATGGAAGAAAATGAAATACTCCCATCTCATAGAGTAACCCCATTGATAGGTTAATACTAGGGCCTGAGTTATGAAAGGAAATGAAATTAACCATGAAGCAGGTACAAGGTAATTTAAAGGTTGCACAAGACAGACAGAAGATTCAAGTGGATATTAAACGAACTCAGAAAGAGTTCTAGGTGGGTGAACATGTTTTCATTAGGGTAAAACCTAAAAGGAGCTCCTTAAAATTAGGGATTTGTGCTAAGCTAGCACCCAGGTATTGTGTGCCTTTCAAAATATTGTCCAGATTTGGACCGGTGGCATACTAATTAGCCTTACCACCAAATCTGAAAGTTCATAATTTTCTTCATATTTCTCTTTTACAAATATATGTACATGATGCTACTCATGTGATAAACTGGAATGATGTATAGGTGGAGCCCGAAGGAGATTTTCTAGTGGAACCGGACTGTATCCTTGACAAGAGGGAGACCTTGCTTCAAAATCACACCATTGGGTAGGTGAAGGTGAAATGGAAGCACCTTAGTCCAGAAGAAGCAACCTGGGAATTGGAGATTCATATGTGCGCAACATATCCAATTTTGTTCTAGGGAAGCTCAGAGGATGATGAATAAAGCAACATCAAGGACGATGTTGGACTTAACGGGGGGTGTATGTCACGTACCCCAATTTCAATAACATTTCATGTTTAAGAAAACATTATATTTTACTTTTATTGTAAATTTTATGACTATTGACCAAGTGGGGTCAAGGATGACTGTAATTAATTATGTTGAATATTTTATTATTTTATAAATAAAAGATGAGACAAATAGCCTAAGGAGGTTGTTGAATGACTATCCACTGACCCACTAGGAGGAACAGACTGGGGTGAGAGCAAACTGACACATGGAAACATCCTCAATCCCTTCTAGCTGTTGTAGGGGGAAACTTCCCTAATTTTGTGGTCATGTTCCCCAATAAAGTGGAACAGAGCAGGTGTCTCATTAATTAAAAAAACTAACCAAAAATACCTAGGCATGCATATATCTATCCATCAAATTCAACAGGGGGTTGTTCTTTTTATTTACCTTGTGAAATTTCTGAAGTGGAGAGAGGAGCACAAGAGATTCGATGAGGGAAAATTTAGAAGTGGATTGAGTGTTTAAGACTGCATTCAGAACTAATGCAGCTAGATAGCTGAGTTCTTTATTGCCGAGGACAAAAGTAATGTTGTTAAATACTTCTATTGAGTTGTAAGGGTATTTGATCCCATTTCTCCACACAGAGCATTCATGTTGGTGGATCAGTGGACAGGCTCGGGGGTCCTAAGACAAGCAATTGAGCTATCTTCAAGAAAAGGTTGGGTGGAACGGGCTCCTTGGGTTGTTTGTCTCTTCTACAACTTACCAGGTCCCATTGTGTTATCTTATTTATTTTTTATCAAAGAAAAATTACTGGAATGAAAGCAGTCATGTTTAGCTTTTCTATTATTACTTAGATACCTTGAGTCTACAAGTATAATGTTTAAGTCTGCATTTTATTCAGTAAAATTTACTTGTACATGATTATCAAAGTAGATGAGCCTAGAATTAGAAATGATTAATTAATGAGTAAAATTCCTTTCTGCATTTTTTCACTCATCTTACGATGAAGTACTCTAGTACATAAGGATTGTTTAGCTATAGATAGGAATGATTATATATGTATAAAATTATTTGAACTATTATCGAATTGTAGAGTTTCCATAGAAATAAATCAACAATATTTTCCTCTGATAAGTTACCAGCAATGTCTTCAAGTATCTGACTTCACTTTGGAAACTTTTTACTGCTATTTTTTCCAGCTATGAAATCATAAAAATCCATTTCTAGGACTTAAAACTTTTATGCAAAAAAACCTCTTAGAACTTTTTACACAGAGTCTTTCATAGCAAGATTTTGTCACATAGTTATAAAAATATGTGTATTATAATATAATAATAATCGCTGTAATACAATCTAATTATTTACACTTAGTAAAGAAAAATCATTCTTTATCTTAATATTTTAAAACCTAAAATACAAACATTATGACTCTAGTCACATCACAGTAAATAATGCATCGTTAAATGAATTACCAGCTATTTTATCTTTAGTACTAAGCTCAAATTGTTTTCCTTAAACATCCAGTACTGAATTTCATGTTGTTCAGTCAAAAGACTGTTTTTGGTTAGAATTATAATACTTATTGTATTATACTACATAAATTAAATACCTAGTAAACCAAGCTGTAAATAATCAAATTAACTCTATTATTATTAATTGTAAATTATTTTGTTTTCAAAACCCTAATCTATTAATGTAAAATTTCATATCCATTCCAGAATCTATTATGAATGAGGATAGATTCCAACTCTTCCATATAAACAGACAAACTATCATAATTTAACAATTGTTTATACCAAAAACCGAAGTTATAAAGATAACCTAAATATTAAAATTGTTTAATGAAAACAAAACCCTAGGATAATCCTTTACAAGTACATATTTTACAAATAGAATTTCAAACAATTACATTTTCCAATGGTTTAAACCAGTTGTGACCATAGAAGAATTTACAACCAAAGGTTGTCTTAACATAAATCTATTTTACCAAGAGTAATGCATTATACAATCCAAAAATACAAAAGGAAACCAAATGCAAACAAGATAATCACGCTACGACCATAAGCTCTGCCTTTTAAAAACAAAAAAATATAAACAGAGTCTTCTTTTTATCAAGAATTTAACCAAAAAAAATCACCACATTGTTTAATATCAAAAGCGTTAACATATTCGTAGCTTCGACAGAGTTACAGCAATTGAGTAAAAGGGTGAAAACGCTTCCACGCAACATTTTTACTTTATGAACATCGATTACAAAACCTTGGAACAGTTTTACATTTACCCTCAAGCGTTCTTACAAGAGTTGTAGCTCATTGGTGAAATTTTAAGTGTTATCACTAAGGATGTCCTTTCGGCCTCCACCTTTTATTTTCCAAAACAAAACTTTAACTGCCACAAGTATTTTTTTACACACCATAGTATCAGTCCACAAGGAACATAGGTATCACTTGAGAAAACAATCACGACAAAAGGTACCCCAAGTTGAAATCAAGGCTTACCTGATATTTCACGCCCGCACCCTTCAAGCTCAAGAAAACGCCTTCAACCTTCGACTATTTTTCTTCACCTACCATTAAACAACAAACGTTAAACACTGTTTAATATTTTTCTTGGTTTTAATAAATAAAACAAAATAAAAATGCTAGGAAAATTCATTACGACTTACCAGCTTTAACATAGAGCTCGAAGAACCAATGATGGAGAAAAACTAGAGCTTCAATCCTGCTAACGCTTAGGACAACAAAAGAGACCATTGTTTAAATGATGAGCTCATAGTTATGGAGAGGAACCAGAACTTCACACCTGCTAACACCACGACCATTTCAAAACTGATAACTGTTGTAGAGATCCAAGGAGGTCGAGGGCCTATCAGCCCACTCTTCCTTACAAAAAATAAAACAACAATTGAAGCCAAGAGAAATTTTAGGGTAAATATTGAATGTCATTTCTTAGGGTTTAACACCAAAACACTCCAGCTAGTGAGCATCCACCACGTGGATCCCACTACCATTGAAATTTTTTACTGCTTGATATAGTCTACCTACATATGAACCCTGTGATTTATGATGGATGAAAAACTATTATATTGGTAATATATATATATATATATATATATATATATATATATGCATTGTGAAGTGTTAACTAGGTTATAATATTATTTGATGCATTGGTTATATGTCTAGGTTAGTGTTGTTAGTTTTCTAGCTGCCAATATAATAATGTTATTTGTTATGCCTAGGTAAGTTCTAGGAGTAACAAAGTTATAATGCATAGTTTATGTTAGATAATCATATCCCTTTGATCATGTAATTTATTTTAGAACAAATAATTATGCCATCCACTCCAAACTGTTACTAAGGTAGAATAGTCTTTGCTATTTACCTAGGAAATTTTCTTACGCTTCGATAATATAGACAATAAGTATAGTCACTATGGTAGCAAAGGTTAAGTCTAAAGATTAAAGTTTAAGGATTTTTTTTCCTAACTTACTCGTTCAGTCTTCTGAGCCTTACTTTTCTTATATCGTAAACCTAGAAGTAAGTTCTTACCTGTGAACCCTGTACAAGCATTGGATCTGCGTTAGCTTTAAGAAAAGCTAAGTAAGCCTTGGTCTAACCTCAAGCCCCATTTAGTAAGAAAATAAAACAACCATCAAAATCTTACACATTCTAAAGAAGATAACCATCAGAATCATACATTTCCTTACAAGTAGACCCATGATCTGAATTCAATAAATTATTTTAACTAATTAACTGTTGGCCAATATTTTACTATTCAAATATTGAAAATCATTATAGATTTGGTACGTTTAGTGGAATGTCACTTACAAGTTAGTATCCTCTTAATTATAGTTAACCAAATAGTATTTACTCCTGAGTTCTCTCTCGATGTCTTTTCTTTGTAATCTATCTATCAGAACTTAATTATTAAACTACCATTTAGGTTATGATTAGCATTTAATATCACATAGAAAACTTTTAAATTTTTGTGAATTTTTGGAGATGTTACAGAAAGAGTACATTTCTTGACCACCTACTACTGCAAGTACTTCATCTGTAAATGGGGTTGGAAATGGGTCATGCATACAGGCATCATTGAATTTTCTTAAGTCGACACAAATCCAAACTTCCCTCGTTTTCTTATCTTAGACCACCATGGGACTGATCCATTCTGATTCTTCTACAGGCTCAATGATCCCGGCATCCAACACCCATTCAAGTTCAACCTTGACTCTTTATTTGTATCTCGGATTTAGGAAATATGGCCTCTGTCATACGTGTTTCACACCTGGTTTTAATGAAATCTTCATCTCTCCTTGATCACCCAGTATCCCCTTCATTTCTGAGAACTTGGTTGGAAAGAGATCTTGAAATTCATGTAGTAGGTATGTGATTATTGCCATGGTCTCTTCATCCCAGTAGTCCCCAACACTAGCAAATTTTGGTTTCTCCTCTATCCCAATGTTAACTTTCTAGATCTTCAATGCTTAATTCATTGGATTAGTCGGTAAATCTGGTGCTGCGACATCCCTACTTCCTTCTGTCTCAAGAATATTAATATTCCTTAGCTCATCGTCATCTTTAGGTTCACCAAACACATTGTAACATTCCATCATGGACTGCAAATGAAAGTGCACATGCAGATCGACTCAATATGAAACCGGAACCACCTTCAATACCACATCACAGATGATCTATAGTGCATTGTTGACATCTGGATTGGTATCTGCAAAACTAAATGTATGCACGAAGCAAGAAGTCAAATCCTCCCAAGTAGTTATTTCTCCATGTATTTATGTTGCTATGTACCATGACCTTGGAATTTCATCCAAGGTGTGAACAAAGGTATGTACCCATTCATCCTTTGGTCATGATGCACAGAAATTATGACATTTCCCTAGGTGACCCCTATGATCCATGTACCCATCATACCTTTCAGCAGGACATATTTCTGCATTGTCGAACCACACTATCAGCAATCATCGGCATTGCGCCCATCCAGTAATAGCCTTCTTATGAGTTGCCCATCAGTGGGCTGGAGTAGCTTTCAATGCTTCTTCTATTGCCAATAATCACTGCAGTTCTAACACCTTCTCTTCAAACTCCGTTAATAATTCTAACAGTTCAGGTAGCCCTTCGTAAAATGGTAACTCTACAACCTCATTCATGACATGACACAATGACTATGTGATCAAACCACATTTACTGAAGGATACTACGTGCATGTAGTTTTCCAATTTTCTAACGCATCTTTAGAATTAGACGACGCAGAACTAGCATTGCGCCAACCAAGTTCCCCATCGGTGGTTAGGTGGATATAATCTTCAGAGAATTTGTAAGCATGATCCCATCCCTAGACAACTTCATCCTTTACCAGTTCAATATAGCGCCTTCCTTCATTTGGGTCCATAGGCGCGATGACTCTCATATCTTGGTTCTTGAACTTCATCATTCTCTTCTTAAAGTTAATCCCCTCCATACTATCATTGTCCCATCCAATCCCCAGTAATGAGGGATAGGATCCTTCCCCATTAATGATTTCAATTACATCAAAATCAGCACGGTTCTTCATACCTTCAACATCTACGACCATGTTAGATACTCGTCCAATTGGTTGCACCTTAGTTTGGTTATCCAAGTGCAAATGCATAGGGGACCAACCCAATTTCGGCCTCACCATATTTTCCCATGTCTTATTTGTTAATATATTGACATCTAAACCTAGATCCAAAATGACTGAGTCAACTTCATAGTCCCCAATCTCAATATTCATGTGCATCTCCTTGCTTATCTTTTTCTTCTGTAAAGAATTCACTGCGAAATCCTTTAGTTCGCTGCCCAGTCGATGTAACAACTTCTCAATCTCGACCAAGGAATTAGGGTCTCTTACAAGTGATAAGAAACTTTCAAAGAATTGATGCATAGTACCATGCTACCGTGATGGTCCAACCTCTAATGAAGAATCAAAAGTAGAAGGAATTTCATATACAGGTAACTTACCAAGATTCATTCGATCTCATCAGGAGTTTCAAAAAATGTCTCCTTCTCATTTGCAATATCAAACACCACTTTCTTCTTTCCATCCAATTGAACTTGCGGTCGAGGTCCATCCTCTCCAGGAGTTGCACCTCCATGAGTGACAGGGGCAACATCTCATCCTTTGCTCTGGGCTTCGCTCAAATCGTTTCAACTGTCAGCCCTTGATTCTGATTTAGTGGTGGATTCTGAGTAATTGGATGATTCTAGTTCAGTGACTGGTTCATCAGTTGATTCACAACCCGATTCTAAAGTGGAACTTGATTTTGTGCCTGGTTCTGTAGCTGGTTCTGGTTTTGCAACCGGTTCTGGTTCGACAACTAGTTCTAGTTTTGCGACTAAGGGATGTTGTCGGCCTTCCATATTGTGATCAATTGTGGGCAATTATCAATAGTATGATTGATCATCATGTAGTATGCACATGAGCACTGCAAGTATGGGAAGTCCATCTGGTAATACCCAAATACCCCACAATTATAACATTGAACAGATGCATGACCTCCTCCTCCTCCTCTTCCAAAGCCTCTGCCTCTTCCGCGGAATGCTCCTTGTTGTTGGTATTGTGGTTGTGCCATTTTTTCTAGTGGGGATTAAGCTAGTGCTTAACATAGTGCATAGCTTGAACATATTGTGGTTGCAACTAAGGCATTGCCATTTGATTGTACTGCGGTTGAGGCTGGGGAAAAAACTGTGGTTATGGTTGGGATGGTATAAATTGCATCTGTGGCGATGGTGTATACTATGGTTTTGGTCTAGAGTTTACCACCTGAGGTTTCTACTGCAGTTACTATACTGTGCAATGATATTCACCCTTAACAAAGTAGGAATCATATGTTCTGTCTTGAATTAGATCATATGTATGACAGTCTTTGTCTTCATGCCCCACTGATCGACTGAAGGAACAATAAAGGTTGGCTGGCTTTGACACTATCTTCTGCATGTAGCTACATTCTTCATGGAAGTGTCCATAGAATTGACATATGTAACACCATGGAACGCTACCACAACTGAGTGGGTTTGGTTCCCTGGACAGTAGATAATTTCGAAAGTCAGGGAAAGTGTCTTTAGTGTGTCCATCTACGCGACATGGAGTGCACCAAAGATCTTTGTGATTCTCCTTCCCTTTCTTAATGTATTGCAACTATAGCATTAAGTTTTCCAAGTGGGCCTAGATTTAATTCATACCAACTGCATTCTCACCTATTGGTGAATCTTCCAACTTCATTGCGATCTCCAGAGCCTCTCTCTATGTCGCAATATTTTTATGCATCAGCGGTTGTCGGATATGAGATACCAAAGCTATGATAAACCATTCTTGATGCTAGACATCACTCATCTCAAATCTAAATTGTACCATCAATGCCTTGAATATCCGGTCGAAGTCCCAAACAGTCTCATTAAGATACTACTTAATTTCTTTCAACTTAGTAATGTATTGTGCCCCAGACTTAGGCTTTCGAAATTCTTCAATCAGTCCCTTCCGGACTTCATCCACTATTTTTGCAGGTGTCCCCATAGGAACTTGAATGAATTTCATGAACCAATCTAGTGCACAACCCCGTAGGGTAGTCGCCAGTTAGCCTTTCTTGACATCATCATCAGTGGTTTGTCGAACTTTCCACACTGCCTCACAGAGGAACCAGTACTGCTCAAGATCATTTGTCTCATTGACATGGAACAAAGGTAACTTAGTGTTGTCTCTCGCCATCCTCTGCCTTCTTCCTAGAGACGTTGACTACGACTAGAATTATTTTTACACGTTGGGCAAGTCGATGTAGAATTCGTGTTTCTCCCTAAATTTCAAGTAGTGTGCGGAGGAGTGGGAATGGTGCTGCTAGGGTTTGATCTCATTTTTTTTTGGGTGTGCTCTGGGTCTGGTCGTCCTCTTCACCAATGTAGGGTTTCTTCATCCCATGTGGTTGTCCATTGTGGTTTTGTGTTTTGATCGTAGTAGGAAAACCCCCTGTTCTCTGCCTCTTCTCCTATCGAAACCTTGCTCCTCCCCTTGTAAAACCACTTTCTTCCTTGACTTCCCTCACAATCCTGTAGAAACTTGCACCCATCTACCCCTTATCTTCCCATTTGTATCCCCCCTTTAGTCTCGGTATCCTCCGCCTCTGCACACTGGAGTGCTACAATTCTAGGTTCATCTTCAGTATGCCCTTTTCACATACCATCATTTTAATTGATAATTATAGAGACAATAAGAACCTGCCTCTATATCGGTTGAAAAAATATCGTTCTACTTCATTATAGGACTTGGTAGGTGCAACTACAAACTCAGTGATATATCCCTCCAGGATACTATCCACTTAGACCTCAACAGCTCGCAATGCTCTGTTGTCAGTTTCTTGCAGTTCCTAGATCAATTCATGGGTCCAGGATGTTGGTTCTCCTCCTTGGAAATTTGTCTGTGCCAACCACTCATACAGTATAATGGGAAACTCACAGAAGAAATAATCGTGAGGACATAGTGTATGTAATTTTCCAACCATTTTTTTGTTTTCACTCCAGGGTTCTAATTTTCTACTTCAGCAAATTGTCGTAGATTTTTCTCAAACCAATCTTAAATATTTGGTCGTTTCGGATTCTACATCCACTCTTTTGGAAGATGCCACATACCCTATCCTCAGTTGCAACAAGGTTCCGAAAGCAGAACCATTTGTTAGCTCAAACCTCAACCAACACAACCCAGTCGATAGGGGTCCCACTCTGTCGACACTCAACTCATCGCGATCTCCCTGAGCATCGGCCCAGACAGGTTCTACCCTGTCCAACAACACCTGCAGAGCGGATGAAGTATCACCCGAGATATTCAAGGGAGGATTGACGGAACAAAGTTTTCGTAGAAAAGGAGGACTAAGAGAATCGGTACTTCATCTATCTATCTATCAAATCTAACCAGTCATTTAATCATTACTAGTTGACAGATTTTATCATTCATTCATAGCAGAAACATCGTTTAATAATATCATCACATCATTCATAGACAGTAGACATTGCAGCATAGACTTATGTCGCACATACTCATCAATGGATTGCAAAAAAATAGAAAAAAGATGGAAAAAGATAACAGCCAATTAGATCAATCTCATCTCTTTGTATTACTTCTACGCACTAAATTACAGATCCATAACAGAAAATACAATGAGCTCTCAGTCATAAAGCAGAGATTCATATCCCAGAGTTTTTTCATCCACATCAACTGACAGATCTATATATCTCTCACATTCACAATTCTTCATCTATTTGTAGGCTTGTGCCTTTACATTCATGGTCCACTTCTAAGTAACTCCTAACTGATTTTCTAACAAATTACCAAAATCCATAAAATATGGTCCAAAAGTACAAAAAGTGACACAAAATAATAAAAAATAGTCTATCTTCCACCTATCGCGTTGTCTTCACCTTGCGTGGTGTCTTCTGAGCTTGCGCAACATCCGTGATGCTACACAAGTTACCCCAAACCCTTGCCAATAGGAACTATATGTTCAAATCCTATTTCAAGCACATCGTGACTTTAAAAAAGGAAATTTAAAAAGAAAATGACAAGATCTATTTTTTAAAGAAAGACTATGATGGCTATTCAACACACCATATTTTCCAAAATTCTTCAAAAATGAAACTAAAATGCACACAACACAATTTTCCTTTTGTTTAAGAGTAAGAAAAGCTAAGAAGAAATCAGAAAGTAAACACTTGAGAGTCTACAAGACCAATCAAGTCTCTACCAACTCAACCCTAAGCTTAACCTAGACCTTTCTCTCAATTTTCCAAAACCAAAGAATGAAAACAATCCTTAAATCAAACTGATGAAGACTAAAAGGAAATCTACTTTCTTTCAATTTGAATAAACAAAATTCAGAGATCTGGATCTACACTTCCTTTCCAGAATTCTTCTTCAACCAAAATCAAAACTCCAAGAGGCTCATAAGCCAATTCAGCCTATTTCTTGGATATCTAACCTAGCCAAGCCTTAATCAATTTCCATATTTTGATTCAGAAATGAAACTAACATAAACAATCTATAACAAGTTCAGAAATAAAAAAATACAAGTGTCGAGTTTGAAAAGTGCATTGGGATTGAAACCCTACCCGACACAGTTGCTTGAAGGTGTAGTACAGAGAGTTTCTAGTCTAGAAATGCCTATTGCCAACAGGAACATATCAGTGGTAACACTCTTTGTCAACTAGATATGCGTGGTGGCACCGCTTGTTTCCTTTGCAGAAAGTGCGGTAGATTCTCTTGGTACACTACCCAGGTGCAATGGCGCTTGCAAGTTCCAAAAAAAGACAGAAGGCTAAAAAGATGATGTTAATTTTCAATTTACTGGCATCAAATGATAGTAAAAAACCAAGAAATAAAGAATATGAGCCAGATATGGACAGATCTAAGCAGATCTGGTCAATTTCAAACCAAATCCAACTAAATAACTAGTAGATCTGATCAAGGAAAGAAATTGAAGCTTGAAGCTTGAAGCAAAGAAATTTCAATTTCCCTAGCCCAAAATACTCTAAGCTAGAACAAATGAGTTACAACAATGAGAAGCACTTCCCCTAGTATTGATAGATGCTTGGAATGGGATCTTTCACCTGTCATACAATGTAATGTGCCAGTCTTTTCGAATGTTGGATCTCCACAGATTCACTTGCAAGAATCACACAAAAAAAGTATACAATATCAAAGAACCAAGTACGATCTACAATCCTATGCTGATGACTAAGGAATTCAACAATTAAACAAGTGATCAGTACACAATATGATCCATGGGAAAGGAAATTTCATTGCATTGGAACGAGGAAACTATCAGGAAGATCACAGAGTTACCACACTAATTTCAAGATCTGTTCCCTATAAAATTTTCAGACATGAATGGGATTGTCAAAGATCTTGGAGCGATGAAGATACAATTAAAACCTGATGTAAATCCCATGAATCAAAAAACACACCAGCTGAATCCCTGGTATAAATAAAGAATGAATATGGAGTTATATCGAATGCTGGATGCGGGTATCATAGAACCGGTTGAAGAATCCGAGTGGATCAACTTGATAGTAGTGCAAGATAAGAATACTTCCAGTGAAGTACACATTTGTGTTGACCTAAGAAAGTTGAAGGATGCATGCTTACATGACCTGTTTCCGAATCCATTTATGGATGAGGTATATTCTTTCACTGATGGGTTCTTTAGATAGGATCAGGTCAGAATCGCAAAGGAATATCGACACAAGACAACCTTTGCAACATAGTGCAGGTGTTTTTGATACACAATAATGCCCTTTGGACTCAACAATTCTCCTGGTATCCTCTCCATAATAGTAGTGGATACTTTCAAAAACTTTATCCATAAATTTATTGAGGTATACTTTGATGATTGGACAATGTTTGGGCTCATAAAAGGTCATATTGGGAGCCTCAAAATGATGTTGGAATGGTGTCAATAGTATCAGATCTCACTGAATCTAAAGAAATGTATCTTTTGTGCCCCATTTGGAATTTTGTTAGGCCATTTAGTTTGTCACAATGGAATCCTGATTGACCCTGCTAAAATTGTGATCATCGTCGACCTCCCACCCCCTGTGACAGTAAAATAGTTGAGAATGACATTGGGACATATAGGATACTATTGAAAATTTTTCAAAGGATATGCAGAAGTGACTGCTCCGATGGAGAAATTGTTAATAAGGAATATTAAGTTTCAATGGATAGAAAAATGCAAAGAAAGTCTAGATCTCCTAAAGAATAAGATGGTTACAATACCCATCTTAGTTTTTCTAGAATGGAAGAAGGAATTTCATGTACATGTTGATGCATCATCTATTGCACTCAGTGTTGTACTTTTGCAGGAATCCGAAGGTTCTATATATCATCTGGTCGCCTAGGCTAGCTGAAAATTGTCAACATTAGAGAGGAATTACACTACAAGTGAAAGAGAAGGCTTACATATGGTGTATGCACTGCAGAAATTTTAGTGACTATTTGTTAGGTTGACATTTATGGATGTTCACAGACCATTCAATGTTGAAATACCTGGTGAAAAATCCAGTGTCGGGAGGGAAGCTTTGCCGGTGGCTTATCCTTTTCTAGGAATTTTATTTTGAAGTTTTCGTTAAGCCAGGTTGACTAAACTCAAGACCATACCACCTATATAAGCTTGAAAGTGGAGAAGAAACTATGAATATAGATGATAGTCTTATTGATGTGCAATTATTTGTGATCATGATGTTTGATGAGCATTACAAAGATATCATACATTTATTAAGTACGGGATATCCACCAGAAGGATTTAGTACTGCATAGAAAAAATAATTAGTGGTGTGATTTGTGGACTTCCAATTGATAGTTGAACAACTATATAAAATGGGTCCAGATGAAATTCTTCATCGTTATGTATTGGAACACGAGTGATTAATAATATTAAATGAAATGCATGTTCGTGTCATTGTTCCCCGGGATTACACACCTCCTACAAACAAGAGCTGGTTCCCTGTATTTGAATGGTTCAGATCTAGAACAAAACACAAACATGAAATGTTAGACTCTCCCTAGATGTGGTTAATCACTTGAATGGAATGCCATGATGATTTTCTCAAAGGTTTTCCTCACCTTCCTTGCTGAAGAACCTGTAAAATATGGAAAACAACAAGAGAAACATGATAGCATACAATATAATCAACTAGATCTATGCTTGTGACCAAGGAATCAAGCAATATATACAAATGAAATAGCATATATGGGAAAGAGAAAACATTATTTATTAAAAATGATTGGAGAGAATACAACCTTCATGCCTTGGTGTTGAGAGTTACTTCCAATGGCTCCTTGCCTCTAACTTCACCTTGCCTCCAAAGACTCAAGAATGATTTTGACAAAGTTTGGGTATGCAACACAATTCTTCCTCCTTTTTCCCATGGGGGGTTGAGCCAGTATTTAAAGGCATGGGAGGATATGTATGGATGAGTATCTCATGGGTGAGGTGAATATTAGATCCTAAAAGTGATAATCTCGAGTTCTAGCTGGTCCTAAACCATAGGGATGAGGCTCCACGGAGGTCCGCTTCGAGAATCCTCTCAAAGCTTCTCTCTTTTGCCTTCAAAACTTGAGCACCGCTCTTCCAATGAAGCAAACAGGAGGTGATAAGGGAGAATTGCTTCTTGCAATATGGATAGAAGTGGTGGAACTGCTCTTTGCTAATGTATCCAGAGTGGTTCTGGCTCTTTTCTTCTGGGGTAACACTTTTTGTCAATGGGGAAAGAGCGTTACCAGCTCAAAAGAGGGAAAATTGCAAGGGGTTAATTTGTTCCTTCATTTCTCTAGGGAAAAAATTTGAGGGATTGGAACAAACAAGGGGATGCCTATCTCATAACATGAGGGTGACTAGATTTCAATATAACAGAGATGCCCCCAAAGCATAATGGCTAGAGGGAAATGATAGGCATTATACTTTGAAAGAACAAGGTATAGTGTTAAGGCAAAGGTCCAAAGGTCAAAACATCTCAAACATCACAAACTTTCTGTTGCAGCTGCAACAATTTCCCAAAATTCCAAAAATTTTAGGACCCTCCTTTGCTTTGGATTAGTTTGATTTTCTTCCCTAGGTCGATCTAATAATTTGCAGAGAGTTTCTCTAATGCTAGGATTGCTTTACTACTTGATTTGATTCCTCCCCTATGGATGCCTTTGAATGCATTTTCACCGCGCTGAATTGGAAGATTATTTAATTGACGCTCCCACCATTGCAAAATAATTTTAAGTCGTGACTTCGAATTTCTGTCCGATGCATTGGTTTTCATCGGCTATTTTCTTGGTTTAAATCGGAAGGATTTGCTCTTTCTTTTCCCGCCGTTGCGGATGAACTTTCGGTTTTGGCTTCGGTTTCTTTGCTGATTTATTTGCTTTACCTTGGCTACTTTTGTGTTTTGGTTGTTTTTGAGCTTTACATCAGAGCTTGTCATCGTTTCCTTCTCCGCCGTTGTGGAAGGAAATCTGCTAACTCTTTCGATCCGTAATCATCTGCTCTTCCGATGCGTTGTGGTATTATTCGGAGAGGTTGATATCTTTGGTAGCCAAAATTGCGACCACGTTCCTATTTTTGTCCCAATGTCCTTTAGTTCTAACGCGCATCACCTATCCCCAGGTTATCCCCGCTGCTACGGATGAAGTTATGATTTGATTTTCCGATGTTGCGGAAAAGATGGCACTTTCACCTTCCGATTAGTTTTGGCTCCGACGTCCGATCTTGTGTTTCTTCCACCATGCATGTTACCGCGGATGGATTAACGCTCTAGCCGTCCACCATTGCAAAAGGAAGTTGGCTTTCAACTTCCGACCCAAAAGCGGTCCGCCATTCGATCCATATGACAAAGGCGGAAGGCTTGGCGTTTGGATCATCCATCGTTGCAGAGCAAAATAAGCTTTCAGCCTCTGATTCAGAAACTCTTCGATGACCAATTTTCTAGGTTTTCCCGACATGCACATCTCTGTGGCTGGATCTATGCTTTAGCCGTCCACCGTTGTAGATGGACGAGTGCTTTCAGCCTCTGATTAGAAAACGCTCCGACGTCCGATGTTTTTTGCGCCCGTGGTGTTGACTATATATACGGGTCGAGGGGTTATATTTTTATTGTTATTCTCGACTGTTGAGCGCTGTCATTGTTGTGCATGTCATTCTCACAAGCTGTGAAGGAACCCTCAGTTGATGTACTTGCATCCAGGTGGCAATTGTGGAATCCTGACCGTCGTTGACCCGCTATACTCACCGTATTGCCAGGTAGGCTCTTCATTTTTTCCCTTTCTGTTTGAACTTTTCGTGGTTTTCTATGATGGTTTTCTTCCCCGGTCGTCTCACTCATCCCGTTAAGTTAGATGCCTATAAAGGTGGAATTTTATCCTTTGACCATGGGATGGGGCATTTTAACCCGTGGAGTAGTATTTTGGCCAGCGGCCCTTTGTTTGCGAATCCCTGCATGTAGGGAATGGGGGTTTGGTGCAGATGGCCATTACGTTGTCTGCACCAAGCTTCCTTGGGTGGTGATGATTGTGCAAGGGGGGTTCTGTGTGCTTTTCTTGTAGTATCTAATGGTTCCCATTGTCGTTGCGACCTTCATTTTGCCTGCATCCCCAAATAGCTGTTTTGCCGCGCCGTTCCACGCACAATTGTCTGAAACCCTAGTCGGGTGAAAGGGATGTGTCGTGGTTTTTAGTTGGTTGACCTTGATCATGTGGGCATGAACACTATTGAAATCACGTGTATTTTTTTCCCCTGCTTGTTCGGCGTAGCAAAGCGATAAAATCATCCGAACATGACAGATGGAGGTTTTGGTTGTGTAAATATGAATGTTTTTCCCACGACCCGCATGAGTCTTCTTCAATCTTATGTAGATTTCATTCCTGCTAGATTATATTGTTAATGTTTTATATTGGAAAGTAATGGTAGCATGCACAGTTTATTGCACACAGCTAGTTTGCATCATGGTAGACATAAATTAAGTCACTGAATACTGTACATTTGGTTATCATAGTTCTGTTGGTTAGGCTATCTCAGGCTATACATGCATACATTTGCTTCATTAACAAATCGCTATAATATTAAACATAGGAGAAATAGCACATTGCACAGTAATGTATAAAAGTTGGCCACTCAGCCAAAGGAGCTTAATGTTACAATTTTATGAGAGGAAGATCTCGCCATGTCAAAGAGACAAAAGAAGAAGGCCCATGTGGTCAAAGAAGAGCCAGAGGTAGAAGTGCTCACCAAGACAGAATACGTATATGAAGACACTAAATGCATTTCTGGCATAGAACCTGAATACCAGTGGGGGGAAATCTATAGACTAATTACCCGAAGAGAAGTTCTCGACATGGGCTTAGAAGAAGAGTCCATATATGCAAACATTGAAAAATCTTCCCTTATGAAGGTCGCCACCAGGCCAGAGCTATTCCAATGCTCCGAGGTAATTGGCTGGATTCTGCCTCGGGAAGATGTAACCACAATGATTCTAGAAAATGTTGAGAGACAGGGCTATGCTGCATTTAGCCCTGGATATGTGGCATTGGCTTATCACCTGCCAGAAGCCCAAGTATTCCTATCTGATGACTGGCAGAGTAGAATTAGAATGGACCTGGTAGAGACCCTGAAGAGGATGCTATTGCAGGGAAAACATTACCGACACAGACCCACGGGTGAATATGATACAGCGAGCTTGAGGGCTCCCTACATATTTATAGCTCTGATGCTTAATAGGATCTTTGGGAGATCCCATGGTAGATTCTTCAAGCTAGAGTGGATACCCATCATTTTCATGTGGCAACACAATGGACAGTCTTCAATTGGGCCAGCCTTGTATCAAGCAATCTTTCTTCTTGCTTGGCCTCAGCCTTGGAAGGAGAGTCCCAGAAAAGGTCTGAATTTTATATGAGCTCAATACTCATAGACTGTATACTATGCAACCAGCCTTTCCCTGGTCTCAGGTGCATCTGGGATAGGGAAAGAATGTCTGTCTATGCTGCTTATAGACCATTGTGGGCACACCAGTACCACATCCATTACAGAGAAGTCTGTGAGCACTTCATTATGCCACTATACACACTCATTTTCCGGAAAGAGTGTGATTGTATGTTGGAGGAGGCCATGCAAGTGATACAAGATTACGCAGACTACTATTTGACTGAACATGCAATGTAGTTAAGAATGTTTGGAGGCTCAAGAGCACCTTCCCTACTGCCAAAATATGCAACTGATTACATTGTCCATAAGGAGGCAGTCAGACAAGTGTTCCTAGATGGAATAGGCAGCTTCCTGTTCGAACACAAGAAGACTACTTATCCTCCCTTGCCCTTCAGACTTGGAAGCTACAGGTTCACTAAGGTGAAACAGGCTGGTGAATTCGTAGAGGAGCTGGAGAGGTTCCATTTTGGCGAGATGCCCTATCACAGAAATGACTCCCGCGGTAAAGTGGCTGATCATTGTAAAGAAAACAAGGTCCATTTCAAGTATACTCACCATTTTGATAGGGAAGAATATGTCTTCCGAAATGCCCCGAACATGACAGCACTGAAGAGAAGATTCACGAAGAAAATCACCACCAAAGGTGGAAAGGGGGATGAGCAGGTAAAGGTAGAGGAAGAAGCCAAAAGGAGAAATGAAGAAGCTTAGATATTGGCACAGGAAGCTGCAGAGTGGTTGCACAGTGAAGAGGAAGGGAAAAGAAAAGCTGCCCAAGAAGCAGCTGAGAAATACCAGGAAGCAGCTAAAGAGGCAAAAGAAGCAGCTAGAAAAGCAGCTGAAGAAGCGAAAAGAAAGCTCGATGAGGAGCTACAAAAGCAGGAGGCAGAGAGGGTAAAGCTAACACAAACTGAGACAGAACAGTCAGCTTCTGACATAGCTGGGGGACTGACCCAGGATGTTGAGAACACCAAGGTTCAGGACCCATAAGTACCTGTTGCCAGCACTCCCATGGTCCCCACTCTCAAGCTGGTTCCTTTTGTCCAGAACAAAGGGGAAGAAATCCCCGATTTCAACATTGTATATTATGATAGGGCGACAAAGAGAATAATAAAGAGAACTAAGAGGAAGGTTGAGGTGGAAGGTCTACCTGGTAAAATGATAATGGATACGGCTGTTATGCTAGGAACATACCAAAATCCAAGATTTACCCTAAGAGCCGAGTCTGCATTTATCCAAGCTTCAGAAGATAATGTAGGCAAGATAATAACTGACTTGGAGTAGTCCAAGAAATCCTCTGCTCAGCTGAAAGATACATTGAGGAAAGAGAGGGAAGAAAACAACAGGCTCAAGAGAAAATATGAATATATGCAAAGGGAAATGAAGTCCTCAAGAGCTGAAGTACAGGCCCTCCAAGGAGAAATACAAGTGCTGGAAACAACACAGGAGTCTCTCGAAAGAGTACAGAAAGAATACCAAGAGTTAAGAACTCAAAATAAATAGCTACTGGCGAAGGTGGAGGAGCTAGAAGAGCAGCAAAAGATCCTTCTGGAAGCCAATACACTGCATACCCAAGAACTGAGAAAGGAACATCAAGAACAGGTTTCTTCTTTAACAACTACTTTGGAGGAAGGAAGAGAATAGCATGTTAACCTCCAGCCATTCAAAGAGCATGTCTTGGCCCAAAATACCAAGATGATGCAGTTACAGACTGCTGTTGAAGATGAGAGATGTAGAGTGCTGCAGATCGATGGCGGACTGGAAGAAATATTGGAAACTGCATCTTATTTTGTGGACAGATCTCAGGATGTCCTAGAGGTCCTGACTGCAAGAATGTCGAGGATGGAGAACAACGAAGAAAATCCAGTAGAGCTACCGTCAAAAGACCAAAAATCCCTCAAGTGGGACTATAACCTAGTGGAGTTTGCCATCAACACTGCTGAAGATTTCAAGAAGGTAGTTAAAAATACAAAGGGATTATGCACCGAGTTTTTTAGAAGAGTCCTCATCACATACAATCGGTGCTAGGTAGAGGCCGAGAAGAGACTGGGTGATATCCCAGACCATGATTCATTTATGGAGGTGTTGCAGAAAAGACATCAAGATGAAGAAGCAAGAATGCAGCACATTAAGGCCATTGATGAGCAGATTCTGAGAAGCGAAGTAGGCCATTCGACAGTTAGTGTGCAGATCTTGGAAGACCAGCTTCGGTTAAGCGCAGCCAGAGTGGAAGCTATAAAGAAATAGGCAAAAAAATTTGAAATCAACATTCAATTTTTGGAACCCTGCGCATTTGAAGGCATTGCCTTTGATGCTGCGTCATGGAAGAAGTTTCTAGATGCTCAAGTGGGACCCTCCTCATAAAGGATCGGTCATTATTGTAATTTGTAATTATTTTTTATAAAACATTTAAGAAAAGCAGAACGTTTGGAAACGACGGGTTGGGAAGCCCAAAGGTCACTTTGGGCAACCCAACAGTCTCACCCTTTTTGTATAAAGATAGAAAGCTTAGAAGGGAAGAGGGACTTTTTCACAGTTAGATTGATGAAAACATATTGTAAGAAGAACTATTTCCTTTTGCAATAGATAATTACAGTTTGCCTGTTGGAGAAAGCTTGGTGGAATATTAAAATGTGTGCTATGGATTTGTTGAAGAGGAACTATTTCATTTTCAAATTTGTATCCATTAACTGTGAGACCGTTCTAACTCTTTGAACCTATGTTCCTGTATGAATGTTCTCCAGTTTATTTTATGAATATTTTCACCATGAGTAATGTATGCTGCTTATGAAACAGTTGGCTATCTGATTGTTGAAATATCTTTAATCTTTCATGTGTTGTAGATAAGAATATCAGCTACCTGTAATTTTTGTTTATAATGCATGAATAATCCACATTACTCATAAATAAATCATATTCGGGCTCCCCGGGGATAGGTAGATAGATAGGTAGTTAGTTCATTTCATTGCTGCATATGTGATATAGATGCATGTGAGCCTTAAGAAGTGAGGTAAGAACATACGCATCACATTGTGACTGCTCCCTGTATCCTCATCACCCTGCATGGTTAATTAGGTATATGCATCTCATACATTAAGTCAAAAATACAAAAACTCGGTGGACCGGGCCGCAACCAGTGAAACCTCTGTTTTGTTACTTGTCCCCTGCGAATTACCAGGCCTCAACAGGTTTTTGCGCTAGAAGGAGGGCCGCCAGTGAATGGCTTGCCATGGAAACTTATTTTTCCCAAGATTACCTTACCAGCAGATATTTGAAGCTTTCAGCCTGACCCAAGTACTTACAGGTTTTGGTTATGCCTTTGAAGTAAGAAAGCCTGTTCTCATCCTACGTTGCTCTTTGCTCAGATTTTGTTCTTTTGCCTGTACTCATGGCTGGTGTGATTGTGAACCAGCCCAACCCATTACCTGCTTCGAGAGCTAGATCACCTTTGAACCTTACGCCTCCATTGCATAACTTACCTCAGGGTTTTGATAAGCTGCTGCCTAAGTTTGACCCTGAGGAAAAGACTGTTGTAGATGATCACTTGCAGAGTTTTTATTTAGCAGTAGAAGGGTTAAGGGCTGGGGAGTACGAAGATGTTGTCTGTAGATTATTCCCTCATACTTTGAAAGGGGCAGCTGCTTCATGGTACTTTGCCCTGCCCGCAAACTCAATCCCAGACTGGAACACTTTCGAAAGGTTTTTCAGGAGTAAATACACAACCCAAAAAATGCATGCCTCATTGATGAAAGGTCTTGGTTTGTTAAGAAAAGAGAATAATGAAAAGGTACATAAGTTCACTCAAAGATTCTCATTATACCTAAAGAATTTTTCTGAGGCTGACAAACCCTTCGACAAGGTCTTAATTGAATATTATACATCTGCCCTAGGACCAAAGTTAGCTATGTTCGCTAAAATGAAATCCAAGCCTACATTGGTAGAGACTTATGAGGAGGCAAGAAGGGTAGAAGCTGAAATGGAAAGTGTAGAATATTACCCTGACTTACCTGAAGAGAAGACTACCGGGAGAAGAACTTTACTACTATCTAAACCTAAAGAGGATCACTCACATGATTATCAAGGAATGCTGAAAATGATGCAGACTCTATCCAATAGAATAATGGACCTGGAGAAAGGGAGGGAAGCTCAGAAAACTCACAAACCCTATTATCCAAAAAGAGAGGATAACAACCAATGGCAAGTCCCTCCCCCATATCTACCATCAGTAAACATAAAAGAAGTAGGGGGTGATAATTTCTGCACTTTTCACCAACAACCTCATTCGGAAAAGAAGTGCCCGCAATGATTGAATTCGATAACGTTGGTTATGAATCAGCTGCTAGATTCTAAAGTAACCAAGAATAGAGGCAAGGAGGAGAAGAAAAACCAGGCTATGGAGAAACAAGATAATGACACTATGCTTTCATGGAATGGTATCTCGCTGTTTGACACTGAAGAGAGCGCTCTCAAAACTGAATGCACACCTACAGTGACAAAGGATATAGATTTGACAATTTCAAAGATCAAAAGTCTGCAAAATAATGTCAAGAGACAAGTAGAGGTGAAGGTTGAGGACAAAACACCTAGAGCCAATACCCTCAACCAAGAGGCAGAGCCAATCACTAAGATTGTCAAACCTGTAGAAGAACTGATAGGTGTTAGTGAGGAAAACACTAATGAAATTGGAGAGCATGAAGAGGATTTGCCTACTCAAATCCAACCAGAAGAAGAAGACATAGAATCAGGTTGGGAAGAGAAAGCTGATACCCCACCTTTTCTTTTGACCCTAGAAACATTGAATCACAATGTGCATAATTGCTTGGTAGATTCTGGATCAGCTGTGAATGTTATGCCTCTGGAGATTTGCATTAAGATTAAGGGTAAGCCAGAGTCCACATTTTGTGAAGTAACGCAATTAGACAGCTCAGGTGTCAAAGTACTGGGAGAAATGAAAAATGTCCTCATTCGCTTGTCTGCAAACAATAAGATTTGTCAATTTATTGACATTACTGTGGCTGACATACCTAGTGGATATGGGGTTATTCTGAACGGAGATTGGTCTTCCAGGTTAAAAGGCTATTTTGCTTCGGATTGGTCTCATCTATTATTGCCTCTCAAGGGTACCCCAAATAAGATTAAGATTTCGAGAGAGCCTTATATGAAGTATACCATCACTAAGCTAGGGGAAGGAAATGAATCTGCTGATTCTGTCCTGGGAAACTATCTGACTGAGTGTAAGCTAAGACATCATACCTCAAGCAAGGCCTGTTCTATGACTGACGCTCAGCCTGAGCTCCTTCAACTTCTTCAGGCTGTAAGAGATGATTGTAGGATAGTAGAAATGTGTTCAGTTTCAAAACTAGCCCAGCTAGACCATGGTTAGATATCTCATGTCTATGATCCAGCCCACCCTTTAGCTATCTATATTTAAAAAAAATTCAGGAGTGGACGAAATTTTTCTTTCTTTTTGCTTTGTACATAAATAAATTGTTTGATGTTCTTTAATGATTTGATGATTTTTCTTTTGATTATTTGATTTGATGTTGTTTTATTTTATTACTTTTCTAGCATTTCTTTTGGTTTTGAATAAAGAGGCAAAATTTTGGTTGCAATGGAAACATCAAGGTTCTTTATTAACTGAAATCTTGAGCGAAAGGATCTGCTTTAAAGTATAGAATGTCTTCTAGTAGCAGTGTTCTTAACTGGCAATGCATTCATTGAAGTCTTACTTAAACCCTATAAATAACTCAGAAGGAAAAGAGGTCTGGAATACTATTTCAAGGATCCATCCATTTCATTTCTTAAATATCCAATGGGGTGACAGCAAAAGACCCACGGAAAGGAAGTAGAGTAAACAATATATCATATATAAATGATCCCATGCCATAATTTCAGAAAAGCTAAAAGCTATCAATAGTCAAAACTCCTTAAAGAAAAACAATACATATCAAAGCAAAGTATCAAAGCATGAAGTACTGAATTGCCACAAGATCCTCTCCGTCCGTGAATTGAAATATGAAGTACACTGTTCACACAAAAGGACACTATGGGATAGAGGATCCTGAATTAAAATTCAGTAAGAAAGGCATGCAGGAGGACTCATATCAAAAGAACTAAGGTTCAAAAGGCACAAAAGTGCGGTTGGCATGGGAATGAGGAACAAAAGGATAATACTGCTTACTATCTGTTACAATCCCATGGTGTCCAAGCTGGAAACTACCTAAGGACAGGAAAAATAAACCTCACTTATTTGGCCTCAAAAGAGTTATTCAAACTTGCAATATTTCTGATGTTACCATTTCCCGAAGAATAGACTCCTTCCCAATGGTTTAAATGCTTAAGTTGGCCAGCCCGGGGATACAAACATCTAGAAGATTTCAACTTTATTTGGACAGTCTTGCACTGGGAAGGAGTTAATTCAGAAATATGGGGTTCACCAGGTAGTCGCCAATTGTTGCAGCTGCAGCAATTTCCCAAAATTCCAAAAATTTTAGGACCCTCCTTTGCTTTGGATTAGTTTGATTTTCTTCCCTAGGTCAATCTAATAATTTGTAGAGAGTTTCTCTAATGCTCGGATTGCTTTACTACTTGATTTGATTCCTCCCCTATGGCTGCCTTTGAATGCATTTTCACCGTGCTGAATCGAAAGATTATTTAATTCACGCTCCAGCCGTTGCGGAAGAATGTTAAGTCATGACTTCGACTTTCTATTCGATGCATTGGTTTTAATCGGCTATTTTCTCGGTTTAAATCGGAAGGATTTGCTCTTTCTTTTCCCACCGTGGCGGATGAACTTTCGGTTTTGGCTTCGGTTTCTTTGCCGATTTCTTTGCTTTACCTTGGCTGCTTTTGTGTTTCGGCTGTTTTGAGCTTTACATCGGAGCTTGTCATCATTTCCTTCTCCGCCATTGCGGAAGGAAATCTGCTAACTCTTCCGATCCGTAATCGTCTGCTCTTCCGATGCGTTGTGGTCTTATTCGGAGAAGCTGATATCTTTGGTAGCCGCCATTGTGACCATGTTCCCATTTTTGTCCTGATGTCCTTTAGTTCCGACGCGCATCACTTATCCCTAGGTTATCCCCGCCACTGTGGATGAAGTTATGATTTGATTTTTCGATGTTGCGGAAAAGATGGCACTTTCACCTTCCGATTAGTTTTGGCTCCGACGTCCGATCTTGTGTTTCTTCCACCATGCATGTTGCCACGGATGGATTAACACTCTGGCCATCCACCGTTGCGGAAGGAATTTGGCTTTCAACTTCTGACCCAAAAGCGGTCTACCATTTGATCCATATGACAAAGGCGGAAGGCTTGGCATTTGGATCATCCACCGTTGCGGAGCAAAATAAGCTTTCAGCCTCCGATTCAGAAACTCTCCGATGTTCGATCTTCTAGGTTTTCCTGCCATGCACGTCTCTGCGGATCTATGCTTTGGTCCTCCACCATTGTGGATGGACGAGTTCTTTCAGCCTCCGATTAGAAAACGCTCCGACGTCCGATGTTTTTCGCGCCCGTGGTGTTGACTATATATACGGGTCGAGGGGTTATATTTTTATTGTTATTCTCGACTGTTGAGCACTGTCATTATTGTGCGTGTCATTCTCATGAGCTGTGAAGGATCCCTCGGTCAGTGTACTTACATCCAGGAGGCAATTGTGGAATCCTGACCGTCGTCGACCCGCCATACTCACCATATTCCCAGGTAGGCTCTTCATTTTTTCCCTTTCCATTTCAACTGTTGGTGGTTTTCTATGATGGTTTGCTTCCTCGGTCGTCTTCCTCATCCCGTTAAATTAGACACCTATAAAGGTGGAATTTTATCCTTTGACCATGGGATGGGGCATTTTAACCCGCGGAGTAGTATTTTGGCCAGCGGCCCTTTGTTTGTGAATCCCCGCGTGTAGGGAATGGGGGTTTGGTGCAGATGGCCGTTACGCCATATGCACCAAGCTACCTTAGGTGGTGATGATTGTGCAAGGGGGGTTCTGTGTGCTTTTCTTGTAGTATCTGATTGTTCCCATTGCCGTTGCGACCTTCATTTTGCCCGCATCCCCGAATAGTTGTTTTGCCGCGCCGTTCCGTGCACAATCGTCTGAAACCCTAGCCGGGTGAAAGGGATGTGCCGTGGTTTTTAGTTGGTTGACCTTGAGCATGTGGGCATGAACACTGTTGAAATCGCATGTATTTTTTCCCCTACTTGTCTGGCGTAGCGAAGCGATAAAATCACCCGAACATGACAGATGGAGGTTTTGGTTGTGTAAATATGAATGTTTTTCCCGCGACCCGCATGAGTCTTCTTCAATCGTATGTAGATTTCATTCTCGCTGGATTATATTGTTAATGTTTTATATTGGCAAGTAATGGTAGCATGCACAGTTTATTGCACACAGCTAGTTTCCATCATGGTAGACATAAATTAAGTCACTGAATACTGTACATTTGGTTATCATAGTTCTGTTGGTTAGGCTATCTCAGGCTATACATGCATACATTTGCTTCACTAACGGAACACTATCATATTAAACATAGGAGAAATAACACATTGCACAGTAATGTATACAAGTTGGCCACTCAGCCAAAGGAGCTTAATGTTATAATTTTATGACAGGAAGATCTCGCCATGTCAAAGAGACAAAAGAAGAAGGCCCCTATGGTCGAAGAAGAGCCAGAGGGAGAAGTGGTCACCAAGATAGAATACGTATATGAAGACACTAAATGCATTTCTGGCATAGAACCTGAATACCAGTGGGGGGAAATATATAGACTAATTACCCGAAGAGAAATTCCCAACATGGGCTTAGAAGAAGAGTCCATATATGCAAACATTGAAAAATATTCCCTTATGAAGGTCGCCACTAGGCCAGAGCTATTCCCATGCTCTGAGGTAATTGGCTGGATTCTGCCCCGGGCAGATGTAACCACAATGATTTTGGAAAATGTTGAGAGATAGGGCTATGCTGCATTTATCCCTAGATATGTGGCATTGGCTTATCACTTGCCAAAAGCCCAAGTATTCCTATCGGATGACTGGCAGAGTAGCATTAGAATGGACCTGGTAGAGACCCTAAAGAGGATGTTGTTACAGGGAAAACATTACCGACACAGACCCACGGGTGAGTATGATACAGCAAGCTTGAGGGCTCCCTATAGATTTATAGCTCTGATGCTTAATACGATCTTTGGGAGATTCCATGGCAGATTCTTCAAGCTAGAGTGGATACCCATCATTTTTCATGTGGCAACACAAGGGACAATCTTCAATTGGGCCACCCTTGTATCAAGCAGTCTGTATTCTTGCTTGGCCTCAGCCTTGGAAGGAGAGTCCCGGAAAAGGTCTGAATTTTATATGAGCTCAATACTCATAGACTATATACTATGCAACCAGCCTTTCCCTGGTCTCAGGTGCATCTAGGACAGGGAAAGAATGCCTGTCTATGCTGCTTATATACCATTATGGGCACACCAGTACCACAACCATTACAGAGAAGTCTGTGAGCACTTCATTATGCCACTATACACACTCATTTTCTCGAAAGAGTGTGATTGTATGTCGGAGGAGGCTATGCAAGTGATACAAGATTACACAGACTACTATTTGATCGAACATGGCATGTACTTAAGAATGTTTGGAGGCTCAAGAGCAGCTTCCCTACTGCCAAAATATGCAATTGATTACATTTTCCATAAGGAGGCAGTCAGACAAGTGTTCCTAGATGGAATAGGTAGCTTCCTATTCGAACACAAGAAGACTGCTTATCCTCCCTTGCCCTTAATACTTAGAAGCTACAGGTTCACTAAGGTGAAATAGGCTGGTGAATTCATAGAGGAGCTGGAGAGGTTCCATTTTGGCGAGATGCCCTATCATAGAAATGACTCCCACAATAAAGTGACATATCATTGTAAAGAAAACAAGGTGCATTTCGAGTATACTCACCATTTTGATAGGGAAGAATCAGTCTTCCGAAATGCCCTAAACATGACAGCACTGAAGAGAATATTCACGAATAAAATCACCACCAAAGGTGCAAAGGGGGATGAGAAGGAAAAGGCAGAGGAAGAAGCCAAAAGGAGAAATGGAGAAGCTCAGATATTGGCACAGGAAACTGCAGAGTGGTTGCACAGTGAAGAGGAAGGGAAAATAAAAGTTTCCCAAGAAGCAACTGAGAAAGCTGAGGAAGCAGCTAAAGAGGCAGAAGAAGTAGCTAGAAAAGCAGTTGAAGAAGCGAAAATAAAGCTCGATGAGGAGCTACAAAAGTAGGAGGTAGAGAGGGTAAAGCTAACACAGACTGAGACAGAACAGTCAGCTTTTGACATAGCTGGGGGGCAGACCTAGGATGTTGAGAACCTTGAGGTTCAGGATCCACAAGTACCTGCTGCCAGCACTCCCATGGTCCCCACTCTCAAGCTAGTTCCTTTTGTCCAGAAGAAAGGGGAAGAAATCCCCGATTTCAACAATGTATATTATGATAGGGCGACAAAGAGAATAATAAAGAGAATTGAGAGGAAGGTTGAGGCAGAAGGTCTACCTAGTAAAACGATAACGGATATGGCTGTTATGCTAGGAACAGACCAAGATCCAAGATTTACACTAAGAGTCGGGTCTGCATTTATCCAAGCTTCAGAAGATAATGTAGGCAAGATAATAACTGACTTGGAGCAGTCCAAGAAATCCTCTGCTCAACTGAAAGATACATTGAGGAAAGAGAGGGAAGAAAACAATAGGCTCAAGAGGAAATATGAAGATATGCAAAGGGAAATGAAGTCCTCAAGAGTTGAAGTACAGACCCTCCAAGGAGAAATACAAGTGCTGAAAATGACACAGGAGTCTCTGGAAAGAGTATAGAAAGAATACCAAGAGTTAAGAACTGAAAAGGAACAGCTACTGGCGAAGGTGGAGGAGCTAGAAGAGCAGCAAAAGATCCTTCTGGAAGCTAATACACTGCATACCCAAGAACTGAGAAAGGAACATCAAGAACAGGTTTCTTCTTTAACAACTGCTCTGGAGGAAGCAAGATAACAACAGGTTAACCTCCAGCCATTCAAAGAGCATGTCTTGGCCCAAAAGACCAAGATGCTGCAGTTACAGATTGTTGTTGAAGATGAGAGATGTAGAGTGCTACAGATCGATGGAAGACTGGAAGAAATCTTGGAAACTGCATCTTATTTTGTGGACAGATCTCAAGATGTCCTAAAGGTCCTGACTGCAAGAATGTCAAGGATGGAGAACAACGAAGAAACTCCAGTAGAGCTACCGTCAAAATACCAACAAGCCCTCAAGCGGGACTATAACCTAGTGGATTTTGCCATCAACACTGCTGAAGAATGCAAGAGGGAAGTTAAAAAGACAAAGGGATTATGCATCGAGTTTTTCAGAAGAGTCCTCATCACATACAACCGGTTCCAGGTAGAGGCCGAGAAGAGGCTGGATGATCTCCGAGACCACGATTCATTTATGGAGGTGTTGTAGAAAAGACATCAGGATGAAGAAGCAAGAATGCAGCACATTAAGGCCATTGATGACCAGATTCTGAGAAGCGAAGTAGGCCATTCGGCAGTTAGTGTGCAGATCATGGAAGACCAGCTTCGGTTAAGCGCAGTCAGAGTGGAAGCTATAAAGAAACAGGTTGAAAATTTTGAAATCAACATTCAATTTTTGGAACCCTGCGTATTTGAAGGCATTGCCTCTGATGCTGCGTCATGGAAGAAGTTTCTAGATGCTCAAGTGGGACCCTCCTCATAAAGGATTGGTCATTATTGTAATTTGTAATTATTTTTTATAAAACATTTAAGAAAAGCAAAACGTTGGGAAACGAGCGGTTGGGAAGCCCAAAGGTCACTTTGGGCAGCCCAACAGTCTCACCCTTTTTATATAAAGATAGAAATCTTAGAAGGGAAGAGGGAATTTTTCCCAGTTAGATTGACGAAGACATATTGTAAGAAGAACTATTTCCTTTTGCAATAGATAATTACAGTTTGCCTGTTGGAGAAAGCTTGGTGGAATATTAAAATGTGTGCTATGAATTTGTTGAAGAGGAACTATTTCATTTTCAACTTTGTATCCATTAACTGTGAGACCGTTCTAACTCTTTGAACCTATGTTCCTGTATGAATGTTCTCTGGTTTATTTTATGAAGATTTTCACCATGAGTAATGTATGCTACTTATGAAACAGTTGGCTATCTGATTGTTGAAATATATTTAATCTTTCATGTGTTGTAGATAAGAATATCAGCTACCTGTAATTTCTGTTTATAGTGCATGAATAATCCACATTACTCATAAATAAATCATATTTGGGCTCCCCGGGGATAGGTAGATAGATAGGTAGTTAGTTCATTTCATTGCTGCATATGTGATATAGATGCATGAGAGCCTTAAGACGTGAGGTAAGAACCTGCGCATCACATTGTGACTGCTCCCTGCATCCTCATCACCCTACATGGTTAATTAGGTATATGCATCTCATACATTAAGCCAAAAATACAAAAACTTGGTGGACCGGGCCGCAACCGGTGAAAGCTCTGTTTTGTTACTTGACCTACGGTAGCCAAACCATAAACCGGATGGATTCCCTATACCAAACAGTCAACGGGCTAGTTGGGAATGTTGATTGGGGAGAATCCCTTACTGTTGTCGCCTGTGGATTGCCAGGCCTCAACAGTTTTTGGTGCTAGAAGGAGGGCCCCCAGTGAATGGCTGGCTGTGGAAACTAAGTTTTCCCAAGATTACCTTACCAGCAGATATTTGAAGCTTTCATCCTGACCCAAGTACTTACAGGTTTCAGTTATACCTTTGAATTAAGAAAGCCTATTCTCATCCTACGTTGCTCTTTGCTCAGATTTTGTTCTTTTGCCTGTACCCATGGCTGGTGTGATTGTGAACCAGCCCAACCCATTACCTACTTGGAGAGCTAGATCACCTTTGAACCTTATGCCTCCATTGCATAACTTACCTCAGGGTTTTGATAAGTTGCTGCCTAAGTTTGACCCTGAGGAAAAGACTGTTGTAGATGATCACTTGCAGATTTTTTATTTAGCAGTAGAAGGGTTGAGGGCTCAGGAGTATGAAGATGTTGTCTGTAGATTATTCCCTCATTCTTTGAAAAGGGCAGCTGCTTCATGGTTCTTTTCCCTGCTCGCAAACTCGATCCCAAACTGGAACACTTTCGAAAGGGTTTTCAGGAGTAAATACATAGCCCAAAAAATGCATGCCTCATTGATGAAATGTCTTGGTTTGTTAAGAAAAGAGAAGAATGAAAAGGTACATAAGTTTACTCAAAGATTCTCATTATACCTAAAGAATTTTTCTGAAGCTGACAGACCCTCAGACAAGGTCTTAATTGAATATTATACATCTGCCCTAGGACCGAAGTTAGCTATGTTTGCTAAAATGAAAGCCAAGCCTACATTGGTAGATACTTATGAAGAGGCAGGAAGGGTAGAAGATAAAATGGAAAGTGTAGAATATTACCCTGACGTACCTGAAGAGAAGACTACCGGGAGAAGAGCTTTACTGCTATCTAAACCTAAAGAGGATCACTCACATGATTATCAAGGAATGCTGAAAATGATGCAGACTCTTCCAATAGAATAATAGACCTGGAGAAACGGAGGGAAGCTCAGAAAACTCACAAACCCTATTATCCAAAAAGAGAGGATAACAACCAATGGAAAGTCCCTCCCCCATATCTACCATCAGTAAACATAAAAGAAGTAGGGGGTGATAATTTCTGCACTTTTCACCAACAACCTCATTCGGAAAAGAAGTGCCCGCAATGGTTGAATTTGATAACACTGGTGATGAATCAGCTGCTATATTCTAAAGTAACTAAGAACAGTGGCAAGGAGGAGAAGAAAAACCAGGCTATGGAGAAACAAGATAATGACACTATGCTTTCATGGAATGGTATCTCGTTGTTTGACACTGAAGAGAGCGCTCTCAAAACTGAATGCACACCTACAACAACAAAGGATATAGATTTGACAATTTCGAACATCAAAAGTCTGCAAAAGAATGTCAAGAGACAAGTAGAGGTGAAGGTTGAGGACAAAACACCTAGAGCCAATACCCTCAACCAAGAGGCAGAGCCAATCACTAAGATTGTCAAACCTGTAGAAGAACTGATAGGTGTTAGTGAGGAAAACACTAATGAAATTGGAGAGCATGAAGAGGATTTTCCTACTCAAAACCAAACAGGAGAAGAAGACATAGAATCAGGTTGGGAAGAGAAAGCTGATACCCCACCTTTTCTTTTGACCCTAGAAATGCTGAATCACAATGTGCATAATTGCTTGGTATATTCTAGATCAGCTGTGAATGTTATGCCTCTGGAGATTTGCAAAAAGATTAAGGGTAAGCCAGAGTCCACATTTTGTGAAGTAATGCAATTAGACAGCTTAGGTGTCAAAGTAGTGGGAGAAATGAAAAATGTCCTCATTCGCTTGTCTGCAAACAACAAGATTTGTCAATTTATTGACATTATTGTGGCTAACGTACCTAGTGGATATGGGCTTATTCTGAACAGAGATTGGTCTACCAGGTTAAAAAGCTATTTTGCTTCGGATTGGTCTCATCTATTATTGCCTCTCAAGGGTACCCCAAATAAGATTGAGATTTTGAGAGAGCCTTATATGAAGTATACCATCACTAAGCTAGGGGAAGGAAAGGAATCTACTGATTCTATCCTGGGAAACTATCTGATTGAGTGTAAGCTAAGACATCATACCTCAAGCAAGGGCAGTTCTATGACTGACGCTCAGCCTGAGCTCCTTCAACTTCTTCAGGCTGTAACAGATGATTGTAGGATAGTAGACATGTGTTCAGTTTCAAAACTAGCCCAGATAGACCATGGTTAGATATCTCATGTATATGATCTAGCCAACCCTTTAGCTATCTATATTTAAAAAAAATTCAGGAGTGGGCGAAATTTTTCTTTCTTTTTGCTTTGTACATAAATAAATTGTTTGATGTTCTTTAATGATTTGATTCTTTTTCTTTTGATTATTTGATTTGATGCTGTTTTATTTTATTGCTTTGCTAGCATTTCTTTTGGTTTTGAATAAAGAGGAAAACTTTTGGTTGCAATGGAAACATCAGGGTTCTTTATTAACTGAAATCTTGAGCGAAAGACTGTGCTTTAAAGTATAGAATGTCTTTTAGTAGCAGTGTTCTTAACTAGCAATGCATTCATTGAAGTCTTACTTAACCCCTGTAAATAACTCAGAAGTAAAAGAGGTCTGGAATACTATTTCGAGGCTCCATCCATTTCACATCTTAAATATCCAATGGGGTGACAACAAAAGACCCACGGAAAGGAAGTAGAGTAAACAGTATATCATATATAAATGATCCCATGCCATAATTTCAGAAAATCTAAAAGCTATCAAGAGTCAAAACTCCTTAAAGAAAAACAATACATATCAAAGCAAAGTATCAAAGCATGAAGTACTCAATTGCCACAAGATCCTCTCCGTCCGTGAACTGAAATATGAAGTACACTGTTCACACAAAAGGACACTATGGGATAGAGGATCCTGAATTAAAATTCAATAAGAAAGGCATGCAGGAGGACTCATATCAAAAGAACTAAGGTTCAAAAGGCACAAAAGTGCGGTTGGCATGCAAATGAGGAACAAAAGGATAATACTGTTTACTCTCTGTTACAATCCTGTGGTGTCCAAGCTGGAAACTACCTAAGGATAGGCAAAATAAACCTCACTTATTTGGCCTCAAAAGAGTTATTGAAACTTGCAATATTTCTGATGTTACCATTTCCCAAAGAATAGACTACTTCTCAATGGTTTAAATGCTTAAGTTGGCTAGCCCAGGGATACAAACATCTAGAAGATTTCAACTTTATTTGGACAGTATTGCACTGGGAAGGAGTTAATTCAGAAATATGGAGTTCACCAGGTAGTCGCCAATTGTTGCAGCTGCAACAATTTCCCAAAATTCCAAAAATTTTAGGACCCTTCTTTGCTTTGGATTAGTTTGATTTTCTTCCCTAGGTCAATCTAATAATTTGCAGAGTGTTTCTCTAATGCTCGGATTGCTTTACTACTTGATTTGATTCCTCCCCTATGGCTTCCTTTGAATGCATTTTCACCACGTTGAATCGAAAGATTATTTAATTGACGCTCCCACCGTTGCAAAAGAATGTTAACTCGTGACTTTGACTTTCTGTCCGATGCATTGGTTTTAATCGGCTATTTTCTCGGTTTAAATCTGAAGGATTTGCTCTTTCTTTTCTCACTGTTGCGGATGAACTTTCGGTTTTCGCTTCAGTTTCTTTGACGATTTCTTTGCTTTACCTTGGCTAATTTTGTGTTTTGGCTGTTTTTGAGCTTTACATCGGAGCTTGTCATCGTTTCCTTCTCCGCCGTTGCTGAAGGAAATCTGCTAACTCTTTCAATCCGTAATCGTCCGCTCTTCCGATGCGTTGTGGTCTTATTCGGAGAGGCCGATATCTTTGGTAGCCGCCGTTGCAATCGAATTCCCATATTTGTCCCAATGTCCTTTAGTTCTGATGCACTCACTTATCCCCAGGTTATCCCCGCCGCTGCGGATGAAGTTATGATTTGATTTTCCGGTGTTGAGGAAAAGATGCGGCACTTTCACCTTCCGATTAGTTTTGGCTCCGACGTCCAATCTTGTGTTTCTTCCGCCATGCATGTTGCTGCGGATGGATTAACTCTTTGGCCATCCGCCGTTATGGAAGGAATTTGGCTTTCAACTTCCGACCCAAAAGCGGTCCGCCATTCGATCCGTATGACAAAGGCAGAAGGCTTGGCTTTTGGATCATCCGCCATTGCGGAGCAAAATAAGATTTCAGCCTCCGATTCAAAAACTCTCTGACATCCGATGTTCTAGGTTTTCCTGCCATGCACGTCTCTGCGGTTGGATCTACGCTTTGGCCATCCACCGTTGCGGATGGATGAGTGCTTTCAGCCTCCGAATAGAAAACGCTTTGACGTCCGATGCTTTTTGCGCCCGTGGTGTTGACTATATATACGGGTCGAGGGGTTATATTTTTATTGTTATTCTCGACTGTTGAGCACTGTCATTGTTGTGCGTGTCATTCTCACGAGCTGCAAAGGACCCCTCGGTCGGTGTACTTGCATCCAGGTGGCAATTGTGGAATCCTGACCGTCGTCGACCCGCCATACTCACCGTATTGCCAGGTAGGCTCTTCATTTTTTCCCTTTCTGTTTGAACTGTTGGTGGTTTTCTATGATGGTTTGCTTCCCCGGTCGTCTTCCTCGTCCCGTTAAATTAGATGCCTATAAAGGTGGAATTTTATCCTTTGACCATGGGATGGGGCATTTTAACCCGCGAAGTAATATTTTTGCCAGCGGCCCTTTGTTTGCGAATCCCCGCACGTAGGGAATGGGGGTTTGGTGCAGATGGCTGTTACGCCATCTGCACCAAGCTAACTCGGGTGGTGATGATTGTGCAAGGGGGTTTCTGTGTGCTTTTCTTGTAGTATCTGATGGTTCCCATTTCCGTTGCAACCTTCATTTTTCCCACATCCCCGAATATTTTTTTTTCCGCGTCGTTCCGTGCACAATCGTCTGAAACCCTAGCCGGGTGAAAGGGATGTGCCGTGGTTTTTAGTTGGTTGACCTTGAGAATGTGGGCATGAACATTGTTGAAATCGTGTGTATTTTTTTCCCCTGCTTGTCCGGCGTAGTGAAGCGATAAAATCACCCGAACATGATAGATGGAGGTTTTGGTTGTGTAAATATGAATGTTTTTCCCACGACCCGCATGAGTCTTCTTCAATCTTATGTAGATTTCATTCCTGCTGGATTATATTGTTAATGTTTTATATTGGCAAGTAATGGTAGCATGCACAGTTTATTGCACACAGCTAGTTTCCATCATGGTAGACATAAATTAAGTCATTGAATACTGTACATTTGGTTATCATAGTTCTGTTGGTTAGGCTATCTCAGGCTATACATGCATACATTTGCTTCATTAACGGATCGCTACCATATTAAACATAGGAGAAATAGCACATTGCACAGTAATGTATACAAGTTGGCCACTCAGCCAAAGGAGCCTAATGTTACAATTTTATGACAGGAAGATCTCGCCATGTCAAAGAGACAAAAGAAGAAGGCCCCTGTGGTCAAAGAAGAGCCAGAGGTAGAAGTGGTCACCAAGATAGATAACGTATATGAAGACACTAAATGCATTTCTGGCATAGAACCTGAATACCAGTGGGGGGAAATCTATAGACTAATTACTCGAAGAGAAGTTCCTGACATGGGCTCAGAAGAAGAGTCCATATATGCAAACATTGAAAAATCTTCCCTTATGAAGGTCGCCACCAGGTCATAGCTGTTCCCATGCTCCAAGGTAATTGGTTGGATTCTGACCCGGGCAGATGTAACCACAATGATTCTGGAAAATGTTGAGAGACAGGGCTATGCTGCATTTATCCCTCGATATGTGGCGTTGGCTTATCACCTTCCAGAAGCCCAAGTATTCCTATCTGATGACTGGCGGAGTAGCATTAGAATGGACCTAGTAGAGACCCTGAAGAGGATGCTATTGCTGGGAAAACATTACCGACACATACCCATCGGTGAGTATGATACAGCGAGCTTGAGGGCTCCCTATAGATTTATAGCTCTGATGCTTAATATGATCTTTGGGAGAGCCCATGGTAGATTCTTCAAGCTAGAGTGGATACCCATCATTTTTCATGTGGCAACACAAGGGACAGTCTTCAATTGGGCCAGCCTTGTATCAAGCAGTCTTTCTTCTTGGTTGGCCTCAGCCTTGGAAGGAGAATCTCGGAAAAGGTCTAAATTTTATATGAGCTCAATACTCATAGACTGTATACTATGCAACCAGCCTTTCCCTGGTCTCAGGTGCATCTGGGACAGGGAAAGAATGCATGTCTATGCTACTTATAGACCATTGTGGGCACACAAGTACCACAGTCATTACAGAGAAGTCTGTGAGCACTTCATTATGCCACTATACACACTCATTTTCTGGAAAGAGTGTGATTGTATGTCGGAGGGGGCCATGCAAGTGATACAAGATTATGCAGACTACTATTTGACCGAACATGGCATGTACTTCAGAATGTTTGGAGGCTCAAGAGCACCTTCCCTACTGCCAAAATATGCAACTGATTACATTGTCCATAAGGAGGCAGCTAGACAAGTGTTCCTAGATGGAATAGGAAGCTTCCTGTTCGAACACAAGAAGACTGCTTATCCTCCCTGGCCCTTCAGAATTGGAAGCTACAGGTTCACTAAGGTGAAACAGGACGGTGAATTCGTAGAGGAGCTGGAGAGGTTCCATTTTGGCGATATGCCCTATCACAGAAATGATTCCCATGGTAAAGTGGTTGATCATTGTAAAGAAAACAAGGTGCATTTCGAGTATACTCACCATGTTGATAGGGAAGAATCTGTCTTCCGAAATTCCCTAACCATGACAGCATTGAAGAGAAGATTCATGAAGAAAATCACCACCAAAGGTGGAAAGGGGGATGAGCAGGAAAAGGCAGAGGAAGAAGCCAAAAGGAGAAATGAAGAAGCTCAGAGATTGGCACAGGAAGTTGTAGAGTGGTTGCACAGTGAAGAGGAAGGGAAAAGAAAAGCTACCCAAGAAGCAACTAAGAAATCCCAGGAAGCAGCTAAAGAGGTAGAAGAAGCAGCTAGAAAAGCAGCTGAAGAAGTGAAAAGAAGGCTCGATGAGGAGCTACAAAAGCAGGAGGCAGAGAGGGTAAAGCTAACACAGACTGAGACAGAACAGTCAGCTTCTGACATAGCTGGGGGGCAGACCCAGGATGTTGAGAACCCCGAGGTTCAGGACCCACAAGTACTTGCTTCCAGCACTCCCATGGTCCCCACTCTCAAGCTGGTTCCTTTTGTCCAGAAGAAAGGGGAAGAAATCGTCGATTTCAACACTTTATATTATGATAGGGCGACAAAGAGAATAATAAAGAGAACTGAGAGGAAGGTTGAGGTGGAAGGTCTACCTGGTAAAATGATAACGGATATGGCTGTTATGCTAGGAACAGACCAAGATCCAAGATTTACCCTAAAAGCCGGGTCTGCATTTATCCAAGCTTCAGAAGATAATGTAGGCAAGATAATAACTGACTTGGAGTAGTCCAAGAAATCCTCTGCTAAGCTGAAAGATACATTGAGGGAAGAGAGGGAAGAAAACAATAGGCTCAAGAGGAAATATGAAGATATGCAAAGGGAAATGAAGTCCTCAAGAGCTGAAGTACAGGCCCTCCAAGGAGAAATACAAGTGCTGAAAATGACACAGGAGTCTCTAGAAAGAGTACAGAAAGAATACCAAGAGTTAAGAACTAAAAATGAACAGCCACTGGAGAAGGTGGAGGAGCTAGAAGAGCAGCAAAAGATCCTTCTGGAAGCCAATACGCTGCATACCCAAGAATTGAGAAAGGAACATCAAGAACAAGTTTCTTCTTTAACAACTGCTCTGGAGGAAGCAAGAGAAGAGCAGGTTAACCTCCAGCCATTCAAAGAGCATGTCTTGGCCCAAAAGACCAAGGTGCTGCAGTTACAGACTACTGTTGACGATGAGAGATGTAGAGTGCTGCAGATCGATGGCAGACTGGAAGAAATCTTGGAAACTGCATCTTATTTTGTGGACAGATCTCAGGATGTCCTAGAGGTCCTGACTACAAGAATGTCGAGGATGGATAACAATGAAGAAACTCCAGTAGAGCTACCATCAAAATACCAACAAGCCCTCAAGTATGACTATAACCTAGTGGAGTTTGCCATCAACACTACTGAAGATTTCAAGAAGGCAGTTAAAAAGACAAAGGGATTATGCACCGAGTTTTTCAGAAGAGTCCTCATCACATACAACCGGTGCTAGGTAGAGGCCGAGAAGAGGCTGGATGATCTCCCAGACCACGATTCATTTATGGAGGTGTTGCCAAAAAGAAATTAGGATGAAGAAGCAAGAATGCAGCACATTAAGGCCATTGATGACCAAATTCTGAGAAGCGAAGTAGGCCATTCGGCAATTAGTGTGCATATCTTGGAAGACCAGCTTCGGTTAAGTGCAGCCAGAGTGGAAGCTATAAAGAAACAGAACGAAAAATTTGAAATCAACATTCAATTTTTGGAACCCTGCACATTTGAAGGCATTGCCTCTGATGCTGCGTCATGGAAGAAGTTTCTAGATGCTCAAGTGGGACCCTCCTCATAAAGGATCAGTCATTATTGTAATTTTAATTATTTTTTATAAAACATTTAAGAAAAGTAGAACGTTGGGAAACAAGGGGTTGGGAAGCCCAAAGGTCACTTTGGGCAGCCCAACAGTCTCACCCTTTTTGTATAAAGATAGAAAGCTTAGAAGGGAAGAGGGACTTTTTCCCAGTTAGATTGATGAAGACATATTGTAAGAAGAACTATTTCCTTTTGCAATAGATAATTATAGTTTTCCTATTGGAGAAAGCTTGGTGGAATATTAAAATGTGTGCTATGGATTTGTTGAAGAGGAACTATTTCATTTTCAATTTTGTATCGATTAAATGTGAGACCGTTCTAACTCTTTGAACCTATGTTCCTGTATGAATGTTCTCTGGTTTATTTTATGAATATTTTCACCATGAGTAATGTATGCTGCTTATGAAACAATTGGCTATTTGATTGTTGAAATGTCTTTAATATTTCATGTGTTGTAGATAAGAATATCAGCTACCTGTAATTTTTGTTTATAATGCATGAATAATCCACATTACTCATAAATAAATCATATTTGGGCTCCCCGGGGATAGGTAGATAGATAGGTAGTTATTTCATTTCATTGCTGCCAATGTGATATAGATGCATGTGAGCCTTAAGATGTGAGGTAAGAACCCACACATCACATTGTGACTGCTCCCTGCATCCTCATCACCCTGCATGGTTAATTAGGTATATGCATCTCATACATTAAGTCAAAAATACAAAAAATCGGTGGACCAGGCCGCAACCGGTGAAAACTCTATTTTGTTACTTGACCTACGGTAGCCGGACCGTAAACCGGATGGATTCCCTATACCAAACAGTCAACGGGCTAGTTGGGAACGTTGATTGGGGAGAATCCCTTACTGTTGTCTCCTGCGAATTGCCAGGCCTCAACACTTTCGACAGCACATTTTGATACATGTCTCAAATGACTCACAACATGGCTGCCGACCAATACAATGTAGATCCATGTGAGATACAAAAAAGTCATGACTACTCAAATACAACATAGATCCATGCGAAGAAGTCTCAAATTTGGACATAGATACTAGACATACAATGTAGATCTATGTCATATAAACACAAATTTGAGCATATCCATGACCATACAAATGTGGATTCATGCTAGGACTCCATACAATATACTCCATCGCAAATTGGGGAGAAATCTATGAATGATTGTAACAAATACCTAGGGTCTTTGTCTCGTCTTCCACAAAGTATGATTCTAACCATGTGATTACAATGGTATGAATTCAAACACGGTAGAAACCACTTGATTACCAGAAAATGATGTGAACCATTAACAAGTGCGAGGGAGATCACCATTAATGTCAATGATTCCCAAGGTACCCTAGTACAATCTCATGAGTGTGAATAGATGATCTGATTTCGAACACTCAATCAAATCTTTTGATCAAAGGTCAATGATTTGAACCTATGTCAAAAACAAGAGAATATGTCATTAAGGAATATAGATCTCAAGGTACTAAACTTGTTTCTAAGAATAATTCCTGGATGATGAGTTGATGTCGACAGGAATATTCTCGTCGAAGGAGGGCCATGATGAATCCCACATCGATGAAACGAAACTTGGAAAAAAGTTCTGGAATGTTGTAGCTAATGTAACCATAGGACTGACTCAAAAGTAACTAACACAAAAATTTGTTTAACTACAGGTGTAAACTCTCAAAACAGTTTCCCTTTTGAACATAAGACAGCACGACCAAAGACTTGATAGCATTGACTTGACGAGGTGGAACACAATGCGACAACAGAAAATGCAATATTTGAGAGACTCAAAGGAGTGGCATGAATCATGAAAGTAGATCGACTCGAAAACAAGCTGAATACCCAATTGACTGAATGAAATGCAGACAAGTGCCATGTTCAAAAGTGACTAATAACTGCCATTTATTGCAAATGAAATGTATTTCCCTTCCCTTAATTTCCCCGTCATGATTGATGAGTGCCTCTTTTTATTTTTACAAGTTCAAAGAGGGTAATAAACAATCGTTGTAGCTCATCAAGCGATGAGTCCAAACTCATATGTTTTACAAACCTGAGAAAGGAGGGGTTCGTTCCCAAAAAAGGGTCTTTCAATGTTTAATTTAACGAGTCCAATGAAATAAAACTCGGTGTAGGTCATGTTTAGAGAGTCTATTAAGGTTTCTTTAAGCATATTTTACCTTTTGGTTTCAATCTTGCATAAAAATGAAACCATGTTCCAAGCATAGTTACCTTCTATTTCAAGCTTGTGTAAAAATTAGCATGTGGAGATCACCATTAATGTCAATGATTCCCAAGGTACCTAGTATAATCTCGTGAGTGTGAATAGATGATCTGATGTCGAATACTCAGTTGAATATTTTGATCAAAGGTCAATGATGTGAACCTATGTCAAAAACGAGAGAATCTATCATTAAGGAATACATATCTCAAGGTACTTGTTGTAATCTCACAGATCACATAGGGTTACCAATAATACACATTAAAATCATACATACATAACAGAAACAAGATACAAGAACAAGTAGGTAGAATAACATATTATATTATAATGAAAGGGTCCATACAATACAGAGAACTGAACCGAGTTCTCATCTAGCTCAATAGCCTAATATATATGAATTACAAAACAGTTACAAATAACTACCTGTCGGTTCGGTCAACCGACACAACCTTCTGTGGCCAACCTAATCTCTAATTAGTCGGCTGATCGACTTAGTCGGCTAATCGACTAAGTTGGCTATCGTTCCAGTTGGATTATCGAATTTTTCCTCCAATATCTCCCCCACAAACAAAACGTTTCTTCGTCCCGAAGAAACAATGGGTTACCAAAATTTCTTTGCCTGTCCTAAGTAGTTATTTATGTGTTCGATCTTCATGGGCTGTAAAGTCTAATGGTTGGTATTTTTTGTACATAGAATTCGAAAATTGCTTCAGCTGATGTTGGAATTCCATCCAAATTTGCAGTATTTTCTGGATGTCGATGGTTAATGTAGTCACACTTGATAATATCAACATCTTCTCTTGAATGGAAATTTCTGCTATCTTTTCCATGTCGGGACCCATAAACTAGTCCTTTTCCTCTACTGTTTTAAAAAGTGGTTTCATCTGCGGGCAGATGATGTCTAATTTTTCTAAACTTGGAATTGCTTGTTGCACCCAATGGTGTGCTTGTCGCTCAAGCTTCTGCAATTTGGTTGTTTCGAGCACTATTTGTTTTTCAATTGTGCTTCTGAGTGCTTCCTCTGTGCATTTTCTCTTTTCGAGCGCTTGGATTTCTTGTCAGGTCTATCGGGTTTTCTAATAGACTTTCCCATAATAAGCAGGCCAGTCTCGTAGTACTTATTCCGTAATGACCAACTCCTCCATGTGATCTTGTAGTATTTTGTATGCTTCTGAAAAAGTTGTGTGTTGCTGCATCTTGTGTCTTGTATCTATGCCTGTAGTGCTGACACCACGCTCTCAAATAGCTAATAAGCTTTTTCTAGCATCTTGTCGGTCTCGACCTCTGTCGGTCCTGGTATCACAGATTGCACAAGGTTTCTGCATTTGTTAAGCAACTCAACTTGTTCTTTTTCGTTATTGTCAAGCTCCTTGCGTCTGTTTTGGCTCCTTGTCTTTTCTTTGATTGCCAATGTTTCCAAGAGTTTCCCTAATACTCCATCCCTCAGCTTGGTTGCATCGACTGTAGTGGTCGACACAAGTTGACTGATGTGGACCATTGTCATCTAGCTTTGATGGTCCTTCTTCTTTTTGTCTTTCTTTCTTTTGTGCTTTTGTTGCTCTATTTGCTTTGGAACCCGTGTACTTACGAGAATCAGAATTGGGTTGTCTGGTTGTTGGATAGCAGTGGTTGAAGGTATTTCTGGTTGGGTCGGTTGGATGATTGTTGTAGCTAGTTTTGCATTTGGTTGATTTTGCACTGAGGGTCCATATGCAGATGTTGTTGGCACTAATGGTTGCAGTGGAGTTGGTTCAGGTGCATCTGGTTTGATTATAGTTTCCAGGTTGGGGGGTGGTGGTGATAGCGTTGGTTAATGGTTGGGTGTGACTGGGTTGGTGGAGATGTGGTCAGATGTCAAGACGTGGATCTATGGAGGTGAACTTTCCTGAAGGTTGGAGAACAGTTCATCGATTTCTCGATTTATCTCATCCATGTTCTCTCCTTCCTCATCTCCTGTTGGTTCATTGGCTGGTGGGTTGGGTTCGGTGTTGGTCGGAATGAGGGATGTAGTCCAACTTGTGACAACTTCAACTTGGTTGTTAGGGTTTCTTTTAAATATCGAACTTATGACTGCCACAGTCCTCGGCCTCTGGGATACTTGGCCAGGTTGAGGAGAGGGTAGTCTAGATCCACCAACTTCAAACAAAGGGCATTTGGTGGTGATATTTTGTACCTAGGTGAGTAGCTCAGGAATTTTTTCAATATATTCCTGGAAGTCTCTATCTTGGTCGAACCTCTCCTTCAACTGTGAAAATGTGGCAGGGAAATATGTTGCAGTCATTTGGTCGGTATCCTCCTTTTCAGTTGTCTCAACTTTGAATACTGTGCAAATTGGTTTTGTTGTTTTGTCATGGTTTGATTTCCATCTAAATATTTTCCCTTCTGGGTTTTCATTTTACATCTGTAGTCTTGTTGACTATAGTACTGTCCTGGTTTGTATATTGTTACAGTTTATTGTCAGTCGGTTGTCTTTTAGGGTTTTGTTTTCTATTGGTTGTACAAATGCTTTGATCTATTTTGTTGTTTTGACCAAATTCTCATTTTGTGGTACAAAGTTGAAATCCTTGATAAAATTCTCTTTGATTTCATGCCATATGAATGTTTCACCTCGAGCTTCTTCCATTTTGTACCATTTTTTTGGTAAGTTGGAGAGTGTTGATGGAAATATGTCTGGCCATGTACGTTCATCTTTATACCCAAGTCTTTTCCATTCTTTTTGTCTTCTAGAGCTTGTCCTTGGATGAACATACGTATTTGGGCTTGATTGGTTAATTTTTTTCCTCCAAATCTTTCTATGAAGAAAGTTGAAGCTGTTGTCCATGTCTGCAGTCTTGATTGATGAGTATCCCACCATCTAGCAACTTGGCCTGGAAAAGTTTCCACTAAGCTCTATAGTCATCCATGTTCACCAATGTTTCTGGATACTTGTTCTATATGCATGATTGGTGATTCTCTTTCTTTGTACCTTGGTATTTGTGTATTATTTATATTTACTGGTTTTAAGGTAGGATATTCCCTAGTTTTCTTTTCAAATATTTTTGGTAAGGACACCAAGAAGCACTGTCAGACTGGTTTTTTCTGCACTTTTTGAACAGTCTAGCAACCTTTTGCTTGTGTTTCATAATTCTCGACTTCCCAATCATATAGTTCGGTGTCTGAGTTGTATCCTACTGAATCTTGGTTACCTAAGTAAAGTTCTCTGTAGACATTAGGTTCTATGTAATCTTTGTTATTCTGTATCTTATAAAGTTGTCGGATGTCAACTTCTTCATCAATAGGTTTTGTCCAAGGTTCTCCTTGGGATGGATGAATAGGTACAATGACCTTTTGTCTGTTTCCTTTTAGTTTTATTCTTTCTTTGTCTAAGGATAGCGATGCTTTCATTTTTCTTCCCCAAGGTCGACCTACTAACACTGGGAAGGAGTTGGATCCTTCATTAGGGTTAATAATTTCAAAGTCAACTTTGGTCAATATTCCTTTTATTGTTGTGTCAACATTTTTCCATACTCCGATAGGTTCAATTAGGCCTTGGTCGGCTAATTTCAAGTATATTCCTGATTCGTATAGTCAGGCTCTACCCAATTGTTCCCAAGTGTCTCTTGTCATAATATTTACCTGTGATATGAAGTCAAGCACGACTTGTCGGACATGGTATCCTTCAATTTCCAGGTCGAAAAGTGGGTCGGCATTACTTTTATATTTTTGGTTTAAACTACAGATACTCTTTGTTTGTTTTTCGGTGTTGTTGTTATGTTTTATTTTATACAATAAGTCGATGAATTGAGATATTGTTTTCTCTTTTTGTACTAAGTGTATTAACTCTTTTACTGTGTTATGTTGGTTGTCATCAGCTTCTTCTTGTCGGGAAAATTCTTTAAATACATTTGTTTTTCTTTTACTGGGTCAGGATAAACATTCTTTTCTTTTATTTTTCTTATTCGTGGGTTATCATTCCCAATTTTTGTCCCTTGTCGGGTTACTATATGCAGATTCTTTGTATTAATTATATCATGTTTTTGCACACACGACAAGACATTAACATTTTTCTTCTTATTTAATTTTTCAAGCATAGTAGGGCAATCCTCTAATGAGTGATCCCCTACTCAACAACTAGTACAGAATTTTAAGTAAGTTCTTTCCTTGTATGGACAGTCTGCATATCGGTGTCCTTCCTTGTAACATGTGAAACATTGGATGGGTCGTCGTGGTCAGTTGTCACAATTCCTAGAGAATCGACCTCGACTTCCATATCCTCCACGTCGGTTTTCAAACCGATGCCCGTATCGATGACCTTCGTACCTTTGATTATTCTGGTCATTTTGTGCATTGTTTCATTACTCATTGTTTTGTGTGACTGCGTTATTCTGGTAGACTGTGTGATAGTTCTATTAGTTTTTTAGGTTTAGATGGTAGATGGTCGTGGTGTGATTCTTTGTTTCGTAGATAGCGCGCCAAGATGCTTTCTTGTTTTTCATGTTAAATGGGAAATCTTTTGTCGTGTGATCACCATGGTCTTGGCAAATGTCACAAAAACACTTTGTTTGCAAAAATCAAACGTCTTGTCGGCTGATATCCTGTTGACAGTTGTCTTTTGAATGTCCGGTCGTTGAGCATTCCGTGCACCAAATATCCTGACTCTTAAGGTTTAGTTCTTTTAATGATTTCTGCATGATCTCAAGTTGTTCCTCTAGTCTATGATCCATGGGGTATGCTGGAATATATTCATCCATTTCTACTTGTAGAGCTTTAGTAAGCGCATCTTCATAAGTTTTGAATGTCTCCAGACTTATGTGCCGACAAATTTTCTGTGACAGACCTGCAAGAAACCATTGGATTAATAGTAGCTCATCAATGACATAATCCAATTAGCTGAGAAGGTCTTTCCAGTGTTTGTCATAGTCACAGATAGTTTCTCCTAACTTTTGTGATGTTCTCTTCAATTTCTTAGCTACCAAATGTTTTGCATCTTGAGTTTTAAAGAATGACAAAAATTGCACTTTGACTTCTGCTTTAGTTGCTTCGGGGGTTCTATCAGAAAATATCATATACCATGTTAATGCTCTTTTCCTTAAGGCACCAATGAACTGCACCATCTATCTGTCTTCATCTATGACTTGGTTTTCCTCCCATGTCGATTCGCAGATGAACCAATGTCATCTGGGATCCTCGTTGCCCTCATATAGAGGGATGTGTGCTAACCCGTGACCCATGTCGGATTCATTGTCACTGTCTTCTTCAGGAGGTGGAGATGGTGGGGGTGGTGGTGGGGGTAGTGGGATGTTTTGTTTATTCCTTTGTGAAAAACTATTGTCGACAGAACTCTCATTTCCGTCAGTCATATTAGTTTTCGTTTCTTCTCCGACGAGCAATCATTCAGGGTTGACTTCTCCTGTCGATGTCCAACTACAATTATTTGTCTGTAGATCCAAATTTTTTGTATTCTCCAAACCTGTATTTGGCAAGGGAGGTGCTCCTTCATGTGTCAGGTAAAGTAAGTGGATACTTCGGTTGGAGGGTAACGCTTGAAGTGTGACCCAATTTCCTTCTTCTGGTCGACGGATAAGTAGATGATTATCATCATTTTTCTCGTTGTCTAGTCGGCTCCATATACCAAACTCACCAGCTCTTAGTCTGAGGTCCTCTCCGATAATGGCTTGTATCCTAGTACTCGAATTCATTGGAGATAGAGGCCTTACCTCCTGGGGAACTTATATTTGAAGAGCTTCTCGCTGCTCTATCCAAAAATATTCTTCCATAGGGGATGCTTCTTCTTCCATGCCTTCTTCTTTTCGGTCATGACCCGACTCTAGTGGATTTCTCTCTTGGTCTGTCACCCTAGTACTCATTCCTCTTTGTAGTGCTATAGCTCTTTCTCTTCTTTCTTCCATTCTTTGTAGTCTCTTCTCCCTCTCTATTTTCTATAAGTCCGTCGTACCTTTGTGTGACACTCTCCTTTCGATTTCCTTTTTAGGATGACTTATCATCACTGGTGAATGGTATCTCTTTAGTCGATTAGAATGCTCTCCACTTTACCCCAAAATACAACCAACTACCCCCCCATAGCCTACCCCATGCTTTAGAAAGCCCGGATAGTTTTTTTTACTTGCTTAGGAAGTATTCCCACTCCCTTTCGGCAATGAATTTATCCCACTTCTTTTGTTTTTCCTCCCAATTAGGGTTTGATGGCGGTTCGCGTAGTGATGGACAAGGTTCAACGATATGACCCACTCCTTTCTCTATCAGAAACGTGAACAGCAAGGTTAGTAAGGAACATAAGAATTGCTCGGTAAGGTCTATATAGAATTTATTTTGAATCATTTCCACCGAAGTTCTTTCTTCTATAGCTTGTTCCTCACAGAATTCATCGATGATCTTTTCAAACCACTCCAACAAGTTTGTCCTCCCCCCTCGAATCAGTTTTTCTAGTAGCTGTTGGTCTTTAATCGCTTCCAGATTTTTCATCCAGAAGTTTTCAAGAGCTGGGGTACCGATTCTACAAACTTCTCATGGGTTTCAATAAAGAACCTTTCCTTTGCTTGAGCAGTCGTTAATCTATTTCATCGTGCATAATTCTGCAAGTAGTTTTCTATTTTACACTCCCATGAGTCCTTAATCTCATGTTCTGATATCATCTACTTGTATGCATCTTAAACATGTACTACTGGCAATGGAGCCAATGTTGTAATCTCACAGATCACATAGGGTTACCAATAATACGCATTAAAATCATACATACATAACAAAAACAAGAGACAAGAACAAGTAGGTAGAATAACAAATTATATTATAATGAAAGGGTCCATACAATACAGAGAACTGAATCGAGTTCTCATCTGGCTCAACAACCTGATATATATGAATTACAAAACAGTTACAAATAACTACCTGTCGGTTCAGTCAATCAACACAACCTTATGTGGCCATCCTAATCTCTAATTAGTCGGCTGATTGACTTAGTCGGCTAATCAACTAAGTCGGATATCGTTCCAGTTGGCTTACCGACTTGATCCTCCAATAGTACTCAACTTGTTTCTAAGACTAATTCCTGGATGATGAGTTGATGTCGACAAGAATAGTCTCGTCAAAGGAGGGCCATGATGAATCCCAAATCGACAACATGAAACTTGGAAAAAAGTTTTGGAATGTTGTAGATAATGTAACCATAGGACTAACTCAAAACTAACTGACACAAAAAGTTGTTTAACTATAGGTGTAAACTCTCAAAACAGTTTCCCTTTTGAACATAAGGCAGCACGACCAAAGACTTGGAAGCATTGCTTGATGAGGTGTAACACAATGCAACAACGAACAATGCAATCTTTGAGAGACTCAAAGGAGTGGCATGACTCATGAAAGTGGATCGACTCAAAAACAAGCTGAATACCCAATTGACTGAATGAAGTGCATAGAAGTGCCATGTTCAAAGGTGAATAATAACTTCCATTAATTGCAAATGAAATGTATTTCCCTTCCCTTAATTTCCCCATCATGATTGATGAGTGCCTCTTTTCATTTTTATGAGTTCAAAGAGGGTAAAAAACACTTGTTGTAGCTCATCAAGCGATGAGTCCAAACTCATATGTTTTATGAACCTGAGAAAGGAGGGGTTAGTTCCCAAAAAAGGGTCTTTCAATGTTTAATTTAACGAGTCCAGTGAAAGAAAACTAAGTGTAGTTGATGTTTAGAGAGTCTGAACAAAGTAAAGGAAACTCCAAAGGGTCCTTTTTCGTATGATTTAGTTCCTAATTCTTGGAAAAGTATAAAATAATACCGTAGAGAACTCTTCCAGTCATGATTGGTTGGAGTGTTCCTTTTTCGTAAATAGTCCATCTGAATCGAAAAAGATATAACCTCCCATCGAAGAGATAACTCTTCAAATATTTTTACGAGTATGAAGAAGACAAGTACTCGATAATCTTTTCATATTTAGGGAGTCCGAAAATAGTTTAAAGGAGACTCCATTAGACTTTTTCATGTTTGAATCCAGAGCACAAAAAAGTAATATACTAAGCTCAAAACCACTTTTCATGTTTTAACTAGAGCACGAAAAATGAAAAGTAATCTCAACACCATTTTACTATTTTTAACGAGCTCGAAGATTAGTTGAAAGAATGCTCGAAAATTGGTTTCATTTTTATGCAAGCTCGAAACCAATGGGTAAACTATGCTTGAAAAATCCCATTAACATGATACAAAGAGGTTGGAAGCTTACCCCCAACATGATTGCTAGCAAAGCTTACCCCTAGCATGGTTGCTAGGGGCTCGACATGCCCCCCAATATTCATTTCTTCTGACGATTCTTCTTCCATACACAACCTAAAAACTTGGTTACTAATGTGAAAATGTTCACTAGTGGGGTAGGAAGAACAAGAATCAAGCAGGTGAAAAGAAGGTTCAAGTTCTAGCACTAAAGGGAAGACTCGACTCAAAGGAAGGGGATATGTTTCATTTTTACACAAGCTTGAAATAGAAGGTAACTATGCTTTGAACATGGTTTCATTTTTATGCAAGATTGAAACCAGAAGGTAAACTATTCTTAAGGAAAACTACTTCATTTTTTAACGAGCTTGAAATAGAAAATGAACTATGCTCAGAAATGGTTTCATTTTTATGCAAGCTTGAAACCAAAAGGTAAACTATGCTTGAGGAGATCCATTTAATTTTTTAACGAGCTTGTCATAGAATGGGAACTTTGCTCATAGGAATCCATTTCATTTTTTAACGAGATTGACATAGAATGGGAACTTTGCTCAAGCCTTATCTATTTAATTTTTTAACAAGCTTGACATAGAATGGGAACTATGCTCACAACCTGTTTCATTTTTTAACGATCTTGACACATAATAAGAACTATGCTCACCAACTTGTTTCATTTTTTAACAAGCTTGACATAGAATAAGAACTATGCTTGCAGGCATATATTTCATTTTTTAACGAGCTTGACACAGAATGGGAACTATACTCACCAACCTATTTCATTTTTTAACGAGCTTGACACAGAATAAGAACTATGCTCGCAAACCTGCTCTTACCCAACATCATATATAGAGGTTGGTAGGTTGCCCCCATTTCATAAAAGCTAGTGGCTTAGCTCCATTATGATGTCCATAGACTAGATCCATGCCCCCCCATTTTACCTATGATGGGAATAATATAACTAGAATAAGGGGAAGGAACCACAAGAACATGTGGCACATTCAAGGTAGTCTGATTACTAGGAGTCACGCAATGGTCGGGTGTAACAAAAGAAAGCTAATCAATGGTCACAATCTTCCCATCATGGGGAAAATGCATAACTCTAAAGAGTGTGGACACTACGACTTTCATGGCATACACATAATCACGTCGAAGGAGCAGATTGAAATCTAAAGGACCTCGAACTACCATAACATCAATACAGACAGTTTTCCCTCCTAATGTAATAGGAAAATAAGGAAGGGTCCCTAAAGGTGCAGTAGGTCTTCGATTAAAACCTAGTATCTGATCAGTGGCTGGCACAAGCTGAGGAGAACCTAAATCTTGCCAAGCAGTTGAGGATAGAATACTAACAGAAGCCCCTTCGTCAACATTAGTGTGAAGCATCCACCTAGCAGTAACATTGACAACTATCTAGAAAGGAACACTCGAATGAATACGAGACTTTGTTAGGTTACTCCAGTCAAAGGAAATAACCTCACTACTTAGAGAGGGTTCTGTTGAAACAGACAAAATTTCCTCTTGTCGAGAACAATCAGAACGAAGCATGAAAACTTCAATAGGTTTCAGTTCATTCTCTACTGTAAGAGAAGAACAAGACGAATATTTGGTCAAAGTGACTACTTCATTCTTAACACTCTCTAATGAAAGGGTGGGATTGGATGGATATGACGTCGAATCGACCACTTCATCTTCACTCTTCAAAGGAAGAGTGGGATCAACCACAGATGAATCCAAATTTACCACTTGGAATTCACTCTTAAGAGGAAGAGTGGGATCGGCCTAGGATGAAACCGAATCAAACACTTTAACTTCACCCTTCAAAGGAAGAGTGGGATCAACTATGGATGAAACCGAATTGACCACTTCAACTTCACTCTTCAAAGGAAGAGTGGGATCAATCGAGGTTAGAACTGGATCGACCACTTTATCAACCAATTGGATTTCAACTGACAACTTACAATGACCTATTGGAAGCCTTTGATGAGAAACAGTAAAATATTCCAACAACTTAGAAGCTTCATCCTTGAGAGGAAAAAGGTAAGTAAAGTGCATGTCCTTACATAACAAACAAGTATTTCTGACTTTACCCTTCCGACTCTTAACCGTAGAGTCACTGGTTGAGGGGCGATCATCAACATGATGACCAGAGGTTGATGACATATCTTGTCGGGAAACCTTAGACCACTCTTCTAAAACTAGGACCATACCATGACAATATTTCAGAAGGTGATCACCCTTACAAATCCTACAAGGGAATTTGGGCTTATGCGATCTTGGGGTGTGCAGATCAACACTCTGCGCACTCAGAGGAGTAATTGGTTGAAACCTGGTTTTTTGTTTGTTCTTCTTCTTCTTAATCTTCCTTTTCTTCTTCTTCTTATCCACCTGACTAGTAGTACTACAACTTTCAACAGGCGAAGAGGGGGAAATGGGAGAAGACACATCTAGTGAAGAAGGAGAGGGATTAACATGAGGTTGATGCTCTCGCGATGAAGGATTAGGATCAGAAGCAACTGGTGTACATGGGATAACTAGACTGGAGAATAACCAAACAGTTGATCCAATAGTCAATCCAGGAAGGCTTAACGTAGCCATGAGAGGAGGACCAACATCCCCATATGGAGGGAACACAAAATACATGCTTGGTAGAGGATTCTCTTGGTTTGTAGTCCTAGAAGGCAAAGACATAAATATGTAACAAAAATATCTCTTCCTTCTAAAAAATCCTAACTGTACAGACAACAAGCGCTACTCAAACTAAAGAAGCAAGAAAAATATGTGAGAGGAGTGGATCAAAGGTCTGGAACCTCACCGGATTTTCAAACCATCACAACTAGTGTGATTCCAAGACAGCCAAAGGGTTAACTCGGATGGTCTCAGGATTCCTAAAAGTGTCTCCTGATATACGTAAGGTACATGGGAGCTCAAATTGGTAGTAGTGTTGTCTAATGCACAATCATTCACAAGGGCCCTTCCTATATACAATCAAGTATGTGAAGTACCTTTCAATATACATCAAGGGTACGTGAAAGGTCGTTTGATATACCGACAATACGTGGAAGAACTGTGAGTCCCAGGTTGTAGTGCAGACAAATTAATGACAGCTCCTACATTTTACGATGCCCAAACACATCACTAACCTATCACACAAATTGCTAAAAATTTTATACCTAAGCTAGCGTTTAATTTTATCTTAAATGGTTAGGTGGATGCATGAGGTGAGGACATAAAAGTAAAACCATGCAGTATGATTGTGCAAAATTTTCACTTTCACTTTAAAGGTATGCCCTACTTAAGGAAGGGAGAGAGAGGTTCAATTCATTTGAAACATAGAATACATCCCATACAAAAATAAAAGACACTTTCTTATATGGTCCTTTCCTAACTGAAACAAACAAAATCTTCTCTTTTTGAGCTGAAACAGAAGTGAGATCTCTAACGAAAAGCAAGAAAAGATTGTTACAACTTTATACAAAAGTGTTCATATTTTTTCAACTAAAGTGAGAATGAACTAATCACAAAATTATACAATAACTCTCATATGGACTTTTCCAAAAATTTATGAAAAAAGGAAAACACATACAAAAATCATGTATAACAAATGAAGAAAAACTGAAATGAATCTTTTCTTGTTCTATCAAAGAAGACAGAAATGAGAGATCTAACAAAACCAAGTTCTATTCAAAGCCAACTATGAAGCTTTAAAATACCAACATTAATCAAAATTCTTGAAAATACTTATGAATTCATACACACTTATGAAAATACTTATGAATTGAAATCTTTTTTTAATTTTTTTATTTTTGATTGAGTTTTCTATTTAAAAATAAATTGTAGAGTTCAAAAACAACTGTAACTATATGAAGCATGGATCCAAATACTAATAACAAGCATTTAAGAATCAAATACCAAACAGGGCTAAGAAGAATACCTGGCACCACTTCTATCAGTGTTGAATAGGGCGTTACCATCCTGAGCTCCACTTCTTGCACACAGGAACATAGTGGTGGCACTGCTTACAGCAGGTTCACACCAGGGCATTACTATGTCTAGCACTGCTTCTTAGACACAGAGAAAGGGTGGTGGCACCGCCTCTTTAACATAGAGGAAGAGTGGTAACAGCTCCAAAACTGCACTTATAACACAGCTCAAGAGCAGTGCCCGAGATGGCGATTTGAAAAATAAAAAGCAATAGAAAAGGAAGTTATAGACTGAAAAATGAACCCAAACAATCATCAAAAAACCCAGTGAACCAAAAATATTAAGATCCAAAGGTAGACAGAGGAAAGACAATCAAATTCAAAGTAGATTTACAGATCTATGAATGGAAAGTAGATATAGAAACTGAAAATGAAGGTGGAGGTTTCAACTTACCAAAGATTCATAATTCAAAGTAGGTCCCCAGTGGAGTAGCCAATTTTGTTCACTGAAAATACACACCTCCTACGGACAAGAGTTGGTTCCCTAGATATGAATGGTTCAGATCTAGAACAAAACAAAAACATGGAATGATGGACTCTCCCTAGATGTGGTTAATCACTTGAATGGAATGCCATGATGGTTTTCTCAAAGGTTGTCCTCACCTTCCTTACAGAAGAACCTGTAAAATATGGAAAACAACAAGAGAAACATGATAGCATACAATATGATCAACTAGATCTATGCCTGTGATCAAGGAATCAATCAATATATACAAATGAAACATCATATATAGGAAAGAGAAAACATTCTTTATTAACAATGATTGGAGAGACTACAACCTTCATTCCTTGGTGTTGATAGTTCCTTCCAATGGCTCCTTGCCTTTAAATTCACCTTGCCTCCAAAGACTCAAGAATGATTTTGACAGAGTTTGGGTATGCACCACAATTCTTCCTCCTTTTTCCCATGGGGGATGAGCCAATATTTAAAGGAATGGGAGGATAGGTATGGTTGAGGATCTCATGGGTGAGGTGGATATTAGATCCTAAAAAGGGGGATCTCAAGCTCCATCGGGTCCTAAACCATAGGGATGAGGCTCCATAGAGGTCAGCTTTGAGAATCCTCTCGAAGCTTCTCTTTTTTGCCTTCAAAACTCGAGCACCGCTCTTCCAATGAAGCAAACAGGCAGTGATAAGGGGGCACCGCTTCTTGCAGTGGGGATAGAAGTGGTGGCACCACTCTTTGCTCATGTATTAGGAGTGATTTTGGATCTTTGCTTCTGGGGTAATGTTTTTTGTTAATGGGGAAAGAGTATTACCAGCTCAAAAGTGAGAAAATTGCAAGGGGTTAATTTATTCCTTCATTTCTCTAGGGAAAAACTTTGAGGGATTGGAGCAGACAAGGGGATGCCTATCTCATAACATGAGGGTGACGATTTTTTGGTATAACATTCACATGAGGACATTATTCTAGAAATGATATAGTGTGCAAGATATTGCAAGCAGGATTGTGGTGTCCCACTTTGCATGCATATGCTAAAGAATATTATCGCAACTGTGATATCTATCAGAGACCTAGAAATCTGTCACGGTGAGATGAAATATCTCTAGTACCTCAGATAAATTTATAGCCATTTGACTAATGGGAAGTTGATTTTGTCGAACCTATTAATCCACCAGGGAAGAGAACATGTTCAACAGACATTATTACTATGATGAACTACCTGAATATATGGGTTGAATCAGTGATGTTATGGAGAAAACTTCCTATGGCTTGGGGTTGTTGGTTGTGGAGACTAATATTCTATATCCAGAGATATTATTCAGTTGTGTTTGTACCCCAGGTGTACTGTACACTCATTCCCCCTGCCTTAGGATTCGGGGAAATGCCCCAAAAAAGGGGGTTTGGGGGAAATGCCCCCAAGACACAGGGGTTCGAGGGCAGCAGCCCCAAGAAAAAGTGGTTCATGGGTGGAGCACCTTAGAAATTTTTTTGGGATGTGTGTTGGCCAACAGTTTTGCGGACCCATGGTATTGGGTTAACCGTAGTATTTTCCCATGGTATTTCCCCTATAAAATAAAGCATTGTAACACGACTGTGTATGGTATTATTTTGTACTGGAAGAGAGATTGTGAGAGCGTGAAGAGGAAGTGCAATAGTTTTGCTGCAGGTTGTATCCCTTCATCTTTCTGGACTGTAATAAAAGGACTGGCAATTTCTTTGTGGACATAGCCCATCGTTTGGGTGAACCATGTTATATCTGTGTCTCTTTGTAATGTTTTAATGTGTTTTGCATCTTGTTTAATGATTTAACTGTATATGTCTTATTGCTCTGTGGTCTTATTTACTAACAATTGGTATCAGAGCCAAAAGGTCTATTTGGTTGGTAAACTCGCATGAAAGAAGGGTTCTTGGTTCGAGTGGGAGCAATGGCGGAAGAAGGAAAGTTTAGGGTCAAGAAATTTAACGGCCAAAACTATTAGTTATGGAAGATGCAAATGGAGGACTATCTTTACCAGAAGGATTTGTACTTGCCATTGGGTGGAAAAGCAAAACAGTTGGCGGCTATGAAGGATGAAGAATGGGAGATTCTTGATAGAAAGGCACTAGGAACAATACGGATGTGCCTGGCTTTGTCGGTGGCCTTCAATATTTCGAAATAAAGAACAACAGAGGGTGTGATGAGTGCATTGAGTAAGCTCTACGAAAAACCCTCAGCTTCTAAAAAGGTATTTTTAATGAAGTGTTTATTTAATATGAATATGTCGAAAGGTGGATCTGTTGCTGACCATTTAAATGAGTTTAATACACTTACCAGTAAGTTAAGTTATGTAAAAGTGAACTTTGATGATGAGGTTAGGGCTCTTCTAATCTTTTGCTCATTTCCAGAAAGCTCGAATAGCTTGGTCATGGCTGTAAGTAACTATGTCCCTAGTTCAAACACTCTTAGTTTGATGTTGTTAGTGTTATTCTTAGCAAGGAAATGCGAAGAAAAAGCACAAGTGAGACATCAGGTAATGTGTTGACCATGGAGAGCAAAGGGAGACAAAACGAGAGAGGAAGGAGCCCAGGAAATCGCAGCAAGTCTAAAAAGGGAAGATCTAAGTCCAGATTTAGGAAAATAGAGTGTTGGAACTATGGTAAGAAAGGACATCTGAAGAAATACTATCGAGCACCAAAGAAGAAAGGTGAGAGGAAGCAAGAGACTACACAGGAAGCAAATGTAGCAGGTGGTGTGTTACAAGATGATTTGATTCTTGCATTAGATAATACTAGTGATTATTGGGTAGTATATTCAGGGGCTTCATGTCATGCTAAACCCCATAGGAAATTCTTTCATGATTGTGTTTAAGGTGATTTTGGACATGTTTTATTGGGGGATGATGAACCATGTAAAATTGTTGGAAAGGGTAAGGTACGGATTAAGTTAAATAATGGAAGTGAATGGATGCTAAACCATGTAAGGCACATTCCTACTATGAAAAGAAATCCGATCTGAATAGGGCGGTTGGTAGATAGTAGCTGTTTGTCTACATTTGGAGAAATGTGGTGGAATATCACTAAAGGATCACTGGTAATAGCAAAAGGAGATAGGGTAGGTACGTTATATTTATGTCCTCACAATACTGATTATTCTCTCTCTGTAGCTTCTACAGAAATAGGTATGGTGTTGTGGAATCATAGGCTTCACCACATGAGTGAGAAGGGGATGCAAATTCTCCACTCAAGGAAACTGCTTCCAGATCTAAAGTAGGTAAGTTTGGAATTCTGTGAGAACTGTGTTTTTGGAAATTAGAAGAGAGTTATATTTCTCATGGTTGGGAAACAAAAGAAGAGTGAAAAGTTAGAGCTTGTCCATACAGATGTATGGGGACCAGCTCACGTACAGTCTCTTGGTGGCTCTCATTATTATGTTACTTTTATTGATGATGCAACTAAAAAAAATTAGGTTTATTGCATTAGACAAAAATATGATGTGTTTGATACTTCTAAGAAGTGGAAATATTTGGCTGAGAATGAGATAGGAAAAAGGTTGAAATGTCTCAAATCTAATAATGGAGGCGAATACTGCAGCAAGGAGTTTGACAATTACTATTCACACAATGGGATTCGCAGAGAGAAGACAGTCCCTAGAACACCACAAGAAAATTGTGTGTCAGAAAGGATGAATAGAATGATCATGGAGCATGCAAGGTGTATGAGATTGCGTGCAGGGTTGCCCTTACAGTTTTGGGTTGATGCTGTAAACACTGTTGTTTATTTAATAAACAAAGGGCCTTCATGCGCTTTGCATGGTGGCATTCTAGAGGAGGAATGGACAGGTAAATAGGTAAAATACTCATTTCTGAGAACTTTTGGTTGTGAATTATTTGTCCATATTGATAAAGATGATAGAATAAAGCTTGAGGCTAAATCCAATAAATGTACCTTTGTTGGATACAGGGTTGATGATTTTGGTTATCGCTTATGGGATCTTAAAAATTGCAAAATCATTAGGAGTAGAGATGTAGTATTTAATGAAAAGGTCATGTACAAAGATCAATTGCAGGGAAAGAAGGAAGAAAAGGAAAACATAGAGTACACAGTGCTTGATGAAATCAAAGAAAATGAAGTTCCAAAGGCACTAGAAAATCAAGAGCAGCAATAGGTGCCTGAAACTCCTGCAACTGTAAGAAAGTCTACCAAGTTAAGTATACCCCCTGAATGTTTCTCTCCTTCACTATATTATTTATTGATGACTGATTCTGGTGAACCAGAATGTTTTGAAGAAGCAATGCAGGTAGAAACTAGAAAGAAGTGGGAGAAAGGCATGGATGAGGAGATCAACTCATTGGTAAGAAACCAGAATTGGGATCTGGTTAAGTTTCTTGTAGAAAAAAGGGCATTGCAGAATAAATGGGTTTACAGGTTGAAGGAAGAAGATGGAGGCAAGAAGCGGTACAAGGCTAGACTTGTTGTAAAGGGGTTTGCACAAAACAAAGGTATAGACTTTGATGAAATATTTTCTCCTATTGTTAAAATGACTTCAATTAGAACTATTTTAAGTCTAGTGGTGGTAGAATATTTGCATCTTGAACAATTAGATGTAAAAACAACCTTTCTCCATGGGGATTTGGAGGAAGAGATTTATATGCATCAACCACAAGGGTGTGAGGTCAAAGGAAAGGAGAATTTGGTTTGCAGGTTAAAGAAGATATTGTATGGCCTAAAGCAAGCTCCAAGGTAGTGGTATTTGAAATTTGATAAGTTTATGACAGAACAAGGTTATGCTAGATGTCATTCTGACCACTGTGTTTATTTCAAGAGGCTAGATAACAGAAGATATATTATCTTCTTATTGTATGTGGATGACATGCTTGTTGCAGGCTCTAAAATGCAGGATATAAATGTGCTCAAAAGAAAACTAGCTAAATAATTTGTGATGAAGGATTTGGGTGCTGCAAAGAAAATCCTTGGTATGAGAATAACAAGAGACAGGAAAAATCACAAAATGGCATTGTCTTAAGGTGAGTACACATAGAAAAGGTGTTGCATAGTTTTGGAATACAGAATGCAAAACCAGTCAGTACATCTTTGGCTAGCCATTTCAAACTAAGCAAGGATATGTGTCCATAGAAAGAAGAAGAGATAGATTACATGTCCAAGGTTCCCTATTCATCAGCGGTTGGAAGTTTGATGTATGCCATGGTGTGCACAAGACTAGATATTGCACATGCAGTGGGAGTTGTGAGCAGGTATATGAATAATCGAGGTAAAGAGCATTGGAAAGAAGTATAGTGGATTCTCAGGTATTTGAGAGGTATCACTTCTCATGCATTATGTTTTGGAGGTTCAGACGTTGTTCTACAGGGATATGTTGATGCATATATGGCTGGTGATAAAGATAGCAGGAGGAGCACCACAGGGTATGTGTTTACTATGGGTGGAACAGTAGTAAGTTGGATTCCAAAACTGCAACAGTTTGTTTCACTTTCAACAACAGAAGCAGAGTATGTTGCTACTACAAAGGCTAGTAAGGAGATGATTTGGTTGCAGAGGTTCATGGAAGAATTGGGTAAGAAGAAGGAGAATAGTATGTTGTATAGTGACAGCCAGATTTCCATTCATATTGCAAAGAACTTAGCCTTTCATTCAAGGACTAAACATATACAACTCAAGTACCACTTCATAAGATCTATCCTAGATGAAGAGCTGTTAAAACTGGAAAAGATACGTACTAGGCATAATCCTGCAAACATGTTGACAAAAGGAGTAACTATAGAGAAACTGAGTTCCTGCTCTGTTTCTGTTGGCCTTCAAGCATGAAGGTGAAAATAAGAAATTTTCCAAGTCCAAGTTCAGGAGCATAGTCCAGCAAGCGCAGTAGTGGTGGATTTGTTGTGATCAGTCTCCAAGTGGGAGATTGTTGGTTATGGAGCCTAATCTTCCAGATCCAGAGATATTATTTAGTTCTATTTGTACCCTAGGTGTATTGTACACTCATTCTCCATGCCTTGGGATTCAGGGAAGCGACCCGAAAAAGGGGGTTTGGGGGAAACACCCCCAAGACATAGGGGTTCGGAGGCAGTGTCCTTGAGAGACAAGGGTTTAGGGGTGGATCCTCTAAGAAATTTTTTTGGGATGTGTGTTGGCCAACAGTTTTTGTGGACCCATGGTATTGGGTTAACTGTAGTATTTTCCCATGGTATTTCCCCTATAAAAGAAAGCATTGTAACACGACTGTGTATGGTATTATTTTTTATTGGAAGAGAGACTGTGAGAGCGTGAAAAGGAACTACAGTGGTTTTGCTGCAGGTTGTATCCCTTCATCTTTTTGGACTATAATAAAAGGACTAGCAATTTCTTTGTGGACGTAGCCCATCGTTTGGGTGAACCACGTTATATCTGTGTCTCTCTGTAATGTTTTAATGTGTTTTGCATCTTATTTAATGATTTAACTGTATATGTGTTATTTCTCTATGATCCTATTTTCTAATAATGGACCACAACATACAATATGACACCAAAAATCAATCTGTTTCCATATGAAATAGAGATAAACAATGCTAACAGCAAGGGATGGAAGGTGTACCTTATTCCAAACAGTTGTAGTAGATACTCATTGATATTTTAACCACTATCTTACCTACATTCCATTCTCAACAACAACAAAATAAATAAGCATGATATATATTAAGAGTTAGGCCTACTATAGAATATATAAAAATAATATGTTTAAATTGAAGTAACTACAGCCATAGATAAAGAACATTCATAGTTACACACATACAATGGATGGGAAATGGATATTTCTATTGATAAAATAGAGATAGAAGTGAAAAAATATGTTGGTGCCTCGTCGAAATAGAGAAACCAAGTCCCCCACCTGGGCCTCCACCACTTCAATCCTCCATCTCAATAGCAATCTCATAAGACAATGGTAAGCTTGGAAATAGCATCAATGGCTGCTCAATAGGATAAAGGGATGTAGACTCAAGCATGTATGAATGGGGAATAAACCCACTATATTTTCCTTGCTCTCATAAATTCTTGTACTCTAATTCATCCAATAGGATCAATATTGTAACATCCCCATACCCCATAACACGGATTATTATAAAAAAATTTCTTCAAGAACACTTGTTCTCTTTTCAAACATTGGTTATGGACGATAACTCACTCTTCCAACTTCATTCTCAGGATTAAGAACCCTTGTACATTATTGTAACAATCCTTTAGCCCTTGATAGAACCCTTATGTGACCAAAATGAACATTTCTGTACTGGACCTGTCTTTTCGCAATCCATGTTCTGCACTCTGCTTTCTGCCCTTCTAACCTCAGAAGTCGAAAATTGGAAACATAATGTGCAATAGAACATATAAATGCTTTTTTTCCTTCCACCTTCTGCACCTCTGCTTCCCTCCTTCTACACCTCAAAACTCATAAATCGGAACTCAAATGTGCAATAGAACATATAAACGCTCTTCTTCCTTCCACCTTCTACACTTTCGCTTTCCACCTTCCGCACCTTAAAAATAAGAAATCAGAACCCAAATGTGCGAAGGAACATTCAATGGCTCTTTTGTCTTCCACCTTCCACACTTTTTCTTTTTTCCTTTGGCACCTCAGAATTCGGAAATTGGAACTCAAATGTGTGAAGGAACATCTAACGGCCCATCTGCCTTCCGGTTGTCGCACTTCCACTTTCCTCCGTCCACACTTTGGAACTCGAAAATTGGAACTAAAGTGTGTGAAGAACCTTTCCACGGCCTTTCCACCTTCCACCTTTTGCACTTCGGAACTCGTAAATCAGAAACGTAATTCTCGACGGAATCCTCCAACCATCATTTCGCCTTCCACCTTCTGCCCTTCCACCTTGCAGTGCGAAACTCGAGAATCAGAAGACTAACACTTTACTTAGCCTTTTTTTTGTTTCCACCCCCCACCTTCCCTAGGTGGATCCCAAAATTCGGAAACCCCACTCTTTTCCTTAACTTTCTTTCTGATTTCCATCTTCTACCTTCCATAGGAGGATCTCGGAAGTAAAAAACCCCTCATTTTTCCTTGAGTAAAACTTATTTCCCCTACCTCCTACATTCCACCTTCTGCTATTGATCCCAGGGTGCGAAAACACAATAATATGCCTTATCTTTCCTCTATTTTTCTACCTTCCTCCTTTCACGTTCGTAGGTGGATTCCAAAAGTCAGAAAACCCACCTTCTTCCTTGTTCAACTTCCCCTTTCCTGGTTTCTGCCTTCTACCTTCTACAATCAAATTCCAAGGGGAGAAAACTCAAGGATTCTTACGTTAGATGCATTTTCAAACTTGTGATAGGCTTCTAGCCTCCATGAACTTAGGCAAATGTATCATAGAAACACAAGGCATGCACAGAGGTAAAATGCAGGCAAACATACATAAGTAAACTTCTACTTAGCCATCAGAAAGCATTCAACATGATCATAATAACTCATAAGAAAATTCATGGCATAAACAAGTAATTGTAGGGACATGCATACAGATAAGTAAACATCTACTTGATCATCACAAGCATTCATCATATTCATAATCATTCTATGTAACTGGTATGGTCATTCATAAGCCAATACATTGCATAAACAGGGTGGCATAAATACTTATCTTGATGATTAAGCTGTCCCACAACTAGCTAGGTCATTGCAGCATTCCACCCAACCATATTCCAGTGTGTTCATTAATCTCTCAACACATTGCCACCCCCAAGCTAGGCATGATTTCCATAAGAGACTAGGGAACACCAAGCTTACACACAGCCAACACACATCGAAACTCAGTCAAACCAACTAACAGTTGGGATTATCAGGTTGTTAAGGTAATGGGTAGGTAGAAGTGCTAGGCTAGTGAGATCAAACCCTATAGATAAGGATACCTACACTAGATCTGCCTTGGTCTCCACGACTCTACCCCACCCTACATAACGAAGTGTTCATTTCACTGTTATGTAGTCCTTCATGCCATTCCTTCCCTCTAGTGCTCTCACGGGTGTGCAGGTCGGATTTACTAGCTCCTTTGATCTTTTTGGGTGGTTCCTCCTTGTACTATTCTTATCATCCAATTCTGACCCTCCTCCACTCCTAATCCTTCAAACCAAAACAGGGATGCACTACACAATAATTCTCAAGGAAAACACAGCCATACATGCTTCACTCTGTAACACAGAGAATCAGCAGTAACATAGAGAATCACTGTGGAACCACTTGTCTACGGTTCTTGCTAGAAAAACAATGCACTATCATGGGTGAACAAACAACCCACACATATACAACTGATCAGAATGATCTTTCCCTGAACATCATGCTCAGAATGAATAAAAACCATCCAACCATGCTGCGCGTCTCAAGAGCCCAAAACAAATGATCCCTCAGAGTGAATGAATGATAGATTCCATAGAATGCATTACCCCCTCTTAGGTAAAATCCAGATGACCTAATAGGCATGCATTCACATGGGTTTACTTGCTGCAGAAGCAAGAACATGGCATCCCAGGCTGCAGGCCTGCAAACTTGCATGATTTCTCAATCAAGCCATCAGACTGCCATGCCTTGATTTTCCCAAGGCATTAACCACCTGAACCAACTTCTGGAAGAAATTAATGATTGAGGATAGAGGAAAAAAGGTAGTTTAGGGCTTCATGGGTTTCCCCATTGACATCTGGTCACACCCTATTGGCTCAAGGGTTGACTCACTCCCCACCCTATGCCCTTGTGGAATCATGCCCACATCTCTTTCACATTGCAGTTCCATAGCTAGCTGTGGTATTTTATTAATTTGTACATTTACATGATATATCAAAATATATCTATTGTGCTTGACTTAGCACTATCACCATAGGTATCAGCTTTGATCACCTATTCACAAAACATTCATCAATGGTAGGGTCGTGGCCTTGAGCTCCATGCCATGATCTCAATACAATATGAACAATGTGTACAATTAAATACCAAGGGGTTAAAATTGGGGTATTGCAATCCCCTCCCCCTTACAACAACACTGTCCTCAGTGCTTTACAAGTTTAAAAAAAATGCTACACTAGCACCACCCTTAGTGCTCTCAAAATTAAATAAAAATGGATGTGTCAATCACATGGCATCGTCCAGCTCCCATGTAGCCTCATCAACACTGTAGTGCTTCCACTGCACCTTCAATTGTCCAATGGTAGGACCTGGAACTCTTCTAGGTTCTTTATTGCATGCATTAATCCATACCACTAGTCTCTTTTTGGTCTTAGGGAATCCTTCTCTTCAGCCTGAAACCTCTCCAATGTCTTTGGAAACCAGCTATACCTATGCTCAAGCCCCAAGAAATGAGTCAATTCTCATGTCATATTCATAAGTTTTTTCAAAAATCATGGATGAATCCCATGCACATATATATTGACATAAAATCAACAAGTAATTCAAATCTTATCTCCATAAGTGTCTTCTTTTGGTTCCACATGTATCCAACTTGGCATTATACAACCATGGAACTCACAACCTTGCACCACCCCACACCTAGGTGTGCATCAAAGGTAGCCAAGTTTCTACAAGCCATAGATCACCTAAAAATATCTCTCAACCGAGGTCTGACATCTCTGCTTCAGAGCCTAACACTTCCTCTAGGAGCTCACCAAGCTCAGGTGCTTCCTGTTTGGACGCCACAACGAATTTATTCACATGTCAGATTCATTCCTTTAGGATGCAATCTATAACAAGATTTTCAAAGCCATGGATGCATCATATGCTCATGTGTGTTTACAGAAAATCAACAACAACAAAAGTCGTTAAGTGAACCAAATACTTATCTATATAGCATATCTCAACTGAGATCGGCTAGCCCCGCTCCATAGCCCAACACCTCTCTGGGTGCTTAACGGAAGCTCTGCTTAATGTCTTAGCACCTCCTCCCAGTTCTTACCAATTCTAAGGAACTTACTTTCTGGACACCATAATACCTAGGGTTATTCTCTTCATGGATCCCCACTCCCGTGGCAGTCCCCTTATGGTGTGAATGTGTGCAGAAAGAAGTGTATCTGGATGGCTTACACCCTGTGCATCCCCAATGATGCATATCAGTGCCTAGTTGTCCGGGGGGCAAAGCGATGTACCCATATACATCCTTCTAGAGGAGCCATCTTTCCCAAACACGTCCTTCTGAGAAGCTATGTTCTTCTGGGGCGTACCCCCATCATCTCACCTGCACTACATACTAGCATGTAGTTCACATGAGATGTCATTATGAAAATTTCATTCATAGATTTTCAAATCTATTTCATGCATGGATAAATTTCCAAATATCAAATGATCAATAACATTGATAGTTAAATCAAAATATGAATTCACAATTGTGCTTCCCACGGAAAATCAAATTTTGCAACCATGAGGCCATCGTCATATTTTTTGGATTTTGCAAGTCGGAGCACTCATCCTCTATTTACACATGCTTCCAAAAACATGGACATCCACATACAACATGTCATCCTGACACCATTTTAGATCATCCAAAGAGTTAATAATATTCAATTTTAGCAATCAACAGCAAAATTTAAAATCTGAATTTAAAAATCTATTCAGAGGTTAGATTTCAGTCATGAGATCCTTCTCATAGCACATGGCGGCTTCCTACCTTAGTTACATGGGTTTTACAACCAGACTGCTCTACTCAGGTCATTCTACCTCCAGTATTCAGGAAGTCCTGATATGTGTGATCATACACACAAGGGCCATTTCCTCATGGAGCTACAAGTTCCCATGCATGCTTCCTCAACCTATACATAGACTCAACTTTACCTGCAGAATATCCTTCCATGAACTTCCTGCAACATCCTGCAAGTTCCACAAAATATCTTGCATCTCTTATCTTCCTTGGAGCAGGCCAACTCATCATGGCCTCAATCTTTTTAGGGTCTACAGATATTTCTTTATCTAAGATAATGTGACCCAAATAATGAATTCTATTTTCATATAAGTCATAGTTGCTCAACTTTGCATACAGCTGATGCTTCATGAGAAATTTCAAAATAAGCCTCAATTGTTCCACATGTTCTTCCTCATTATTTGATGAAGTAAGAATGTCATAAAGGAAAACAAGAACAAACTTGTGCAAGTGCCTACTGAAAACATTATTCCTAAGGCATATAAACATAGATGGTGCATTTTTGAAACCAAATGGTACCACTACAAACTCATAAGATCCATACCTTGCTCTGAAGGTTGTCTTATGAACATGTTCATCCTTGATCCTTACCTATTGGTAACCAGACCTTAAGTCAATCTTGGAAAACGCCTTTTCTCCTCTCAGTTGATGAAAGAGGTCATCCATTCTAGGAAAAGGATATTTTTTCCTCTCAGTGACTTTGATCAACTGTCTGTAATCAATACACAACCAAAGTGTATCATCTTTATTTTTCACAAACAGGAATGGTGCTCCCCAAGGAGATACACTTGGTCTAATGTACTTCTTCTCCGACAACTCTTGCAGCTACATCTTTAGCTCTGACATTTCTAGTATGCTCATCCTCTAGGGTGTCTTGGAAATGGGTGCTGCTCCTGACACAGGTTCAATTATGAAATCAATGTCCCCCTTTGGAGGAAGCTCTATAATTTCATTAGGAAAAAAATTCATGAATTCCAACCTAGGAGTATCATTCTCTGCTGCCTCCAAAATATGAGATACATACACTCTGTAACATTTTCCACAGAACTTCTTCAGCTGTATTGTTGAAGACTTCCTTCCATAGATCACTGTTGGAGAGCCTTTCACAACCTTCAGGATGCCTTCTTCATCCAAGCACTCAAAAGTCTTATCGTAAAAATTAAGCTTTTCTCTATGTGCTTCCAACCAATCCATTCCAATGAGAACATCATAGGAACTAAGTGGCAAAACATTCATATATTCACAAGTTACTAACCCATCCATGACAAATCGACATTTCCTTACCACCTCACTGACCTTTTTCTTGGTTCCAGTGACTAGTTGGACTAACCATGATATTCTATGCTCTAACTTCTTCAAAGTGCATAGCTCAATAAGTCTAGAGGTGATATAGTTGTGAGTGGATCCAGGGTCAATCAAAATAGAAACAGTTTGTTCAACAATCTCACCCTCAACTTCCACCTCAGTTGAGTTATGACCTTCTTGGTGGTCTTCTAACACTGTAAAAATTTTAGGAATGCTCCCTGCTTCCTGACCAATGGTTTCATCTTCTTGGGTGCTAGGGACTTGACCTTCATTCCCATTTTCAAGTGGACAATTCCTACACAAATGGGGTCCTTCACATCCCCAACATTTGAGGGGTTTCTTGGGATTTTCCCTCATCACTCTGGCTGGATCAATATCATCTTGTGATGGTTTCCTTTGCTGCTTTAAGAGGTGAGAAGGTTTAGAACCTTTCTTTATTGGGTTAGTATTCTCACTCCTTTTGTGGGAATTTCTCCTGCTCCCTTATTTCTCTGTTAACTGATTCCCAGAGTTTATCTTCCTTTGGATATTTTCCAAACTCTATAGCATGACTGTAGTCAATTGGTTTTTCTCTACCAGATCCTTAACCATCCTTTTAATTTCTCCTTTGCAACTCTACAACTCTTCCCTCGGGCTTCTTATGGTAGCTGTAACATTTGGGGAACTCTCTGGTTCCCTCTTCCCATCAGCTTCAATTTCATTTTCTTGGATATTGTAAACTGGCCTTAGATACCCTTCCCCATGTGGACAACTCTTGCACAAATGGGGTCCTCCACAACTCCATCATTGGAGTGGCTTATTGTTCTCGTGTGGATCTCTTGGATTTTCCCCCATAGCATATTACCCGTGTCCATGGGGATCCTATGCATCATCCATGATGTTAATCTTCTTGGCACTGATCTTGTTTGAACTTCTTGGTTGGACCAAGACTGACTTTTCAATCTACACTATGACTCTACAAAATGTGTTAACAACATCATTTGTTAGACAATCTCAGAAATTCAAAAAAATTAATTACCAACTGATTATTTCAGGAATTAATAGTCAATATCATAGTAGAATCTAGATCTATGATCATTGTGCATTTCTTTGGGTTGGCTAAGTTTAGCAATTCCATTAAATAGCACTCTTGCTCACTGTAGTTTTTCTTTCTGCAACTAATTTTCTTGGCACATTTTCACCAATGTTGCAACCAGAAACTCTGATAAACCACAACCTGGGTGCTCTTTTCCATTTTAGTTGTTCAACTTGGCCCATTTAGTCCCTAGTGTTGCAACCTTTGCTCTTATACCATAATGTAACGTCCCCATACCCCATAACACGGATTATTAAAAAAAACTTGCTTCAAGAACACTTGTTCTATTTTCAAACACCGAGCATGGATGTTAACTCACTCTTCCAACTTCATTCTTAGGGTTAAGAACCCGTGTACATTACTATAACATTCATTCTTCCTTTGACAGATCGCTTATGTGACCAAAATGAACATTTCCACACTGGACCTGTCTTTCCGCAGCCGCATTCTACACTCCACTTTCCACCCTTCTGACCTCAGTAGTCAGAAATTGGAAACATAATGTGCAATGGAACATATAAACAATATTCTGCCTTTCACCTTCTCCACCTCCACTTTCTGCCTTCCATACCTCAGAACTCAAATGTGCAACAAAATGTATAAACGCTCTTCCACCTTCTGCCTTCTGCACTTCCACTTTTCTCCTTCCGCACCTCGGATATTGGAAATCGGAACCCAAATGTGCAAAGGAACATTCAATAGCTCTTTTGTCTTCTACCTTCCGCACTTCTGCTTTCCTCCTTCTGCACCTCAAAACTTGGAAATCAGAACTCAAATGTGAGAAGGAACATCTAACAGCCCTTCTACCTTTCGCTTTCCACCTTCTGCACTTCAGAACTCGAAAATCAGAACTGAAATGTTTGAAGGAACTTTCCACGACCTTTCTACCTTCCGCCTTCCACTTTCTTCCTTCCGTGCTTCGGAACTCAGAAATCGTAATCCTAATTCTTGACGAAATCCTTCAACCATCATTCCACCTTTCGCCTTCCAGCGCAAAACTCAGGAATTAGAAGACTAAATATTTACTTATCCTTTTTTCGGTATCCACTTTCCACCTACTGTAGGCAGATCTAGGAAGTCAAAAACCCCACTCTCGGCCTTAACTTTCTTTTGTATTTCCATCTTCCGCCTTGCACCTTCAGTAGGCATATCTTAGAAGTCGGAAACCCCTCATTCTTCCTTAAGTAAAAATTCTTTCTCCTGCCTTCCGCTACAAATCCCAGGGTCTGGAAACACAATAATATTCATTATATTTCCTTTGTTTTTCCACCTTCTTCCTTCCACCTTCCGCAGGTGGATCCCGGAAGTTGGAAATCCCACCTTCTGCCTTGTTCAACTTTCCCTTTTCTAGTTTCCACCTTCTGCCTTTCACAGGAGGATTCCAAGGGGCGAAAAATCAAGGATTCTTACCTTAGATGCATTTTAAGCCCTATGAAAGGCTTCTATCCTCCATGAACTTGGGAAAATGCATCATAGAAACACAATGCATGCACAGAGGTAAATTGAAGGCAAACATATGAAAGTAAACTTCTACTTAGCCATCAGAAAGCATTCAACATGACCATAATAACTCATAAGCAAATTCATGGAATAAACAAGCAATTGTAGGGACATGCATACACACAAGTAAACCTCTACTTTATCATCACAAGTATTCATCATATTCATAAGCATTCTACGTAACTAGTATGGTCAATCATAAGCTAATACATTACATAAACAGGGTGGTAGAAATACTTATCTTGATTATTAAGTTGTCCCGCAACTAGCTAGGTCACTGCAATGTTCCACCAAACCATAGGCCAGTGTGTTCATTAATCTCTCATCACACTACCACCCCGAGCTGGGCATGATTTCCATAAGGGACTAGGGAACAATAGGCTTACACATAGCCAACACACATTAGAACTTAGTCAAACCAACTAATAGTTGGGCTTATCAGGCTATTAAGGTAATGGGTAGGTAGAATTTTTGGGATAGTGATCTCAACTCCCAAGGCTAAGGATACCTAAACTATATATGGATTCATCTCCATGTCTATACCCCACCCTACTCAAGGAAGTATTCCTTTCACTATTATGTAGTCCTTCTAGCCATACATTCCCTCTAGTGCTCCCGCAGGTGTGCAGGTCGTATTTACTAGCTCCTTTGATATTGTTGGATGGTTCCTCTTTGTAATAGGATTATCAACCAATTATGACCCTCCTCTACTCCTAATCCTTCAAACCAAAATAAGGATGCACTAGGAAACAATCCTTAAACAAAACACATCCATGCAGGCTTCACTCTGTAACACATAGAATCATTGTGGAACCACATGTCTGTAGTTCTGGATAGAAGAACAATGCACTATCACGAGTGAACAAACAACCCGCACATAGAAATATGATTAGAATGATATTTACCTAAATGACATGCTTAGAATGAATAACAACCATCCAACCACGTTGTGCGTATCCATATCCCAAAACGAACGATCCCCCATAGTGAATGAATGATAGATTCCAGAGAATGCATTACACCCTCTTAGGTAAAATCCAGATGACCTACTAAGCACGCATTCACATAGGTATACTTGATGTAGTAGCAAGAACGTGGCATCCCAGGATGCAGACCTACAGACTTGCTTAGTCAAGCCATCAGACTGCCATGCCTTGCTTTGCCCAAGGCATTAACTACTTGAACCAACTTCTGGAAGAAATTAATGACTGAGGATAGTGGACAAAGGTAGCTAAGGGTTTCATGGGTTTCCCCATTAACATATGGTCACAACCTATTGGCTCAATGGTTGACTCACTCCCCACCCTATTCCCTTGTGGAATCATTCCCACATCTCTTTCACATTGCAGTTCCATAGCTAGATGTGGTATTTTATTAATTTGTACATTTACATTATATATCAAATTATATCTATTGTGCTTGACTTAGCACTATCACCATAGGTATCATCCTTGATCACCTATCCATAAAACATTCATCAATGGTAGGGCCTTGGCCTTGAGCTCCATGCCATGATCTCAATACAATATGAACATCATGTACAGTTAAATACCAAGGGGTTAAAACTAGGGTATTACAAATATATAGCCCTTCAATAGGAAGTGAAGGGTCGAGTCGGAGCATTTCCAAGCACATGGAAGGCCAATAGTCAAGTTATTTGTGACTCATTGAGGAAAACTCCAAAATATTTTATTTTTTGGGCATATTTCCTGATGTACATGGGTCATAGTGGGACAAGATGCATGTACACGCGATATGTAAGCCTGTGACCTGCATATACCAATAAATATGGATTTTTTAAGGGATTTTTTGGAACATCAAAGTATCTTTTGAGAAAATGGGGTCCAAAGAGTCTGGATAGAGATAGAGAAGGCCATAAAAATGTGATCTACCAAGTGTGGTAAAATTAGGTATAGCAGATGCCCCATAATGTGTGAGGTCATAGGGGTAACACGATGGCCGAAATACATTATACCAATCCTAGAAGTGGAGTAATGAAGACCCAGGTGGAAAAATCAGCCACTCATCAATACAATACAATGATACATCACAGCATGTGACTGTAAATATGAAGTGTAGCAGTCCCGGATAAATAATAGGACAATGTCCATGAATCGGCATACAAGACATATGTCACACGTAGTCATCGCCATGTACAATATATAGTGAAATAAGATCTCTATATTGAATGAAGACATCTAATATAATACTAGAATCTAGGCGTAAGAGATGACATCTCATGAAAACTAGCACGATCAAGGAGGTATCATATATGCAATTCCACCAAGCTCAGAGATCTTCTACACAAACTGCTACTGGTACATGTCCCATCACATGAATAAAGGTGTCGAGGTCGAACATTATGGAGCATCGTCTGATTATCAGTCATTGAAGTATACCATTAACAGACACGAGATATCCCACCGATAATTATAATGGGAATAAAGGTACGGAGTGCAATCAAATAAGTGTGAATAGATGTGTTGATATCGAACACTTGAAAGAATCCATCAATCAGGGGACATTGATGTATTCTTAAAACTGTAGATGGAGAGAGAACTTGCCACCGATGACAACAAGTCTCAAGGCACTAAATGGACTCTAGAATACTATTCCAGAATAGATTATCTGAAGTTGATGGAATGGAATATGCTGGAAGGATGGCTTTAAGGCATCCCCCCTCGACCAACATGAGCTACTCAGCAACGCTAGATAATTTGGAAGAACTCGGACGAACAAGATGTGCACGAACCAGTAGTTGTAACAGGAATGTCCTACATGTAAAGACAAGATAACTGAGGAATGGCCGAATCAGGATAAGACGTCCTTCAAACAAGAGCATAAGGCAGATGGAGATTGATAGGCGCCATAGACTCAACATGAAAACTATGAAAAATTTGCGACATAGGAGGCATCAACAAAGGCTCCATAATGACTAGAAGCATAACCAGTTGGTGGAGAAAACTCAGAGTAATGAGTACAATTATGAAAGTCATACTAATAAACCAACCAATGGATGAAAAATATAGTGCTTTGTTCGAAGGAAACACGACACGACAGCTTCCAAAAGTAATATCATTTCTTATTCGATTTTTTATGGTTTTTTTTGGTATTTTTCATATTGAAAATATTGAAAAAGAAAAAATTGCTTATATTACAAAACTAGGATGAAACAAGTGTCACAAGAAAGCAAACTAGTTCCAAGTAGTGGAACATACTTATGCTTAATGCAAGGAAGCATGTGTAGGATAAGGACACTTGGGGGGAAGTCTCCTCTGGGTATGGGGTGATCAAGCTACAAAATATATATGAAAGGATCTACTTGGCTAGGACTGAGGAAATATCAGGATTTACGGCTCATAAAACTAAAGCAAGGAGTCGGCATAAGGATCAATACGACAATCAAACACATGAAATGCAATTGCAACTTCATATAAATGGGAGTCCATGTGGGAGATGGCCAACATAAACTTCAAGAAACAATTTGATGTTCTCGCCCAAATACATGGCAGGACTACAAGGGACTCCCAGACCTAAGGGAGGACTCACTGCATGGGTTCCAAATGGAAAAGTGGGATCTAGCTAGGGCACCCATGAATATGAAGGCTCTACCACTTATGTAATGTTACTTCTAGTAGCAGTGTGAAGGTTCTGCAACATCACGAAGTAGGTTCGTACCTATAGTTAAGGAAACATGGTCATAAGACAATGCATGATGCATGCAGAAAAGTGACCCTATCCTATATGTCAATACAATATTATACATCTCACGGGAACAAACAAGAAAAAAAATCGGAGAGAGTGCAAAAAAAATGGACCCTACACATCAATAATAGTCCAAAACAGCTAAAAAATAGTTAGTAAAGAATCCAAAATATAGGATATAGAGATGATTGGTCATGATAAATGCATTCGAAGGAAATAGTGTGGTGGATGATGGGACATAAGAAGGAATGTAAGGTGTAGACCAAATGTTCACATATCCACTACCACCTGTGTGAGAATGAACACTAGTGTTAAGACTGAGTGTAGGAAGTGAAAATCCTCCAACAAATGGAGTAGAGGGTGGGATATGGCCACTCCTGAATCCTATGAGCAAGGTAATGGGATGTGGTGCCCCCTAGTCCAACACCAAGGTCTACACTAGGACCTAGAGTGGGTGATGTGATACTAGTAGTGATGCCAAGCATGCCAAACATTAAAGGACCCAAAATCAAGAGAACATAAATATACTCAAGTAACTACGATCCCTAAATCCAACTAGCGCACAAAGAGCACACCCCTACATAAAGCTAAGTCAGATTCAAACAAGACAAGAGGGAGGATAAGTGATCTCCAAAATGCAGTAGGTATGTCTCACCTAGGAGAGGCCTAAAACTCCCATACACTATAATTGGAGGTGTGTAACCAATTATAGTGGCCCTCAGCTTCAATGCATAAAGCAACTGTGTTTTCTGAACCCTACTTGGACAGGACACTCATAGAATAACCTCTGTAAGTACCCCCTGTTATACCTGAGTAAGGAAACTAAGGTCACCCCAATATAACCAATGCTCATATGGACAGTCGCAGGAGGGATCTATCATATGCGCAGGTAACCAAGATCGAAGCTCGAAAGAACCAAAGGTACCTCAAAATCCCCTAGATATGAATAATATCCTAGAAATATATTTAGTGCTACACAGAGAGTAGCAAGGGGCTATCCCCACCAAAAACATGTACAAAGGAGCCTCCTGAGAACACTAATTATATCAAGGATTTCTCTTTCACTTGGACAGACACCTAAATGTTTTATTTTGTAGTCTTGGAAAAATGTACTGTCACGTCCCCTACCCTTACACCAGTGAAGAGGACGCGACGAACAACACATACAGGCGGGCAAACAGCCCCATGAACATAAACAAAAGAGATAAATGCTGAATTTAAAAGCTTAACATGATGCATACCAGGAATGCCAAACATAAAAGCATACACAGATGCATAATTCCTCAAAGCATTCAGTGGAAGCAAACATATACATTCCATCATTCACATGTTCATTATAACTCATAAAACAATAGATATAATTTGCAGAGATAAAATAACCAGCAGCACTTATCTTTTGATGGAGAATTCACCCGCAACCAGCTACGTCCCTGCAATGTTCCACCCAACCATAGGCCAGCATGCTCATCATTCTCTCAGCAACACTGCCACCCCTGAGCTGGGCATGATTCCTCCAAGGATAAGGGTCAATGCAGGCTTACACATAGCCAGGGGACACAAATCAGCAACCAACATAGCTGGGTTTACCAGGCCTTTCACAATCGGCCAAGCCAGCATAGTCCGAATACCAACCACTACATACCCGCAGCATAACAATCCCTTCACAGCCCTGTGAAGAAGGTAAAGACAACCAGGGATAATCCCAACAAAAGATGAGCACAGATCAAGCCACAAGACAACACAGAGTTGTTCTTATCCCTAACATGGCCAAAACAACGCAGCTGCAACCCAAAACCAGGGTACTCCAGCAGCCACAAACACGCAATGCAAAAGACAACAACAATCCACAGTCCCCAATGGATAATAAACAGCATTCCCAGCGTAGACCTTAGCAGAAAAATGGCTCACTACGAATACACAGTGGCCCAACAGCAATTGGACACCACAGCCAACCAAACACGCAGGGAAGACAATAGCCCCACAATGTAACAGCAACCACAATCACCACATAAGGCAAACAACAGTCCGTCCTGGACAATTAAGAGAACGGAAAGACTTACCCAGTCCCCCACTGGGGAAGGAACTACATACTCTTAACCTGTTCGTGAGGAAGGACAGCTCCGCTTATGCACACAGATGGACAGACAACCGTGAGAGTGAATCACTTCCCTCTGCATGAGGAATGAACAAAACCATCACCATGAAGGTGAAGACCATGCATGAGTAAGAACAGACAGCATCCTCTGCGTGAGGAATGAACAGACAGAATGGAGAATGGGGAGCATGGAAGGTCGCGCGCGAGAGAGAGATTGATTGAGTGAATGTAGTCATGGGTGGAGTGTGCGTGTGGGAAAGGGACTGACAGTCCTGCCACCCCACTCCCAAAGACCATAACTACCTCAACCACCAGCAGTCATAACTCCTCAGCTACCCAACAAAACATTAAAGAGGTTGGAAGAGGTTGGATGAGACAAAAAGGGTGACAATTCAACAAAGTGGCAACACATGGGTTTTTCCCCCATAACCAAGGTTTGACATCCCCCACCCCTTATCCTTCGGAACCATGCCCTTTTCATTCAACGTTGCACTACCGTAGCTGGTTGTGGTTTATTTTAATTGATGTGCGTGTTTATATGATGCCAACCATAATGTGTTGGGTAGCACGATTTATCATCGGCAACTATCCCTATTGTCGAAACATACACAACCAAATCGATGGTGGGGCTTTTTCCTTGAGCTCCTCACCACGATTAATTACAATATATATATACGTCATGCAAACGGGGTCAAAACCAGGGACATTACATTCCCCTCCCCCTTGGAATAACACCGTCCTCGGTGTTCCATTACATATAAACAATACATATACAGTTGCACATCAAAATTTCAAAATTGCAGATCTATCCCACGTTCAATCATCTACTTTGAACGTTCACGACCAAGCTCCTCGGCTTCCATGGACTTCTCCTGCTGGTTCTCAGCTTCCAGCTGATCCCGAAGTCTAGGAACTCTGCAGCTATTGCCTTCATCATGTTCCCTCATTGGGAAGTCACGGCATAAATGATGTCCTCCGCATCTCCAGCATCTCACTGGCTACTTCATCTTTACCTGCTCAATTTCCTTTGAGTCTTCATGCCTGGACCATTTCCTATTGGGTCACTTGGATGAATGTCCCATTGCTGATCCACCTTCCTTTCCCTTGCCGATTGCTCCCAGAAGGCTTTTCACCTCCCTTTGCAAACCAATAGAGTCTTGCAAAATCTGGTGGTTCATCTCATTCTGCCTTCTCTGTATCTTGAGCATCTCCCCAAGATTATCTTGGGTCTTGGCAATCATTTGAAGAAGACTTCTAGCT
>LPNX010203749.1:379256-526796 GCA_001517045.1 Pseudotsuga menziesii | reverse complement strand
ATCAGTTTTATCTCTAGAACAAGAGCTTAAAACATCCTAACCAAATCATATACACATGTATATTCATAAGCAAAATAATCCAATACTTATCTGTATTGTGTGTTTCCTCATTTGTCCACAGGATCTTGCTTCACTGTACAAGCCTTGGGATTGCCTATGGACTTAGATGTTAGGTCAGGGCACCGGCTGCTCCACAACATCAAGTAATTAATGTCCATCCAGTACATTCTCATGTCAATTGGGCTTGGAACTTTACCGTGACCATTTCCAGGTCTAGGATCTACTATGGATCCCCAGGCATATCACAGCCCAACATACACTTATACCAACATACACTTATATCAACAATAACCCTTACTCCACAACCCCTCACAACAACCATTTACCATTTTACCTTTACCTTTAGCCTGTCAACACAAGCAACACAAGCAATACAAGCAAACTCATCAGTGTTATTGCTCAAAAATTGGAATCACATTTCTCATCATTCACTATCAAGTATTGAGACACTAGGAGTGCGTCCACCCCCTAGAGTGTAATCAATATCAACAACCCTTTCATGACTCCACATCGAAAAAGTGTGCACTCTTCTCCGGTGTGTGCCATGTAGTCCCTATTCATACTTAAGCGATCGGTCATCATGGAAATAAAATCAAACATGTTCTGCGTATGGAATTTAATAATTAAACATGCATATTCATAGAAAGGGTCACAGAACACTCATCCATTTTCCGTCGCAATATGCCTTTGTTAAGGAGGAATGGAGGCTCCTTCCCTGAGTTAATAGTCCCTCAGTTTGCCATCGCAACTCCTTTTTACATTTCATATTCACACATGTCTTACTAACATAATTTATACCATCTCACTCATGTTACTACCGAACATGCAGTGCAGATGAGACATTTCCAAAATGTCCATTGGCGTTTCACCCGAAACCCATTTCCAAGGGAAAACCTTCCCATGAAGTTTGGCTCTTGCAGGTCATCACACATGATCTTCCTACAGTGTGTATCCCTGACACATTCATCAAATAGCCAAACAGTCAATCATTACCTGATACCACAATCCAAATTAATCGTTCCAAAATCAAGCAATGACATTAGCAATCAAATTCAATACGAATTTGCAATTTTATCTACTACAGAAATTGACTTGCTCAATTGTGGGTCTCTTGTAAGCAGCACTACTATGCCCATTATAATTTTATGCTTACTATCATAACATGATTACCCACTTACCATGCGTCCCTCCTGACACAATCTCATACAAGCCAACAATGATTAGTACTCGTTAGTAATTTCTTAAATCCGAAATTCACAATTCAAATTTAACAACCCATACCAACTACTTTTACAACTATGAGACTCTGCTCATAAGTTTTGGCTCTTTTACATGGTATATTCTGGCATAGTCAGAGTCTTACCTCTCACTGCCATGCTCAAAATAATCTACCTGAAACATGAGCTTCAAACATCCAACACAACCTTATGCAAGCCAATAGTGGCTAGTAGTTATCAGTAATTTCTTAAATTCGAAATTCACAATTCGAATTTTAACAACCTATTATGCATATCATATGGTAGATTCTAGCATTGGTCAGGCTCTTACCTCACACTTCCATGCTTGAAATAATCTACCTGAAACATAAGCTTCAACATCCAAACACAAGCTTATGCAAGCCAGTAGTGACTAGTAGTTGTCAGCAATTCCTAAAATTCGAAATTCACAATTCAAATTTAATAAGCTCTTTCACATGGTAGATTCTGGCATTGGTCAGGGTCTTACCTCACACTGCCATGCCTGAAATAATATACCTAAAACATGAGCTTCAATCAACCAAACACTTGGTAATTCTGGATGCATATAACTTTTCATTGCTACAACCTTCACTGAAGCATTTTCAGAATTTATAAAATTCAAATACTTTTAGCTATTAGTCACATCAATATTACCAAAACTCATTTACGGAATGCAATCATCATCATACTAACATTGCAAGGTACAGTCATATCATTCATGCAATTTAAATGAAATGTTTAGATACTCCTTACTTCACAGGCGTATCATTCATACCACCTTTCTCTTCCACAGAGCATTTCTGGTGGCCAATTGATCATGACTATCCTGCATTCATAATAACCTTTGAAACAGTTCCCGAATTATCATTAATTCATCATTTCAGTCATTAGTCGTTCATAATATCTCATGCATTCAACATACTACGCATGGCCTAACCATTTCCACTTCATATAGGATGCATTACTATAATTAATGTCATCATCATATATAGGTATGACACCTTTCTACATTCCAGTATTCACATGGTATGAGGTCTCTTACCTGTACCAATCCATGGAATTTATCATAAGCAAACTCTTACCTGCCTGGGTCTTACTTACACCCTGGACATGACCAATTTGGTTGGTCCTTGCAGGAGATTACAGAATTGGCTCACCAACTTTTATCCTGGACTTGTTACTTTACCCCTTCTCCATAGGGTTGCCGGTCTCATTCATCAGCATCAGCAACATATTCATTCGGGTCCATGTCATCGTTGGTTTTGCCACTAATACCAACATCAAAGCAATGATTATCATTAGTGGTTCATTATATATATATAATTTTCCAATATTTTTACCAACATGCAATATCCTATGCATGCCATACATATCCTCATGCATTTCAAGCATAAACTTAGGAAATGTAGTTATAATCAGCAAGACAGAGTTTTAAGGAAACTTCCCTTTTTAAGTCTTTCATCCTGGCATGGAACTACTCTTCCATACAGTAGCTGATTGACTTCATAGTCCTTGCTACCCCTGGGCATGCAACTGTCTAGATTTTTCCGTTCGATAGCAACATCCATCACTAGCAATTTTTTGCTTCATGCTCAGATTCCGATGACTTTCCCTTGTTCCTTACTGGATAAGCTTTCCAATGCCTACCCACATGCTCCATTCTGACCTCGGGTGTGAAAACCACACCACTTCTAAAAATGAAGACTTTTCACCAAATCTTTGCATTTGACACACAGCTGCATTTTGGTTGCCAACTTCAGCCACCTTACTTCCGTTGCACCATTCATCTTTTATGAATTTTGGGTTTTACTAATTTGCCCAAAACACAGGATTTTCTCTCCACAAGAACGACTGTCTCAAGGGAGGATGGGGGTCAAGGGCGCTTGCCCCCTAAAATCTTTGGTTTTTCACGCAATCTGACGCACAAGATCGCTGCCTCTTTTCTCCTTCTCAACCTGAAAAATACACTGAAAAACAACTCAAAATTCCACTGGTAAACAGTCGAAATCATGTCTTCTCCCAATTACCCATTCGTAGAATCAGCTCTCGGAAGGCTTTCCCCTTCCACAACGGCGGCTATCGGAAGGCTTTCCCCTTCCACAACGGCAGCTCTTGGAGCCATTTTCCTTCCACAATGACGGCTCTCGAAAGGCTTTCCACATCGGAAGCCAAATGACTTTGGCTTTCGCAACGGCGGAACATGAAATGCTTTTACCTCCAATCAGTGAGCTGACTTTTTGCCTTAGAAAATTTTTCAACTTTCTTTCTTTATGTCAGAGGCCTTACCCGTCGGCCGGGAAGTTGTTTCTCTGTCTGCAACAGCGGACGCCAAATCCTTTCTCCATCTGCAACGGAAGACACCTAATGGTTCCTCCATCCGCAACGGCGGACGCCAAATCGTTTCTCCATCAGCAACAACGACAGGCGAAACCTTATCTTCTTCCGACGGCGGTCTTTCTTCGCTGGACAACTTACCTCTTTTCTCTTCTACAATGGCGGCAATCATTCCCCTTTTTCCATCGACGATTTCATACTTAGACAATTTTTAAAAGAATTTGTCTTTCTGCTGAATATAACACATGTCAGCAGTCGGACCACTTTCCCGTCGGATGCTTAGTTGCTTCTTCTTCCGCACCGGTGGACGCACAAACCATTTCCTCTTCCTATCGACGCTGTCTACTTAGCAAAATTTCAACTTGCAGCATCAGCAGTTCTTCCACATTGGAATCCAAATGACTTTGGCTTCCGCAACGGCCCAAACTTCTTCCGATCAGCCGCAGACACATAGAAAATTTCTGCGATTTTTCTTCTGCACTGCCAGCAATCGGATGTCTTTTCCGTCGGGCATCGAATCGTTTCTCCATATGCAACGGTGGAACGTCAGATGCTTTCTCTTCCACAACATTGGAAGTCCTTCAACATCGGAAGCCAAATGGCTTTGGCTTCCGCAACGGCGGACTGGAAACCGCTTTCTCTTCCGCAACATCGGAAGACCTTCAACATCGGAAGCCAAATGGCTTTGGCTTCCTCTTCCGCAACTACGGAAGTCGGAACCACTAAATTCTCCAATGAACCGACTGTCAACACTTAGGAAATATTTTGGAAGTTTGCTGTCATCCATTACCAATCACTGCTGGGCAAAAGGCAATTCTGCTTCTGTCATTGCATCTTCTTGGCCCATCGAGGCCCATTGTTGCAACCTTGAGCTCTGATACCATTATGTCACGTCCCCTACCCTTACACCGGCGAAGAGGATGTGACGAACACCACATACAGGTGGGAAAACAGCCCCATGAACATAAACAAAAGAGATCAATGCTGAATTTAAAAGCTTAACATGATGCATAACAGGAATGCCAAACATACAAGCATACATAGATGCATAATTCCTCAAAGCATTTAGCGGAAGCAAACATATACATTCCAGCATTCACATGTTCATTATAACTCATAAAACAATAGATATAATTTGCAGAGATAAAATAACCAGCAGCACTTATCTTTTGATGAAGAATTCACCCGCAACCAGCCACGTCGCTGCAACGTTCCACCCAACCATAGGCCAGCGTGCTCATCATTCTCTCAGCAACACTGCCACCCCCGAGCTGGGCATGATTCCTCCAAGGATAAGGGTCAATGCAGGCTTACACATAGCCAGGGGACACAAATCAGCAACCAACACAGCTGGGTTTACCAGGCCTTTCACAATCGACCAAGCCAGCATAGTCCGAAGACCAACCACTGCATACCCGCAGCATAACAATCCCTTCACAACCCTGTGAATAAGGTAAAGACAACCAGGGATAATCCCAACAAAAGATGAGCACAGCTCAAGCCACAAGACAACACAGAGTTGTTCTTGGCCCTAACATGGCCAAAACAACTCAGCTGCAACCCAAAACTAGGGTACTCCAGCAACCACAAACACGCAATGCAAACGACAACAACAATCCACAGTCCCCAATGGATAATAAACAGCATTCCCAGCACAGACCTTAGCAGAAAATGACTCACTACGAATACACAGTGGCCCAACAGCAATTGGACACCACAGCAAACCAAAAATGCAGGGAAGACAATAGCCCCACAACGTAATAGCAACCACAATCACCACATAAGGCAAACAACAGTCCGTCCTGGACAATTAAGAGAACGGAAAGACTTACCCAGTCCCCCCACAAGGGAAGGAACTACATACTCTCAACCTATGCGTGAGGAAGGACAGCTCCACTTATGCACACAGATGGATAGAAAACTGTGAGAGTGAATCACTTCCCTCTGCGTGAGGAATGAACAAAACCACCACCATGAAGGTGAATACCATGCGTGAGGAAGAACAGACAGCAGCCTCTGTGTGAGGAATGAACAGACAGAATGGAGAATGGGGAGCATGGAAGGTCACGTGAGAGAGAGATATTGATTGAGTGAATGCAGTCATGGGTGGAGTGTGCGTGTGGGCAAGGGACTGACAGTCCTACCACCCCACTCCCAAAGACCATAACTACCTCAACCACCAGCAGTCATAACTCCTCAGCTACCCAACAAAACATTAAAGAGGTTGGAAGAGGTTGGATGAGACAAAAAGGGTGACAATTCAACAAAGTGGCAACACATGGGTTTTTCCCCCATAACCAAGGTTTGACATCCCCCACCCCTTATCCTTCGGAACCATGCCCTTTTCATTCAACATTGCACTGCCGTAGCTGGTTGTGGTTTATTTTAATTGATGTGCGTGTTTACATGATGCCAACCATAATGGGCTGGGTAGCACGATTTATCATCGGCAACTATCCCTATTTCCAAAACATACACAACCAAATCGATGGTGGGGCTTTTGCCTTGAGCTCCTCACCATGATTAATTACAATATATATATACATCACGCAAACGGGGTCAAAACCGGGGACATTACATGTACTCACAACACCCTATTCGAATTCCAATACTCTACAACCTAAGCTTGTTGGTGCACCTCTATCAAATACAAATGTGTAATCAATTTTAAGTTAATCATTCATTTTAAGGGTTGCTATTACTCAAGGGTAATGATCATGCAACTAGCAATGTTATGACTCAACAATGAAATAAATATGCACACCTAACAAATGATGCCAAGTGCAATTTGTCTTGAATATGAAAAATGGGTATTCCACTACATGAGATGCAAAAAATTTCATTACTTTCCAAATGCCAATCCACTCCTTCTTATATGAAAGCCTAAACACAACTCTCATCCAAGAAATCCAATGCAAGTACCTCCTTAAATCCATATGTGAGATGCAAGTAAGAATGCAACTATATAATTATTTTGTATTTTCAATATAAAAGAATGAAAATGCAATAAAATTCATTAAAATTCTCAATCTCTACAGTAAGCATCAAACACAAGCCAAGAAAGACACAAAGACAAAAAGACTAATGCAGTAATGGAAAGAAAAAAAAGGAGATAAATTAATAGAACTAGTTTCAAAGAAAAATCAATGAAAAAGGGGTCTCTAGTCACAAAAGAAGCCATCAACATACAACATCAGTACCTACGAATACCCAACCACACCCAAAACTTACCCATCAAATTCCCACATCAAAAACTCAACCAAAAGGGAGGATGTACGTGATTGTTCAAAGAACAGTGATGTATGTATGCAACTAGATAGAGGATAGCCTGCGTATATACGTAACTGTACATAATCTAACCCACGTATATAGAGAATAAAGTGGTTAAAAGTAGGCCAAGGTTCAAACCACTCTAGGGCATTGCCAATGGTTGAACATACTACTAAATGTGACACAAAAACAGGGATAAAAAGAGAGCAAATCGAATGAAAAAGTGCACCCACAACCCCACCAAAATGGAAAATCCCTAGTGGAGTCGCTAATTCTATTACAGAAAAAGCTTCCTATGGATTGGGGTGGACCAAAATAGAAAGTATGACAACAAAAATCAATCCATTTCCATTTTAAATAGAGATAAAAAATGCTAACACTAAGGGATGGAAGGCATACCTTATTCCAGACAGTTGTAGTAGATCCCTGTTGATATTTTAACCACACATGTACCTACATTCCATTCTCAACAACAATGAAATAGAAAAGCATGATATATTTCAAGTGTTAGGCCTACTCTAGCATATAAAAAACCAATATGTATAAATTGAAGTAACTACATCCATGGATAAAGAACATTCACAGTTACACACATACAATGGATGAGAAATGGATATTTCTATTGATAAAACAAAGATACAAGAGACAAACTCTGTTGGAACCTCATCGAAATAGAGAAACTGAGTCCTCCACATGAGCCTCCACCACTTCAATCCTCCATCTCAATGGTAAGCTCACAAGATAATGGAAAGCTTGGGAAGAGCATCAATGGCTACTCAATAGGACAAAGGAATGCATACTCTAACATGTATGAATGGGGCACAAATCCACTATAGTTTCCTTGCTCTCATAAGTTATTTTCCTCTAATGCATCCAAGAGGCTCAATATATAAACCTTAAATAGGAAGTGAAGGGTCGATTTGGAGCGTTTCTAGGGATATGGAAGGCCAATAGTCAATTTATTCGTGACTCATTGAGGAAAAATCAAAAATATTTTCTTTTTGGGAATATTTCCCGATGTATGCAGGTCGTAGTGGGACAAGTTGCATGTACACGCGATATGTAAGACTATAACCCACGTATACCAATAAATAGGGATTTTTTAAGGGATTTCTTGGAACATCAAAGTATATTTTCAAAAAAGGGGGTTCAAAGAGTCTGCACAGGGACAGGGAAGGCCATAAAAATGTGATCTACCAAGTGTGGTAAAAGCAGCTATAACAAGCACTAGTAAAGGATTTTATTGTTGCAACTATTGCCAGTTTTTTGTTTGACAATGTTGTGACTAGATTAATATTTCCTAAGTTTTTGATCAGTGATTAGGGAATGTACTTTGCACTCAATTGATTGAAGAATTGACTAAATAATTCCAAATCCAACACATAAATACGACACCATATCACCCACAAGTGAATGGTGTTGTCGAGGCATTCAACAAGATTCTGTAGAACAAATTAACAAATATTTGCAATGTTCAAAGAGATGAATGGGACCAGAAAATGTATGTGATACTGTGAGAATATCACCTGACATGTAAGAAGTTTACAGGTCGAACTCTAATGTGACTAGTATATGGACAAGAACTTGTTATGCCAATGGAATACATTGTACCCAACCTAAGGATTATTGTAATTACTGAAATGACCGATGTTGGTGTTGTTGAAGAAAGATTGTCGCGGCTTGTGCAGTTAGAGGAAGAATGTTGTTCTGCAGGTTTTCACCAAAATGTTGAGAAGGAACAACATACAGTAAGCCATGATCAACACATAAAGAACAAGCACTTTCAATTTGGAGGACTTATCCTCCTGAATGATAGTAAGATTTTTAAGCACCAGGCCAAGTTGAAAAGACATTGGTTGGGGCCCTATGTTATCATTCAAATGACTGAAAGAGGCACAGTGCGACTACATAAATTAGATGGAACACATTTCAAAGGATTGGTGAATGGAAGTAGGCTAAAGCCTTAGCAGGATAGTCGTGACTTGGTCAACTGAATAAAAAAGAAAAAAGAAAAAAAAGAAAAGAGAAAAGAGAAAAGGGAAAAGTGGAAAGAGGAAAGAGGAAAGACAAAAGAAAAAGACAAAAATATGCAAATTTATGAGTATTTCAATTTTGTGTCACAGATAATGTGTCTGTCAAAGAAAAATAAAAGTGGTCGAAAGCTATCTATCTATCGCAAAATAAAAATGGTGGTGCACACTCTTCATTTGTCAAAAGGAAATAAATGTTTTGAAGGCCAAATACATGTCACAAGAAGAAATGAGTTGTCGCATGAGGAAATTTGGTCGCAAAGAGACAGCTGGCCATAGTTAAATTAAGGATGCAGGAGATTTTAGTGACGTACTTTTTGTTCCTTTCTGTCATTATTGCACAATAACTACCACTGAAGTGACAGGAGAAGTGACGGTAGAGTGGTGGTTTCCTTGCAATGATTTGGACGATTTATCCGTGTGATAGAAATTGTTGCTAGCTTTCCAATTTATTGCTCACTCATGTGAAGGAAATATTGATGGAATAGATGAATGAATATCATCTTCCTGCTAAAGTTCATTCACTCTATTTTTCATATGACTGATTAAGCTAAGTTTTTGTGTCTGTAACTATAAGAGGCAAGGCAATTTTTCGCAGAGTATGGTCATCTCTATCTCTAGTACAAGCATTGTTACTAAATATGGCATCGAGACACCTTCAGTGACGCCCATTATGGAATAAATTGCCACATTTGTTCCATTGTCAGTCATGGTTGAAAAAGAATCTAAAAATATACCATTTGTTCCTAAAGTGAGGTTAGGACCAAACCTACCTTGCATGTCGAAGAGGAAATGGTCTAGTAGCCGCAGGAAAGCAACAACACCACCACCAAAAGTTGAAGAACTAGGATCTGTCAGCATGCTTTCATACTATGTTCCACCCAGACCATCTGATGTGCCTAATATCAAAATCACCAAGAATGAAAAGTACCCACTGGTAGCACCAACCGTACCAAAAGTATTTTAGGTAATGACGAACATACTTACAAATATGAAGAAGATGACCTTTATCGACCATGACCTAAGGAAATTTATAGAGTTCATAATAGAAAAATAAATGGTTGGTGTCTATGAGATAGAGGATGACCCTACCCACTTAGTTCCATTGGAATGGGAAAGACAACTGGATAAAGTTGGTTTGTTGTCATTGATGCATGGGATAGAGGTGAGTGCATGTGTTAAAAAAATGATGTTTTCATTTCATGGCGGATTTGTATGGCTCGACCAAGAGATTTATGTGGATGTCAATCTTATAGCAGTGATTATGGGTCTCCCACTTACACGTGTTAACCCAACACCATTTCTTGTTGGAAAAGAGAAGTACACTTTATTCACAAATAAGCTAAAAGAAAAGTATGACCTTACTTAAGACACGAGGATTTTCCATCGCCTCTATTAATGACTACATTGTTCAATTCACAACTAATTTCCTATCTAGAAATTTGATGCGAACGATGTGACCAAACATGTGTTGCACCTAAATATCATCACCATCATGTTATGAGATAGGTATTTCCTTGGCTACTCCAATCCATGAAAGTTTTCCCTAGAGAAATGAAGGAACAAATTATCCCCTTGTAATTTTTCCTTGTTTTGAGCTAGTAACGCTCCTCTTCCATTGACAAAAAGTGTTACCCAAGTTAACAATGCTCCCGATACATGAGAAAGGAGTGGTGACACAGCCTCTATCCTTACTGCAATAAGTGTTACCCCCTTAACACCGATTGTTTTCTTCATTAAAGGAGAGGTTCTCGAGTTTTCAAGGAAAAGAGAGAAGTTTCGAGAGGCTTCTTGAAGCTTGACTTTGTGGAGCCTCATCCCTATGGTTTAGGACCAGCTGGAGCTCGAGATCCTCCCTTTTTGGATCTTATCTCCAGATCACCCATCAGATCCTCAACCATCCCTATTCTCCCACGCCTTTAAATATTTTCTCATTTCTCATGGGGAGGAGGAGCAAGAATTGTGTTGCATACGCAAACTCTATCAAAATAGTTCTTGAGCTATTGGAGGCAAGGTGAAGTTAGAGGAAAGGATCCATTGGAAGGAACTCTCAACACCAAGGCATAAAGGTTGTAGTATCTCCAATCATTTCTAATAAAAAATGTCTTTTTTTTCCCATATTAAATGTTTCATGCGGATATATTGCTTGATTCCTTGGTCACAAGCATAGATCTAGTTGATTATCTTGTATGCTATCATCCTTTTCTTGTTGTCTTTAATCTTTTACAGGTTATTCTACAGTATTAGAGGAGAAATATTCAAGGATAGCGAGGAAAACCTTTGAGAGAAGTATCATAGCATTTCATTCAAGTGATTAACCAGATCTAAGGGAAGTTTAACATTTGGTGTTTGTGTTTTGTTCTAGATATGAACCATTCAGACTAGGGAAACAGCTCTTGTTTGTAGGAGGTGCGTATTTCTGGCTAACAAAAGTGGTGACTCCACTGGGGACACTTCAAATTCTGAATCTTTGGTAAGTTGAAACCTCCACCTTCATTATCAATTTGTAGATCTACTTTTTCAATTGATAGATCTGTAGATATGATTTGAATTTGATTGATTTGCCTCTATCAGCCTTTGGATCTTCAAATTTTTGGTTCATTGGGTTTTTTGGTGATTTTTTGGGTTCATTTTTCATTCTGTAACTTACTCTTCTGTTGCATTTTTTATTTTTCAAATCATCATCTCGACCACGGCGTTTGGGCTGTATATTATGAGCGGTTCTGGAGCTGCCACCGCCTTTTCCCCATTAGCATAAAGAGGTTCCACCACACTTTTTCAGTGTGAAAGAAATGGTGCTGGAACTAGTAATGCCCTAGTGTGAACTTGCTTGAAGCGGTGCCACCACTCTGTTCCTATAGACAAGAAGTGGTTCTCAGGCTGGTAATGCTCTATTCAACACCTGCAGAAGTGGTGCTAGGTATTCCTTTTAGCCCTGTTTGGTATTTGATTCTTAAATGCTTGTTATTAGTTTTTGGAATCCATGTTTCAGATATTTACAGTTCTGTTTGGACTCTACAAATCATTTTTTAGTAGAAAACTCAATCAAAAATAAAAAAATTAAAGAAAAAAACAAAGTGGGATTCAAAAATTAAAAATTAAACCCCCCCCGAACCCCCCTATGCTCGTGTGTGAATTCATACGTATTTTCAAGAATTGTGATTGATGTTGGTCTTTAAAGCTTCATAGTTGGCTTTGAAATAGAACTTGATTTTGTTGGATCTTTGATTTTTGTCTTCTTTCACAAAACAAGAAAAGATTCATTTCAGTTTTTCTTTATTTGTTATACATGATTTTTGTATGTTTTTCCTTTTTTCAAAAAATGTGGAAAATTTCATGTGGAAGTTATTGTATAATTTTGTGATTAGTTTATTCTCGCTTTAGTTCAAAAATATGAACACTTTTGTATAAAGTTGTAACAATCTTTTCTTGCTTTTCATTAGTGATATCACTTCTTTCTCGGTTTAAAAAGGAAGATTTTGTTTGTTTCAATTAGGAACGGACCATATAAGAAAGTTTGTTTTATTTTTGTATGGGATTCATTCTATGTTTCAAAAAAAATGAACCTCTCTCTGCCTTCCTTATGTAGGGCATACATTTAAAGTTAAAGTGAAATTTTGCACATCATACTGCATGGTTTTAATTTTTATGTCCTCACCTCATGCATCCATCTAATCGTTCAAGATAAAATTAAGTGCTATTTTAAGTTTAAAATTTGTAGCAAGGTGTGATAGGTTAGATACGTGTTCCAACATCTTTAAACATAGGAGTTCTCATTTATTGCATGCACAGCAACTCAGGACCTGTGCGGATCTTACACGTACCGTTGGTATATAAAATGTCCTTTCACGTACGATTGAGGTACATCGAAAGGTACTTCATGTACTCGATTGTATATTGGAAGGCCCCTTATGAACGGTTGTGCATCAGCACTACTACAGAGTGGAGCTCCCACATACCTTACATATATCAGGAGACACCATTAGGAATCCTGTGACCAATCGAGAAAATCCCTTTGGTCGTCTTGTCGTTGCAATACACCGAGAACAACACTCGTGGAGATTGCTACACACGTGTCGTCCAGGTATTTGGGTATTCAAGTCAGGAATGGTTGATCCTCCTCATTGCGCTTTACTATTGCACCCTGTGGTATATAGTGAGTTGTGGTGATTTGAAAATCCCGTGAGCTTCCAGACCTTTAATCCAGACCTCTCACATATCTTGCTTGTTGCTTTTGTTTTAGTAACACTTGTTATCTATATAGTTAGGATTTTTTAGAAGAGATATATTTTTGTTACATAGTTATGGCTTTGCCTTCTAGGACTTCCAACCAAGAGACTCCTTTACCAAGCACATCTTTTATTTTCCCTCCTAATGGGGATGTTGGTCCTCCTCTCATGGCTACATTAAGCCTTCCTGGATTGACTATCAGATTACCTGTTTGGTTATTCTCCAGTCCAATTATCCCATGTACATCAACTGCTTTAGATCCTGATCCTTCATCACAGGAGAATCAACCTCATGTTGATCCCTCTCCTTCTTAGCCTAATGTGTCTTCTCCCCTTTCTCCCTCTTCGCATGTTGAAAGTTGTAGTACTAGTTGTCAAGTGGATAAGAATAATAATAGAAGGAATATTAAGAAGAAGAAAGAAAAAAAAAACCAAGTCTCAACCAATTACTCCTCCCAGTGCAGAGAGTGTTGATCTGCACACCAAAAAACCACGTAAGCCCAAATTCCCTTGCAGGATTTGTAACAGTGATAACCTTATGAATGATTGTCACAGTCTAGCCCTAGTTTTAGAAGAGTGGTCTAAGGTTTCCAGGAAACCAATGTCATCATCCTCTGGTAATCATACTAATGATCCCCCCTCAACCAGTGACTCTTTGGTTAAGAGTCGGAAAGAAAAAGTCAGAAATCCATGATTGCTTTGTAAAGACATGCACTTTACTTACCTTTTTCCTCGCATGGATGAAGCTTCTAAGTTGTTGGAAGATATTATTGTTCCTCAACAACGGCTTCCAACAGGTTATTGTAATTTGTCTCTTGAACCTCCACTGGTTAACCAAGTGGTTGATTCGGTTTCACTCTTAATAAATCCTACTCTTCCTTCCAAGAGTGAATTCCAAGTGGTCAATTTAGATTCATTTTTTGTTGATCCCACTCTTCCTTTGGACAGTGAAACTAAAGTGGTCGAGTCAACATCATCTCCACCTGATCCCACTCTTTCAACAAAGAGTGTTAATACTGAAGTAGTTGCTTTGATCAATTCTTCGTCTTGTTCTTATCTTCCAGTAGAGAGTGAACTAAATGGTGCTGAAGTTTTTATGCTCCATTCTGATTGTTCTCGACAAGAGGAATTTTTTTTGTTTCGACAAAACCCTCTCCAAGTACTGAGCTTATTTCCTTTGACTGGAGTAACCTAACAGGCTCTCGTCTTCATTCGAGTGCTCCTTTATAAATAGTTGTGAAAATTACTGCTAGGAGGATGCTTCACACTATTATTGATGAAGGGGCTTATGTCAGTATTCTATCCTCAACTGCTAGGAAAGCTTTAGGTTCACCTCATCTTGTGCCAGCCACCAATTAGATATTGGCTTTTAATCGCATGCCTACTACATGTTTATGGATCCTTCCTCATTTTCCTATTACTTTAGGAGGAAAAACTATTTGTATTGATGTTATGGTGGTCCAAGGTCCTTTAGATTTCAATCTGATCCTTGGACGTGATTATGTTTACGTCATGAAGGTTGTAGTGTCCACACTCTTTAGAGTGGTTCATTTTCCCCATGATGGGAATATTGTGACTATTTATCAGCTTTCCTTTGTTACACCTGACCATCGCATCATTCCTAGTAATCAGACTTCCTTGAATGTTTCACATGTTCTTGTGGTTCCTTCTCCTTCTTCTAGTTATATTATTCCCATCATAGGTGAAATGGGGGCCATGGCTCCAGCCTATGGACATCATACTGGAGTTAAGTCACTAGCTTCTTATGTAAGGGGGAAACCTACAATTAGATTTTTATCATTCAAGCTAGCAATATCTTAGGACATTTAACTGAGAGAATAACATGCACAATAATAAACACAAGAGATAAGAGACACAAATAATTTTCCTCGGGGAAACCATAAAGGAGAAAACCCCGCAACTTCCTCAAAGATAGAATCAGCACCAAAAGTAAAACCTGAAAACATAAAGATGATTTCTTGACAGCAGTAGTCTCTCTCTCTGATCCCAGCTTCTTCTCTCTCACTCATGCACCCCAGTGAGTGAGTGTGTGTGTGATAAATAGAGAGGCTCACTCTCTATTTATATTCTTTAGTTCACTTAATCTCCACTCCAACATGTTGGCCTCACTTAACAATTACTTACTAGAGCCGTCATCTCTAGGAGAGTCTAATAACCCTAGTGCCCCACAACTTGTGGGGACTTTTCCCCTCCAACCAACAAGGAGGGTTATCCTTAACAAAACAATGGGGACTATTGCCCCAACTTAAAATAACTCACCTAGGGTCGACTTCTCTAGGATAGTCTAATAACCCTAAGGCCCCACAACTACGAGGACTTTAACCCTTGAACAATAGGAGGGTTACCCACAATGACTTGACATAACTTGTTTACATTATTGAATCTCCCGATAGGCACATCGGGGCATGACATGACTTCAATACATTACAGACACTTCTCGGAATAAACATCGGGGTACAATACATAAGATATACAAGTGAATACATTCTGAAGTTACAAATACATCAACACTCCCTCTTAATTAGGAAGTTATTCTCTCGACCCAATTTATCAGCACAAGTCTTCTTCTCTGTATCATCTAGATCATCATTGATTCCTTGTTATCTTCAATTCATCTTCTTCTTCAAGTCATATTCATCTGGATCTGGATCATCATCACTGGATCTAGATCATCATCACTAGATCTGGATCATCACTCGATATGGATCATCATCACTGGATCTGGATCATCATCACTAGATCTGGATCATCACTCGATATGGATCATCATCACTGGATCTGGATCATCTCTGCTAGATCAACATCACTAGATCTGGATCATCACTCGATTTGGATCAACATCACTGGATCTGGATCATCACTGTTGGATCAACATCACCAGTTTTGGATCATCACTGGATCTAGATCATCATTGGCCATCATTACTGGTGTTATCTCATGATTCTTCTCATCATAGGAAGTTCTACAGAGCCAGCCCGTTTTCATGCTAATTATAGGCCTAGCTTCCATGTAGGTCTTCTTCAGTGCTTATATCTAACCCTAAGTTAGAATGGCCTGCCCAGCACTTACATCTGACCATGAGAGGAACACATCCAACACCATGTCAGAAAGGCACGCCCAACACTCAAATATGACCATGCGGGAACACATCCCAAAACCCTATCAGAAAGGCCCATCACTCACATCTGACCATGTGGGAACACATCCCACAACCCTATCAGAAAGGCCCAGCACTCACATCTAATCATGCAGGAAAACATCCCACAACCCTATTGAAAAGGTCCAGCACTCACATCTGACCATGCGGGAACACATCCCACAACCCTGTCAGAAAGGCCCAACACTCAAATCCAATCATGTGGGAACACATCTCACAACCCTATCGGAAAGGCTCAGCACTCACATCCAATCATGCGGGAACACATCCCACAACCCTATCAAAAAGGCTCAGCACTTATATCTAGCCATGCAGGAACACATCTTGCAACCATTCTAGAAGGGCTCAGCACTTATATCCAGCCATGTAGGAACACATCCTGCAACCATGCTCTAAGGGCTTAGCACTTATATCCATCCATGCCGGAACACATCTTGTAACCATGTTAGAAGGGCTCAGCACTTATATCTGATCATGTCGGAACACATCCCATAGTCTCCTGAAAAAGGCTCTACACTTACATCTGATCATGTGGGAACACATCCCACAGTCCCCTCAGAATGGCCCTAGACTTACATTTGATCATGTGGGAACACATCCCACAGTCACATCAGAATGGCCCTCAGCCCTAGGCTGAGTATTCCTAGTAACTGACCAGGTGCCTCCATTCAGAGAATGGAATTCAACACTTATATCTGATCATGTAGGAACCAATTCTACAGTCACATCAGAATGGCTCAGCACTCATATCTGACATGGAAGGAACCAATCCTATCACCATGACAGAATGGCTCATCCCTTACATCTAACCATGGAAGGAACTAATCCTCTCACCATGTCAGAATGGCTATCAGTCGCAGACTAAGTATTCCTGGTAACTGACCAGGTGCCTCCATTCAGAGAATTGCATTCAGCGCTTATATCTAATCATGTGAGAACACATCTCACAGTCACCTCAGAATGGCTTAGCACTCACATCTGACATGCAAGGAACCAATTCTATCACCATGATAGAATGGCTCAGCCCTTACATCTGACCATGGAAGGAACCAATCCTCTCAACATGTCAGAATGGCTCACGGAATCATCACTTCCCCTTGGAGGGAAACTCGATCTGGAGAACACCAAGCTTCTCCCTGAAGTACTCAAACTTCACTCTGGCCAATGGCTTAGTCAACACATCAGCTATATATTCGTTCATCTCAACATATTGGAGCTTCACTGCTCCTCTCTACACCATATCCCTGATATAGTGATATTTGATCTCGATATGCTTCGACTTGTCATGGAACATCGGGTTCTCTGACAATTTCACACAACTCTGGTTGTTGCAATATATACAAGTAGAATCTAACTGGAGATCAAATAAATTAGATAGTAGCTTCATTAGCCATACTTCCTCACAACTAGCTGAACAAGTTGTGACATACTTTGCTTGAGCTGTACTCAGTGCCACGCAATACTGTTTCCTGCTAAACCAAGAGATCACACCTGATCCCATACTGAAGCAACACCCTGAAGTGCTCTTCCTATCGATGGCACTGCTTGCCCAATCTAAATCAACATAACCTTCCAAGTTAATCTTTTTATTCACGTCATACGTGAGCCCATAATCAACTGTACCCTTCAGGTACCTCAGAATATGCTTTACTACAATCAAGTGAACATGTCTTGGATCTATCAGGAATTGGCTCAAGGTGTTCACAGCAAATAAAATATATGGTCTCTTATTTTCCAGGTACATCAAGGAACAAATCATTTGACGATACATCATGGCATCAACCGTCTCTAATGAAGCAACACTCGATAGCTTCAGGTTCAATGCCATAGGTATGATCATGGCCTTGCAGTCCATCATCCTAAACCTCTTCAAGATCTCTACTACATACTTTCCTTATCCCAGGGATATTCTGCCACACCTCCATGCCATCATATCCAAGTCCTTCATCTCAAACTCAGAAACAAGTCTCCTTCTTGCAACTTCTGTTAGGAACAAGTCATCGACATATAACAGGAGCATCTCTGGTCTTCCACCTTCAACCTTGAGGAAAAGGTTGGAATCCTCTTTACTCTCAGTAAATCCTAGAGTCACCAGTAAGCTATCCATCTTGTTGTACCATGTCGAACCTTGAATTCTTCTATAGTCACTCCCTCTGAAGTGAAGCATCATACTCCCTCTGTATTTCGTACTCTATGCACTCTTTTCGTGAGAAGCCTCATGCTACGAATCTTTCCTTGTATCCCACGATGTTTCCATCTACTGCATGATGGAACTACAAACTTCCCTTCATGTATTGATACTGCATCCTAGACATCATTCTTCTTGAACCGGTCTTCCCTTTCTTCTTGGTTACTTCTTCATAGCTAGAAGGTTCTGCATTAATGATGTCGCTGCATTCATCATATTATTCTCCTCTTGAACTGTCGTCACTTGTTCTTCGGAACAAGTCTCATCCTTCTTTGCTTGTAGGCGATTTTACGCGATATTTCCTACAAGTCAAATGCATTAGTTGTATGGTTAGAAACATTTCATAAGGCATATTCATAATGGAAAATTCTTATGCATAAATATATGATCATGCAACTATTTTAGCCAATACAACATTCATCCATATCTCACGAAATGTTTCTAGATGTCTTCCATCTCCACCAGGACAATATTGAGATTATTGACTAATCCAATATGCCAGCAAAGTGGTTTCATTCTAGATAAGTAGCAATGTAGAGTTGTATAGCACCATGAACTACTTACCCATCACATGCGTATTAGTAGTATACTATCGTTAATGCAAACATTCTATCATGCATAATACATCAACTGAATATAAACAAATGCATAAAAAAATAATATCATGAAATGACAATTGAATACTTATCTTTATTTGTTTCATGGGTAGACTCCTTCTTGATCCTTCAGCTTCATCAGCTTCTTCATTAATAATAGCATCGTTTCTTATCCAAATGATAAGATGGATAAGAGGTTCTTCAAGATTTGAGTCCTTAATATTCGTCATCGCTTGAGATATCTTCTTTGGATGGTGAGAGCTTGATCTTTAGTTTCTCCCATATTCTCTTTTTTATTATGAGTCGAGCTTCTTTTTCTTGTGTGCACTCTTCCCAGAATCTACTGAAAGTAATCACTTCCTTTTGGCACAGAATGAATCCCATGATCTTGGGAGGCCATTCAAGGTGATTATCACCACTTCTGCATTCTCCACTTCTTCTTCTATCACTTCAAGTTGTTCTTTGATTTGAGAGACCATTGAAAGGTATAACTGCATGGTCTCTGCATTCTGGATCTTCGCATTCTTCAAATGCTTTCTCAAAGTCATCTTATGATTTATTTTCTTCCCTTCAAATAGCTTGGTCAAGGAATCAAACATCTCTTTAGGTGTCTTTAGGGAATACACTTGTGGTATAAGGTGATCCTCTATTGAATTAGCAATGATCTTCTTGGCCTTGACCAAGTTCTTCGTGAGTAAGGCTTTAGCCTCATCTCCCTCTAGAACTGGAACCTCTTTACTTATCTAGGTGTCCAATTCATTTCCTTCAAGAACTAGTGAGATCCTATACTTCCATGCTTGGTAGTTGTCAACTTCACCAAGCTTATCATCAAGCTGATGTCATAGATCACTTTGAAATGACAACCTCAAATGAAAATAGCAAAGGATTAGATCTTATCGCTTTGAGGTGTCCGTCCTAGTTCCGGAGCTGGATGATCTAGGGTTTGTCAGAGAAACCCTAATTTTCAAAACTTGGAATTTTTCAGATCTGATTGGATAGAAAGAAAGACATATTCAAGGTGAGCTGTCCAATGTACCCCTTTTCTGAAAATAGTGGAGGGAAGCTCCCGGAACAGGAATCCCTAGTTTTCCAATTTCTTCTGCAGAAATTCCTGATAGTATTTTTATGATGTATCAGAAATTACTACTCCTCCATGTCCAAAAATTAGTACTATGGTATCCTCGCCTATCCTTGTTCCAACACCACAAGTTTCATCAGAATTGTTTTCACCAATTGGGACTTATGATCGTTTTCTGAAGGTGACCTGTTTCAGGACGGTTCAGCATAGTGAAGTTGTACAGACTGCCATGTGTCATGGTTTCATCTTCGGGTTTTGAAACTTCTACCATAGAAATTAAAGTCTGTTCCATTTCTGGAACATCTTCAAAAATTTCATTTGGACCTTTGTATCCTGATATATAGAAATTCTCCCCAGGTGTCCTGTTTAGGTATGAATACTGGAAGAGGCTGGACCCCTATATTGGAGGGATGATATCTCCTAGAATATAGTGAATCTAAGTCTGGAATTTTGATATAGTGTAAATATGGAGTTTATACACAGCCTGTGAAAGTTTCAGCTCCTAATCCTTCTCCAATTCCAAGATATAGCGAATGTACCAAAACGTATCATTTTTAGTATTTTAGGGTTTTTCAGCCCAGGGTCAAACTAGGGTTTGACTTTCCCAGAGTTATACCCAATCAAAAATATCAAAATAGGTCTCTAAACTTCAATTTTGATGAGGAGAGTAATCCTATGTCAGGCTCACTCAAAAATTCCTCTTATGTAAGAAGCCCTAATTTCCCGCACCAAAAACTGAAAATGCTCGGAATCAAATTCTTCTTCGACAAAAAGATGTGCCCTTCAATGGAGAGTCATCCTAGCATACTTTTGATGATGGATCATGGAGAGAGACCCAAAAATTAAGAATCCCTAGATTCTACAGCTACACAATATCTTCTTCTCAGGTTAGCTCTAATACCATGTTAGATTTTGATCATTCAAGCTAGCATTAGCTTAGGATCTTTAACTGAGAGAATAACATGCACAGCAATAAACACAAGAGACAAGAGACACAAATAATTTTCCTCAGGGAAACCATAAAGGAGAAAACCTCATGACTTCCTCACAGATAGAATCAGCACCAAAATTAAAACCCGAAATCATAAAGATGATCTCCCGACAACAGTAGTCTCTCTCTCTAATCCCAGCTTCTTTTCTATCACTCATGTGCCCCAGTGAGTGAGTGTGTGTGTGATAAATAGAGAGGCTCACTCTATATTTATATTCTTTCGTTCACTTAATGTCCACTCCAACATGTCGGCCTCACTTAACAATTACTTACTAGAGCCGATATCTCTAGGAGAGTCTAATAACCCTAGTGCCCCACAACTTGTGGGGAATTTTCCCCTCCGACCAACAAGGGGGGTTATCCTTAACACAACGGTGGGGACTATTTCCCTGACTTACAATAACTCACCTAGGGTTGACTTCTCTAGGATATTCTAATAACCCTAGGGCCCCACAACTACGGGGACTTTAACCCTTGAACAATAGGAGGGTTACCCACAATGACTTGACATAACTTGTTTACATTATTGAATCTCTCGATAGGCACATCAGGGCATGAAATGACTTCAATACATTACAGACACTTCCTGGAATAAACATCGGGGTACAATACATAAGATATACAAGTGAATACATTCCAAAGTTACAAATACATCAACACCTACCAACCTATTGATCTCATGTTGGGTAGGAGTAGGTTTGAGAGCGTAGTTCTTTTTCTGTGTCAAGATTGTTAAAAAATGAAACAGGTTTGAGAGCGTAGTTCTTTTATGTTTCAAGCTCATTAAAAAATGAAATAGGTTGGTGAGCATAGTTCCCATGCTGTGTCAATATCGTCAAAAAATGAAACAAGTTGGTGAGCATAGTTCCCATGCTATGTCAAGCTCATTAAAAAATGAAACAGATGTCTGTGAGCATAGTTCTTTTTCTGTGTCAACCTTGTTAAAAAATGAAATAGGTCCCCTCAATCATAATTATTTTATGTTTCAAGCTTGTGCAAAAATTAAACAGGTCCATAGCAAGCATAGTTATTTTATGTTTCAATCTTGTGTAAAAAATGAAACAGGTCATTTTGAGAAAAGTTATTTTTTCGTGTTAAGCTCGTTAAAAAATGAAATGGATTCTTCCATTGTGTCAAGCTGTGAATTTTCATTTCACCTTCCTGTATAACTTGATCTCCTTTCTTCATCTGTTTCTAGTGAACCTTTTCCTGGTAGTAACCGTGAATTTAGTTGGATCACAAATAGAGTAGGCAGATGAAACAAATCCAACCTCTTTATATTATGTTGAAGTTAAGCTACTTGACAATTATACTGGAGGAAAGTGCCAACCACTAGCCATCATGTTGGGAAAACACGCATCAATGGAAGTCATTTTGAGCATACTTTGTTTTAGTTTCGAGCTCGTAAACCATGAAATGACCTTTTGATCATAATTCATTCTACATCAAGCTCATTAAAAAATTAAGTAGATACCTTGAGAATTCTTCCAATTGATCTTTGAGCTTATTAAAAATAGTAAGATGGTGTTGATCTTACTTTTTATTTTTTCGTGCTCTGGTTAAAACATGAAAACTGGTTTGCTCTTACTTTATTGCTTTTTCATGCTCTGGATTCAAACATGAAAAAGGTCTCGATTTCCTTTTATACCTTCGGCGTGCTCATTAAAAACTCAGTGAAGAGGTGTTGAGTATACTTTTACTGGTTTTCAAACTTGTTAAAATTAGATTATGAAAAAGGCCACCCTAATAGAGTCCTCTTTAAGCTCTTTTTGGACTGTTAAAATGTGAAAATATTGTTGAGTGAACTTGTCTTCTTCACGCTCGTAAAAGGACATGAAGAGTCGTCTTCATGGTGATAGTTTACCCCTTTTCGGACCAGGGGGCACTACTTATGATAAAGGTATACTCCAGCCAATCATGATTGGAAGAGTTCTCTTGAACATTATTTTATACTTTTTTGGGTCCTACGAACTAAATCTTACTAAAAAGTCCATTCTGGAGTCTTCTTAGTTATTTTAGACTCTCTAAACATGAAACAACAAATGAGTTTTCTTTCATCGGACTCATAAAATCAAACAATGAAAGACCCTTTTTGGGAACGAACCCATCCTTTTGCAGGTTCGTAAAACATATGGGTTTGGACTTGTCCAAAGGACGAGCTAAAATGAGTGTTTGTTACCCTTTATGAACTCGTAAAAATGAAAAGAGGCACTCATTAATCATGATGGGGAAATTAAGGGAAAGGGAAAACCTTTTTGCAATAAATGTAGTTGTTAGTCACCTTTGAACATGGCACTTGTCTTCATTTCATTCAGTTAATTGGGTATTCAGCTTGTCTCCAATTTGATCCACTTTCATTAGTAATGTCACTCCTTTTAGTCTTTCAAAGAATGCATTATCCATTGTCGCATTGTGTTCCACCTCATCAAGTCAATGCTACCAAGTATTCAGCTATGCCTCCTTATGTTCAAAAGGGAATTTGTCTTGAGAATTTGCACCTATAGTCAAAACAACTTTTTGTGTCAGTTACTTTTGAGTCAGTCCTATGGTTACATCATACTCAAAATTCTAGAACTTTGTTCCTAGTTTTGTGTCATCAATGTGGGATTGATCATGGACCTCCTTTGACAGGACTATTCCTGCAGACATCGTATCATCATCCAAGAATTAGTCTTAGAAACAATTTTAGTACCTTGAGTTTCGTATGCCTTAATGACATATTCTCTCACTCTCGACATAGGTTCAAATCATTGACCTTTGATCGAAATATTCGACTAAGTGTTCGACATCAGATCATCTATTCACACTCAGGATATTTTACTAGGGTACCTTGGGAATCATTCACATCAATGGTGATTTCCCTTGTAGTTGTTAACGGTTCTCATCATTGGTCGATAATCAAGTGGTTTCTACCATGTTCGACGTCAAAACATTGTAATCACATGGATAGAATCATACTTTGTGGAGGACGAGAAGAAGACCCTAGGTATTTGTTAAGCGCTCATTGATTTCCCCAGGTTGTGATAGAGTATTTTGTATGAGTCCTAGCATGGATTCACATTTGTATGTTCGTGGTTGTGCTCATATTTGCATCTGTATGACATAGATATACATTGTGTGTCTGGTAGCTATGTCCAAACTTGAGTCTTCTTCGCATGGATCTACGTTGTATTTTAGAATCCATGAATTTTTGTATCTCACATGGATCTACATTGTATTAGTTGACAAGCATGTTTTGAGTCATTTGGGATATGTATCAAATAGTGCTGCAGAAAATTTTGTGATGTTTGAGAAGTTCCAACCATTGGACCTTTGCCTCGGGACTACACCTTCTTCTATCAAAGTATTATGCCTATCATTTCCCTTTAGCCATCATACTTTGGTGGCCATTCTATTACACCTAAATCTTGTCACCATCATATTATGAGATAGTTATTCCCTTGTTTGCTCCAATCCCTTAAATTTTTCCCTAGAGAAATGAAGGAAGAAATTATCCCCTTGCAATTTTTCCTTGTTTTGAGCTGGTAATGCTCCTCTTCCATTGAAAAAAAGTGTTACCCAAGTAAGAAATTGTCCTGATACATGAGAAAACACTAGTTCCACCACCTCTATCCTTACTACAAGAAGCGTTACCCCCTTAACACCACCTGTTTGCTTCATTAAAGTAGTAGTGCTCGAGTTTTCAAGGAAAGACGAGAAGTTTTGAGAGGCTTCTCGAAGATTTCCTTCATGGAGCCTCATCCCCATGGTTTAGTACCAGCTAGAGCTCAAGATCCTCCCTTTTTGGATCTTATATCCACCTCACCCATGAGATCCTCAACCATCCCTATCCTCCCATGCCTTTAAATATTGTCTCAGTCCCCATGGGGAGGAGGAGGACGAATTGTGTTGCATACCCAAACTATGTCAAAATAATTCTTGAGATATTGGAGGCAAGGAAAAGTTAGAGGAAAGGATCCATTGGAAGGAACTCTCAACACCAAGGCATAAAGGTTGTAGTCTCTCTAATCATTTCTAATAAAAAATTTCTTTTCTTTCCCATATTTCTTTTTTCATGCGTATATATTGCTTGATTCCTTGGTCACAAGCATAGATCTAGTTTATTATCTTGTATGCTATCATCCTTTTCATGTTGTATTTAATGTTTTACAGGTTCTTCTGCAGTATTAGAGGAGAAAGCTTCAAGGATATAGAGGAAAACATTTGAGAGAAGTATCATAGAATTTAATTCAAGTGATTAACCAGATCTAGGGGAAGTTTAGCATTTGGTGTTTCTGTTTTGTTCTAGATATGAACCATTCAAACTAGGGAAACAACTCCTGTATGTGGGAGGTGTGTATTTTCGGCTAACAACATGTGCACCTCATGGACGTTTGCAGCGACAAAATTATGTGCATTAGGTTTTAAAATCAAGTGATCGCAGTATCTACTAAATGAACTATTATCAGATGCAGAGGAGGCACAGGAGAAAGGTAGCGCATTTCATTATTCATGGCTACTTGTTTTGATTTCGTTTTTCAGATGGCCAAAACCAGTAAACTACCAAGGGGTGTATGTTCATGTTTTATGTCACGGATATCGATACTAGAATATCTGGTTCAACAAATATTTCAAGGAGAGGAAAAAAGATAACAATATAAAGTTCTTTTTACAAGGAGAGGCCCTGTGACATCATGTAAGAAAGTAGACTAGAATTACCAAGGTGACCATTAAGCAGTTCAGAAACATTGCCATATTTTCAGTCAAGGCCCATCATATCTTTTTGCAGTCATGACAAGACCCATAGCACCAATTTCTTGTGACACAATATCAGCTGTCGGCTGAATAAATTGATGTCATTATTCAATATTAGCTAGAAGAGTGGAGAGTTCATGTTGTAGATGAACAACTATCTACAGACGAAGAGGTATGACAAAATGATCCACCAACATAGAAGGATGGGGGGGCAAGGAGAGAATCCACTAGAGGAGAACCCATAGGAAAACCCAGTCAAAAACACAGAAAATACCTAGAATGAGTCAAGCACAACTCCAGCAAACCCATCAGTAGGGGAAAAGAGGAAGTAGACAGAGAAGTCTGCGATGAGTCATAAGAATAGGAAAGGAGACAAATCAGGTGGAACTGTCAGCCTTACCAATGATTATTATACACTTTTGATGGATACAATGGTATATTTCTCCAATCAAAGCCTCAAGAAGATAGATGAGTGGAAAATATAGCTAACAAGTAGCATAACATATTTATTACAAACACTCTATAAGTTAATAAAAGAAGAAAGAGTGGAGGTCAACTACAGAAAACAATTTCATGAGTCACAGGACTTAATTGGATCATCAAAGGAGTGAACTAGTGAGGTATCGATACCCATTCCACCAATAAAGACTCAAGTGATGGGTGAAACACTCGACTTGGGGATGACAGAGTTGAATACCATGGTTAAAAACATGGTCCATGTCACCATAAATTTCTCTACACTGTCGATGTATGAAGTGTATTCTATTTAGAACATTGCAGTTGCATAAATGAAGGTCAAAGAAAACACATTGGTCAACCAAATTAGACCATCGAACAAGACTGTTCAAAAGGATGAATAAGACAGTCAAAGAAATAGAGCTAGAAGCTAAGACCTAGGAGGAGAACAAGCACTGGTGCGATGCAGCCATAACACTTGCTTGCAACAGTTTCATTTATGAAGGCATCACGCATGAGATGGTTGTATAATCCAAAGTGTTTCGACTTGGAGAGATTACAAAGAAACTCCATAATAAATTCACGGAGTTCGAGGTACAAGTGACACCCAGTACTCCTCTAGAAGTATTGGAGGAAAGAAGAAAAGAAGTTGCGAAATCTATGAAGATAATAGAGGAGGCGGAGGCACTTTGTACCAAGGTAGTCAACCAAGTTTCTCATACCTAGAAAGATTTGATCAACTACAATGAGTTGGATAAAATCACAGTATAGCTGCACATTGCTGAGACAAAGGTGAACTAGCTGAAGAGTGAAATGAAGAAGCTTCCAGTAGTACAGAAAATGGCTAAGGATGTTGTCATGAAAAACATACAGCAACAAGTTGCAATAGTACAGGTGCAACAACAAAATCAGACTAATAGGGTCGTCAAATTACAAGAAGAGGAAAAAAATGTTACAAGGATTATTCAACCTATACATGAAAAACTGCGACAAGCAGTACAGTCAGTAGGAATTACAACTTCAGAACACACCCCTTTCAAAATTGTGGAAAATTTGAAGAAGATGAAACTATAAGTATAAGAGGAGACTGAGCGGATAGAGAAAATATTTTAGGATTTTCAAGGTAAGGTTGTAACAACAAAGGTTTCATACTAATGTGGCTCAGTACAAGCCACAGGTTAGTGTTGGGGGGTTCTTTGACCTAGGAATAGTTAAGCATAATTCAACTAGAAATATGAGTGGAAAGATAAAGATTCTGATCGCAAGAAGAGTCTGCGATAGAAGAAAATAGCTACGACAGAAGAGGAGCTACAAGTGAAAGACTAGTGATGAGAGAAGTCTCAGCGAAAGGAATCATGACAGAAGAATGGCAGAACAATTGAAAAGGACAACTCGATTGATTATGGGTAAGGAATCAGTTAGAATAAAGCATGTTTTTGGTAATAAAGCATAATTGTATTGTTGGGTCGATAGTGCCTATTGTCGGTTGTAACTAAATTTAGGAGAATATAAATGACATCATGTTGACTAATAGAAAAGAGTCGGTTTATTAGGACAGGTAGAAGATTAAAAAAGGGAAAAAACAAGATATGTGCGGGACTGACGTTGGTTTTCGATTGTTTTGTTACCTAATTAATCAATTGGTTGGAGAAGTATCTCTGTAGGTAGAGAAGAGAAGAGACATATTTTTATCTAGACGATCGATCTAGGTTGTGTGAAGATCGACGTAGGAGTGAAGGAGAGGAGAAATGTACAGCCCATAATCCTGAGAGCAGGAGATGATAGAAGTATGTATGAGTTGTAAACAATACCTATATAGGAGTCTACAAGCTGAGTGCCGAGACAAAAGGTGCTAGCATATTTCTCATGCCAAATGAAGAGTACCTTTGTGGTTTTTCCTGGATATATTTCCATGTTAATTGATGTCTCTATGTGTCATTTATTAATGTGTTTATGTCAATTGCATGTATGTTGTGAATAAGTAGACCTGACTATGTCACACTATATATGTTTATAAATAAGATCTTATATGTATGAGTCCCCCTACTTATTGAATGAATCTGTAATAAGGTTGTTATGTTGAATACTGCAATTTGTGTCGACTGGTAAATAGATTGTTATCTTGAATGAATATCCAAGGAATGCCAAGTAAAATCCCCATATTTGGTTGTATAATATGATAAAGTAATGTACAAGTAGAGATCCCCACATAGTTACAGAAACATGGTTATGGAAGTTCCCCATAAGATATCTCAGGTGAGACTGCATCTGAATCACAGATGCTGCTGATGGGGTCTTCCTCTATCAGGCCAATATCTTGGGATTTGGTTTCCTGCTAAGGATCTGAACTTGGGTAGATGAGAAATAAAGTAAAATAGTATCATTGTTGGACACTATGGTGTATCGTGAGTTATGATGGTTTGACAATCCTACGAGGTTCCAGATCTTGTATGCACTCCTTTCACATGTTTGCTCGTTTCTTTAAATTAAGTAGTGCTAGTTTCCTATACAGTTAAAAGTATTAAAGAGCGAGGTATTTTTTTTATGTAGATATGGTTATGCCTTCTGGGACTACCAACCAAAATACTCCTTCTCAAGGGGAACCTTTTGTTATTCCTTCATTTGGAAATGTTGGTCCTCCTCTCATGGCTACATTAAGTATTCTTGGATTGACTATAGGATTACCATATTAGAGGAATTTTGGGGTCTAAAATGGGCCTCCTAAGGAAAATAATAAAATAATAGTTAAAATAATAAAATAATAGTTATTAATTTTGGAGGAAGAATGAAAAAAAAAATATTTTTTGTTCGTATTTTTGACATATCTCCCTGTATTTTTACTCAAATTCTGAGCAGGAGATCTCGTTGGATGCAAAATTTTATTATGCGTCCAACGAGCTCTCCCGCTCAGAATTTGAGTAAACACACAGGGAGATATGTCGAAAATACGAACAAAAAAGTAGTTTTCTTTTATGACAAATATGTCAATTCAACCATTATGATTGACTCATTTTATTGAAATTCTATTGGTTCTTGAATTCCAACTCACAAAAAAAAAATTTGGAACATTTTCTTATAAGGCCCATTTTAGACCCCAAATTTCCTCTAATCTGTATGGCTATTCTCCAGTATGTTTATCCCAAGTGCATCAATTATTTCAAATCCCAACTCTTCATCACAAGAGCATTAACATCATGTTGATATTTCACCTTCTTCTCTAGATGTGTCCTCTTCCCTTTCTCCTTCTTCTCCTATTGAAAGTTGTGATGCTAGTAATCAAGTGAATAAGAAGAAGAAGAAAAGGAATATTAAGAAGAATACAGAAAAATAAGAAACCAAATTTTAACCAACTACTTATCACAGTGTTGAGAGTGTTGATATGCCCATAAAAACACCTCGTAATCCTAAGATCCCCTGTAGAATTTTAAAGGGAGATCACCTTCTTAAGGATTGTCATGGTTTGTCCCAAATTTTAGAAGTCTGGTCTAAGGCTTTCAACAACCCATGTCATCATCCTCTAGTCATCATATTGATGATACCCCATCAACGGGTGCCTATGTAGTTAAATGTATAAAAGGTGAAGTCAAAAATCCTTGATTTCTATGTAAGGACATGCAACTTACTTATCTTTGTCATCGCATGGATGAAGCTTCAAAGTTGTTACTGTAAGCTATCCCTTGACCTCCCATTGTTTGATAAAGTGATCGATCTAGTTCCATCCTCAGTCGATCTCACTCTTTCTTTAGAGAGTGAAGAACACTCTTCCTTTGAAGAGTGAAGTTAAAATGGTCAAGTCAATGTCATCTCCACTCAATCCCACTTTCATCTGAGAGTATTAAGGCTGAATTAGTCACTTTGACACAATATTCATCTCATATTCCAGTTGAGAGTGAACTAAAACCCGTTGAAGTTTTTGTAGTCAGTTCAAATTATTCTAGGAAAGGAGAAAATCAGTATGTTTCAACAGAACCCCCTCTAATTACTGAAGTTGTTTCCTTTGATTCAAGTAATCTAATAGAATTGTGTCTTCCTTCAAGTGTTCTTTTACATATTTTGGTGTGAGCTACCTTTAAGATCATACTCCACACTATTGTTGATGAAGGGGATTATGTTCATATTATATCCTCAATTGCATGGCAAGCTATAGGTTCTCCTCAGCTTATTCCAGCCACCAGTCAGATACTAGCTTTTAATAGAATACCTACTACACCTTTAGGGATCCTTCCTCACGTACCTATTACCTTAGGAGGGAAAAATGTCTACATTTATGTTATGGTAGTCAAAGGTCCCTTAGATTTTAATATTCTCATTGGACGACATTATGTTTACGCCATGAAAGTTGTAGTGTTCACACTCTTTTGAGTGATGCATTTTCCCCATGATGGGAAGATTGTGACCATTGATCAACTCTCCTTTGTTAAACCTAATTATTGTATAGATGCTAGTCACCAAACTTGCTTGGATGTCTTGCATGTTCTTGCGGTTCCTTCCCCCTTCATCGGCCATGTCTCTCGACTCTGGACATCATGTCGAAGTTCAGTCATTTGTAAACCGATATATTATTCACATCAAGGGGAATCATTGGGATCATGTATCCATTCTCTGGAAATCATACTGGATTTAATCCACTATATTCTTATTTAAGGGGGGAAACCTACCAATCTTTGTACATCATGTTGGATAAGAACTTAATGCGAGCATAGTTCTTATTCTGTGTCAATCTTGTTAAAAAATGAAACAGATGTCTTTGGGCATAGTTCCCATTCTATTTCAAGCTCATTAAAAAATGAAACAAGTTCCCTTGAGCATAGTTTATTTATGGTTTCAAGCTCATTAAAAAATAAAACTAACTTTGAGCATAGTTTACTTCTAGTTTCAATCTCTTTAAAAAATAAAATCGACCTTGAGCATAGTTTATTTCTGGTTTCAAGATCGTTAAAAAATAAAACTTCATTTTGAGCATAGTTTACTCATGGTTTCAAGATCATTCAAAAATAAAGTCAACCTTGAGCATAGTTTACTTCTGGTTTCAATATCGTTAAAAAATAAAACCAACCTTGAGCATAGTTTTATTCCTTTTCAAGCTCATTAAAAAATGAAATGGGCTACCTCAGACATAGTTATTTTCTATTTCAAGCTTGTGTAGAAATTAAATAGGTCCCCTTAAGCATAGTTATTTTATGTTTCAAGCTTGTGTAAAAATGAAACAGGTCCCCACAAGCATTTTTTTTTCCGTTCAAGATTGTGTAAAAATGAAATAGGTCGTTATGAGCAAAGTTCCCTTTTCATGTCAAGATTATTAAGAAATGAAACATATTTTTCCACTGTTTTAAGTCTTTTAACTTGAACTTCCTTTCATTTTCTTGTATAACTTGATCCTCTTTCTTCCTATAACTCTGGTGAACCTTTTCCTCCGAGTAACCTAGAATTTAGTTAGATGAAGAAAATACTAAGCCAATGAAATGAAGCTTTGGGGGGGCATGTCTCCAACCTATTTATATTATGTTAAGCTACTTCACATTTATTTTAGGGAAAGTATCAACCACTGGAAATCATGTTGGGAAAACAGTTGTCAATGGGACTCATTTTGGGCATACTTTCTTTTTAGTTTCTAGCTCGCTAAACCATGAAATGACATATTGACATAGTTCCTATTTTGTCTTAAGCTTCTTAAAAAATGAAGCAGATATGCTAATAATTCTTCCAGCTGATATTTGAGCTTGTTAAAAATAGTAAGATGGTTTTGCATTAGAGGAATTTTGGGGTCTAAAATGGGCCTCCTAAGGAAAATAATAAAATAATAGTTAAAGTAATAAAATAATATTAATTAATTTTGGAGGAAGAAAGAAAAAAACTACTTTTTGTGTTCGTATTTTCGACATATCTCCCTATGTTTTTACTCAAATTTCGATCGGGAGAGCTCGTTGGATGCGGAATTTGATTCCGCATCCAACGAGCTCTCTCGATCGAAATTTGAGTAAAAACACAATGAGATATGTCGAAAATACGAACAAAAAAAGTAGTTTTTTTTAATGACAAATATGCCAATTCAACCATTATGGTTGACTTATTTTATTGAAATTCTATTGGTTCTTGAATTCCAACTCACAAAAACTTATTTTGGCACGTTTTCTTATAAGGCCCATTTTAGACCCCAAATTTCCTCTAATGAGATTACTTTTTACATTATTCTTGCTATGGTTAAAACATGAAAAGTGGGTTTGAGCTTAGTTCATTGCTTTTTCGTGCTCTGGATTCAAACATGAAAATAGTTCTGAGTACCTTTGATTCCATAGTTGTGCTCATTAAAAACTAATCAAAAAGGTTTTAATTGTACTTTTATCACTTTTTTCGGGCTTGTAAAACTTATATGAAAAAGGAACCCCTCAAAGTTGTCTTTAAGCTCTTTTTAGACTCTCTGAATATGAAAAGATCGTCAAGCGAACTTGTTTCTTTCATGCATTTGAAAGGTCACCTATTTAGTGATAGTTTACCCATTTTTTTGGACCATTTAGACTCATTTATGAAAAAGGTGCACTCTAGTTCATCGTAACTAGAAGAGTTCTCCTCGGTATCATTTTACAGTTTTTTGAACCTCGAGGACTAAAATTAGGAAAAAAATCCACCTTGGAGTTTTCTTTTGTCATTTCAAACTCTCTAAACATGAAACGACACCGAGTTTACCTTCTTAGGATGTGTAAAATTAAGAGATGAAGGACCCTTTTTGGGACCAAACCCTTACTTTCTCAGCTTCGTAAAACATGTGAGATTGGACTCATCCTATGATAATATATATCGAGTGTTTGTTATCCTTTTCAAGCTCATTAAAAATAAAATAGGTACGCATCCATTGTGATGGGGAAATTAAGGGAATGGAAAAAAAAAATCATATGTATTGATGGAAATTTATAGTCACCCTTGAACATGGCACCTCTCTACATTTCATTCAAATGGTTGGGTAATAACCTTATCCTCTAGTCAATCTACTTTCATGAGTCATTTTACTCCTTTGATTCAATTCAAAGAATGTGTCGTCATGTCTTTGCATTATGTCTGGTCTCTGCCTCATTGATTCAATACTTCCAAGTCTCTTGTCGTGTCATTCAATGTTTAAGTGAAGTCTTTACCATAACCTACCTCAATAGTTACCTTACCTTCCTTTGATTCGGGCATATCTGAGTAAGTCCCATGTTTGTTCCATAATAAAAATGACTTCAAACTAATTTTGTTCCAAGTTTCATGTCAATGATGGGGAAAACATTATGGCCCTCCTTCGATGAGTCTATTCCCATCAACATCATCACATCATCCATAAATTGGTCTTAGAAACCAGTTAGTACCTTGAATCGTGCAAGACTCAATGGCAGGTTTACTCGCTTTCAATAGTAGACTTCCATCATTGGTCTCTAATTGAAAGATTATGTCGATTGTTCAACTTCAAATCATCTATTTACATTCGGAGGAATGTACTAGGGTACCTTTGGAATCATTGACATAAATGGTTATTTCCTCACACTTGTTACCGGTATACATCAACAACTGATAATCAAGTGGTTTCTACCATGTTCGACATCAGGAATTCTATTCACATAGATAGAATTGTATTATTCGGGATTGGGATAAAGATAATGGATGATCAGGAATTCACTTGAACATTTCCCTCTCCCCAAGTTGCAATGGAGTATTATGTGATCATGTCATTGCATAGATCCACAATGTATGTCTGGCAGCTATACTCAAGTTTGAGTCATGATGGCATAGATCTACAGTGTATGTCTAGTAGCTATGTCCAAATTTGAGTCTTGTTTATCATGGATCTACAATGTATGATTGGTAGCAATGATTTGGTCATTATACATGGATCTGTAGTGTATTGGTCAGAAACCATATTTTGAGTCGGACAGAGAATATAAATCAAAATATCTAGTACTACAATAATTCTTCACTCGACACTCTTTCACCTCTAATTCAAAACCACATCTAGAAAAGTATTTCACCTATCACATCCCTCTAGCTTAATACTTTGGGGGGGATTCTGTTACACCAAAATATTGTCACTTTGGTTGTATCCCTGAAGTTTATATGCCAAAATATTGTTTGGAGCAATTTTTCCTTGCTAGAATTCCATTCCTTCATACACCTAAATCGCGTCACCATCATGTTATGAGATAGGTATTCCCTTGCCTGCTCCAATCCCTCAAAGTTTTCCCTAGAGAAATAAAAGGAAGAAATTATTCCCTTGCAATTTTCTCTGTTTTGAGCTAGTAACGCTCCTTCTCTATTGATTGAAATCATTACCGAAGTCAGCAATGCTCCTTTTACACAACAAAAGAGTGGTGCCACCTCTCTTTCCCTTCATTGAAATGGAGTTACCCCCTTCACACCTCATGTTTGCTTCATTAAAGGTGCGGTGCTTGAGTTTTTAAGGCAAAAAAGGAATCTTTGAGAGGGTTCTCAAAGCTTGCCTCCATGGAGACTCATCCCTATGGTTTAGGACCACTTGGAGATCGATATCCTCCCTTTTTGGATCTTATCTCCACCTCACCCATGAGATCCTCAACCATACCTATCCACCCATGCCTTTAAATACTAGCTCATCCCCCATGAGGATGAGGAAGAATTGTGTTGCATACCCACACTCTGTGTTATAGCTCAAAATGACACATCTCTACTTGTGACCACTTTCCCATGATTTTGTCGCATGTCGACACTTCCATGATGACACTTCATGAAAGTCACTGAAAGTCATTGAAAAAAAACCTAACTTGGAGGACCCATATATTGCATTATGTAACTCTGTTTGACCTCATCTCTACACCATTGGAAATATATTCCTGTTAGCTAAAACTTTCTCGAAGACACCAAAGTCTGAAAATGCCTAAAAGTACCCTTAAAATGAGATTTTTTTATGAATACGCAAGTTTCCTTAAAGAAATCTGCATATGTACGTGACTTACTATATATAATACTCATGTACACCTTAAATACATGACTTTCTACATTGCAACCCGCGTATACCTCCTCGCATATGTGACTGTTGTCTCTGTAACTCACATACGCCTCCTGAAAATGTCAAAAAAATATGTATTTTGAAATTCGGTTAGTTTGGGTAGTTATGCAACTGACTCCTTCAGTTGTAACTACTTTGTCTTTGGCCCTAACTCTTCATAAATCATATAAATAGAGGTGGGGAGGTCCATGAGAGGATAATTGAATCTTTGCATCATTATGCTGGAGGAATCGGGACTCTCTTTTCCCACACCTTTGCCCTAGAAGCATTCTCCTTGTGTTGCAAAGCTTGGAGGTTGAGTTCCTTGGAGAAGAGAAGTAGCAGAACCAGATAAAGGTTTTGTGAAGTGTCCAACTTGAAGAGAAGGTATACTTGTACTTGTTTTCAAGATTAATAAAGATGTGATGTCCTTCTTCTTCCCAAATCATTGTTTAATGTGTGTTTGAATTTATATTTATGATCATATGTTTATGTTAATCAGAATAGTTTCTCATATTTCTTTGATTATCATTTATTTATATGTGGTCATATTGGTTTGAGGAAGGTATAATTCATTTTGCAGGTCTCTTGGAGCAGGAGGAGCAAGAGGAGCAAAAGGAGGATTGAAGGGCTGCTTGGATCAACCTTCATTTGGCTAAGGTATGAACCATTCTGATCTCTTATCTTTCTTGTATTTACTTGCAAAACCATTTGCATCTCTCTTTCAACCCCAATACGTTGATGGCCTCTTAAATCCTAGCCATAGGAAGCTTTCCTTTACAACAGAACTGACGACTCCGCCAGGGAAAGCCTTGTCTGTTTGGGGTTTCTTTGTATTTCTTTCAGTCTTTTGTAAAGTTTTAGGTTTTTCTTACCACTTAGGAACACTTTATCAGTCTAATAGAACACCTCCTCTGCCTTCCTAAGGCAATTTTTGACCTTTTATGGGGATTTTTTCCACCCATACACAAGTTGCAGACTAAACAGTCACGTGTCTAGTTTAGTACACACGAATTTCTATACTGTTAACCCGCGTATAATACATGAATTTTCAGTGGTACAACCTGCATGTGCTTGTACATGTGACTTTCTATACTGTCAACCTGCATATGACACACGTCCTGTCAGTAGTACAACCCACGTGTGCCCCTAAAACAGTGTTTTTTCCTCATTTTTGTGGTTTTTTCTGCTGTTGTGGGCTGTTTGGTAGGTATTTTGGTGTCCTCTGCAGGTGCATGAATCCAGGGAGTTAGTGTCATCCATTTTGGTTGTTATTTATCTATGTGGTAAGATTTTTTATAGCATTAGGGTTTTCTCTTTGCTCTTTCCCCCCACCCCCTTTGCTTGGCATGATTTTTGGCTTATGTTTCTGGTCAGCCTTTGTTAGTGATCTTTATCGGATTTCAGAAGCTTATTGGTGTTTGTTTCCTTCTTCTTTTGGTGGTTAACTTCACCATGCCAAAGTAGTTGACTTGTCTCTTATGCAAGCCTTCCTTCCAAGTAGGGTTTATACTAACTTTAGTTCATTCTAGAGTTTGTTTGGTGGTTGTATAGCAGAGTTCCTTTTGCTTTGTTCTTGTTATCTGCATACTTTTTTTGTAGGTAGTTTTTCTTTTGCATTTATAAAAGAAAAAGAAAAAAACACATGTTTGCTTTATATGCATGTAGATTAGGTTTTTAGTCTAGATTGCATGGCATATCATTGTTTTTGAAAGAAAAAAAATTGTTCTTTTGTGGCTTTCAAGTTTCTATTTGAAAAGAAAGAGAATATTTTTTTCTTTTTGCATTTCATTTCTCTTTGCTTAGTCATTTTCTTTTAACTTTGAGTCAAAACACCACATAAGTTTCACGCCATTTACCCTTTGACTAAAAACAACCCTTAAAATAAATGATATAATTTAAAAATTACTAGTAATTTTTATTTTATAGGGTCATACACCAACTAGCTCAGGCTAGACTTGTGGGATAGGGAGTTTAAACTCCCCACAAGTGTTAAAAATTCAGACTTAGTTGACTTATCACTAGGTAAACCCTTTTCTATGTTGATTGTATCTAGGAAGCTCCTCTCAAATGGGAGCTAAGCATTAGGCCACGTGGAGACTTGGATTGAGGAGATAACCCTCTGATTCCTTGTCAAAACGTAGACCAAGGTTTTTGCACATATGGGGATTCTGTCTTAGACAGGGTTTCAAGCTTTGCTACCCTTCCCATGCGTACGAAACAGGTTTGCGACAGTCCCCCCAAACTGTCAATATAGTTAAGGTAGCCTTTAGGATCTTTGACATCTAGGGTTCTACTGCAGCTGCAACTTTTTTCCCAAATTTTGAAAAATTTTGGACCCTCCTTTTGATTTTATCTTGCCTGGATTTATATGGTTTCCTGAACTCTGTTTTTTTTTGGTCCGCTACAAATTTTTATTTTCTTGAGTTTGAATTGAGGTCAATTGTTTCCTTCATTTAAGAAGTTGGATGATCTAAATCTGCCTTTGTCTAGCCAAAGCTTTTGATTATGGAGTTTGTTTATTTTGCTTCGTCGATGATTTTGTTTTAGCACTATCAGAGCTTTGTTGAAGATTGAGTCGGGGTTTTAGTTTTCTGTGCCGCTGTTGTTTCAAAGATAAAATGGACTAATTTTACCACTGCACAACTTTGAAGGTCTTTTGAACACTTAACGCTTTGTTTTTCAATAAATTTTTGCTATCGAAAGTCTATTTATGTATGAATTGGGGCGGTAGTTCTCTATGCAGTCGTCGTTGCGGAGGGTAAGTAATGAACATCCTGATGGATAGTTCTTACTTTCATCAATGGGTTTTTTTGTTTATTTTTCAAAAAACTTTTACTTTTTGACTTTCGGTGTTTTTTTTTTATCGGCGGTCAGAGTTTTAGTCTTTAATGACGCCGTCATTTTGGAGTCCTTGTTGTTTGTCTCGTCGACACTACGGAGTATTTTGTGTCTCGAGGTTTCAATGAGTTAGTCATTAGTTGCTCCGATTGCCGATGATTTTCTATTGTCGCAGAATCCATAGTCAATCCTTCTCCCACCGTTGTGGCTGCGTAGTACACTATCTCGCCGATGCATTAGTCCTTCCTCTCGCCAATGCCAACCTTTAGTCCTTAGAACCTCCGATCGTCGAAGTTTTCAGTTGGTCGTGGAACCCATAGTTAGTTTGTCTTCTGTTGTTGTCACTTTCTAGTGAACTATTCTTCCAACGCATTATGGTTAGTCCTCCCCCTCGTCGATGATGATGTGTTTAGTGGGTAGTGTTTCGATCTCCAATGCATGTACAGCAGCTTTTATAGTTTTATTTCACCGACGTTTTATTTTTCCACGGAAGCCGTAATCTGATTGTCTTTTGTCGTTGCAGTTTCTGAGTGAACTGATCATTCGATGCTATAATGCTTCCACCCACCGATGAGAGTTTATTTTTTGTCCTATGTTGTAGTATTTTCAACTGCCGATAGGGTTTTTCCCGCCATTGTGTCTGAGATTTTACCATATTTCATGGGCGACGGAGGTTTCTGTTTTTGGTCAAGTTAGGGATTTCGTGATGAGAACACAGTACAGGGCCACACATTTGATGATTAGTTTTATTGATAGTTTGGCTCACATTTTGATTGAAAACCTAGATGATCTTGAATGCAATCCAGATTAATGATGAGTTTTTCATTTTAACTGCAGGTGAACTTAGGGATTTTTTTAGACCCAGTTTGATGATTGCTGCTGCAAAGGAGACATATATAAAAGAAAAAGAATAAGGGAGTTGACTGAGGAAAGGAAAATTAAGAAGCATAGATGTTGCTCCAAAAAAAAAAAAAGTGAAGGTCTAAGATCAACAAGATCTCAAATGGACCAATGGATTACTGAGCAGAATCGTTAGCAGTAGAGGCCCAGGCTTGGGAAAATTTCATCAGTTACCAAGCTGGTCCCTTTTTATAAAGTGCTCTTAAATCTTAATCTGAAATGTAACATATTGTATAAATCATGAGCACTCACTAAAAGACAAAATTGTGGGATTAAACGGTTGGGGGAGCCCAAAGGTCACCGGGGGGGCAGCTCAAAAGTTTTGTTGTTTTGTATAAATATAAGAGAGTTAGATGTAATAGAGGACTTTTTCCCATAAATATTTGTGAGAGTATGTTGTAAGAAGAACTATCTCCTTTTGCAATAAAGAATTACATGTTTCCTATTGGAGAAAGCTTGGTGGAAGATTTCAAATGTTGTGCTATGGATTTGTTGAATGTGAACTATTTCGTTTTCAGCTTGCATCCATTAACTGTGAGATCATTCTAACTCTTTGAACCTATGTTCTTGTTATGAATACACTCTAGTTTATTCTATGAAATTTCCACTGTGAGTAATGAAGGCTTTTCATAAACAATCAGCTATCTTGTTGTTCATATATCTATTAATGTTCATGTGTTTTGAAATAAGTAACAGCTATCTGTGATTTTTCTTAGTGCATGCATAGAAATACATTACTCATTGATAAATGATAATCTTTCTCCCTAGGGATAGGTTAGATAGTTAGTTTTAGTTTCTTGTTGTGTGTGATTTAGATGCGAGAGAGTTAAGACGAGAGGTAAGAACCTGCACATCACATTGTGACAGCTCCTCGTATTCTCTATCAATCTGCATTTTTAGATAGGCACTTGCACATCATACTTAAATTCAAAAAACTAAAATATACATGGTGGACTGAGCCGTAACTGGTAAAACCTTTAATTTTGTTACTTTACCTACGGTAGCCGCACCGTAAACCGAATGGATTCCCCATACCAAACAATAACGGGCTAGTTGGGAACATTTACTGGGGAGAATCCCTAACTATTGTTACTTGCGATTTTCTAGGCCTCAATAGTTTTTGGCTCTAGAAGGAGGGCAGCCAGTGCATGGCTAGCTGAGGAAACCCATTTCCTCGAAATTATTCCATCGCTAACAGTTCTGAGAGCAGTTTGTTTCCCAATCCAACTCCAGAAGAAAAGGGTAAAGAGAATCTGTATTCTGTCGATAAAAAAGTAGTCAATGATTTGAGAAGATTTACTAAGGAATATGCAAGGAAGATTAGAGGATTACCAATTATTCCTGTCTTACCCAGAAGAGAATATTGGAAGAAAGACTGCCCTATATTGTAAGACGTGGTGTTGGTTGAATATTTTGAAGAACTAGTAGAAACAGCCTTATAGGAAGTTGTCCAACCTCTGAATCAGTTGGGCCCAGATACACCTTACTGTTCATTTGTTCATACCCCTGTTCATTCACCACCTCACTCTCCACTTAAAATCATGGAAAATGTAAACACAAATCAGCCACCCAACCCACCAAAACCACCACTTGCTTGGAGGGCTAGATCACCATTAAACCTAACACCTCCTTTCCATGACTTACCTCAGGATTTTGAGAAAATGTTGCCTAAGTTTGACCCAAGTGAAAAGATTTTGGTAGATGATAATTTGCAAATATTTTACTTGGCTATAGAAGGTCTACGAGCTAGAGAACATGAAGATGTAATCTACATATTGTTACCACATACCCTAAAAGGAGTAGCAGCTTCATGGTATTTTGCTTTGCCTGCAAATTCAATCAGAGACTGGGACACATTTGAGAGAATATTTAGGAGTAAATATACTATCCAAAAAACTCATGCAGCTCTAATGAAAGGGTTATGTGCTTTAAAGAAAGAAAGAAAAGAAAAAGTGCATAGTTTCACTCAAAGGTTTTTTTCTTATCTTAAAAAAAATTCTGCAGCTGATAAGCCCTCTGATAAAGTTCTGATTGAATACTATACTTCACCTCTAGGGCCTGAATTGGCCATGTTTTCCAAGACGTCAGTCAAGCCTACATTGTCAGAAAATTATGAATAAGCTGAGAGGGTAGAGGCTGAAAAAGAGAGCATAGAATATTATCCTGAGCAGTCAGGAGAAAAAACTTTTGGTAAAAAAGATTTATTACTAACTAGGCCTAAGGATGCATAGTCACATGACTTTGAGGGGATGCTGAAGATGATGCAGAAACTATCCAACAGAGTAATCGATTTAGAAAAAGAAAAGGAAGCTCATAAAGCATACAAGCCTTACTATAAAAGGATGAAGACAAAAATAAATCTAAACCTCCTCCACACAGTCCTGCATCAATGAATTTAACTGAGGTAGGTATGGATAACTTTTGCACCTTTCATAGGCAGCCTCATTATGAAAAAAATTTCCCTCAATGGATCAATTCGATGACATTAGTAATGAATCAGCTATTGGACTCTAAACTAATAGAAGGTGATGAGCAGGAAGAAAAAAAAAATCAACCCATAGAAAAACAAGAAGAGGATGCTCTGGTTTTATGGGATTGTGTCTCACTTTTTGATACAGATGAGGAAGGTTCACTGAAACAGAATAAAACATCAGAATCAAATGTGACAACCAGAAGTCAGAGGTTGTTAAAATAAGCCAATTCCATACTCCCAAAAATTAAGAGACTTCAATAGAATGTAAATAAAATTCAGAAGAGCACCACAGCTGATAAAATACCTAAATTCACCATTACAAGTCAAAATACAAAGAAAATCAACATGCCTGTTAAGCCTGTCGAAGAGAACATTGATAATGTAAAAAAGAATCTCGAAGAACATAAGATGGAGTATAATATTGTGGAAGACACTAAAAGGGATAAGGCAAATACCTCATTGTTTGAAATGTGTAATTTGCCTCAGCAGAAAGAAAAATTGTTAAAAGCACTTGAAGTACCAGAGGAAAAGCTTCCCACTGACAACCAACCTAAAGAAGAAGAAATTGGTGAAGCAAGTGTGGGAGGTAAGTCTAAATACAAAACCCCACCATTTCTCCTGACTTTTGAGATTTTAAACCATAATGTGCACAATTGTTTAGTAGACTCAGGGTTAGCAGTCAATGTTATGCCACTTTGAAAGTAGTTGGGGAAATGGAATATGTTTTGATTCGCTTATTTGCCAATGAAAAGATATGTCAGTACATTGATATTGTAGTAGCAGACATACCTGATGTTTATGGACATATTTTGAATTGAGACTGGTCAGCAAGGCTAAATGGGTACTTCGCATCAAATTGGTCACATATGTGGTTGCCTCATAAGGGAAGTCCATATTAGATAAAAATATTAAGAGAGCCCACATGAAGCACAATGTTACTCAATTGGAAGAAAAAAATGAACCAGTGAATTCCATGTTGGAAAATTATCTAATTGACCTAGAACCGAGAAACTACCAAGCAAAAGAAGATAGTAGTACACCAGACACCCAGCCCGATCTCCTTCGATTTTCATGGGCTGATGAGATTGATTGTAAAATAGTAGATGTAATTTTTGATAATGGGTAGGCCTTTTTAGTAAAGCCTATCCCCTTAACTTACAAGTTGCCAGATTTACAGGGGTGGGCAGAGAACTAAGCAGTTAGCGGTTTAGTTCTCAAACTTTATTTTTCTTGATTTTTATTTCTTGATTATCTTGTACATAAATAAACTGATTTGGTTGTTTATTTTTTATTTATTTTATTTTTGTTTGTTTTAGTTAGATTTTGATTGATTTCAATAAAAGAAGCAAACTTGGTTGTATGGAGAGCATCAAAATTATGGACTAACTAAAATCCTTGATTATAAGACTGTGTATTATTGATTTATCTGAAAGAATTCTTCTAGTTCAGCAGTTTTCCTAAATGGATATGAACACATTGAAGTCCTACTTAATCCTTGTAAAATAACTCATGATCAAAAGGTCTGGAATACTATTTCGAGGCTCCATCCATCTCACATTTGAAATGTCTGAGGGGGTGACAGCAAGGACCCATGGAAAGGAAGCAAGGTAAACAGTATATTATATATAAATGATCCCATGCCAAAAATTGAAAGCCAAAAAGGAAAATAAGAGTCAAAAATCTCCTAAGAAAGCAATATGTATCAAAATGAAGTACTGAACCAAATGAGTACAAAATTGCCAAAGTTCTTCTCCGTCCGTGAGCTGAAAATTAAATACATCTCTCACACAAAAGGACACTATGGATAGAGGAGCCTGAATAAAACTTCAAAAAGAAGGCATGCGGGAGGACTCAGAAAGGACAAAAAAGTCCAAAAGCACAAAAGTGTAGAATGGCATGGGAATGAGGAACAAACGAATATTTATGTTTACCATATGTTACAATCTTGTGGTGTCCAAGATGGGAGCTACCTAAAGACAGAGGTAAAAAATGAAACTCATATTCCTGGCCTCAAAAGAGTTATCTTGACTTTGAAATCTTGGTTTCCATTTTCCTAAATTGGACTATCATCAATGATTAAAAGTACATACATTTGCCATTTGAGAAATCTAGACATCTAGAAGAATTCAACATGTTGTTTTTATTGTCAAACAGTCTGTTATTTAATGAAGAAATTGTCCAGAGATCTGGATTCACCAGGTAGTCGCCAATTGTTGCAACTGCAACTTTTTTTCCAAATTTTTGAAAAATTTTGGACCCTCCTTTTGATTTTATCTTGCCTAGATTTATTTGGTTTCCTGAACTCTGTTTTTTTCCCTCTGCTACAAATTTGGATTTTCTTGAGTTTGAATTGAGGTCAATTGTTTCCTTTGTTTAGGAAGTTGGATGATCTAAATCTGCCTTTGTCTATCCAAAGATTTTGATTATGGAGTTTGTTTATTTTTCTCTGTCAATGATTTTGTTTTATCACTATCGAAGGTTTGTTGAAGATTGAGTTGGGGTTTTAGTTCTCTGTGCCACCACTGTTTTAGAGATGAAACAGACTAATTTTACCACTGCACAACTTTGAAGGTCTTTTGAACACTTAACGCTTTTTTTTCGATAAATTTTCACTATCGAAAGTCTATTTATGTATGAATCGGGGCGTTAGTTCTCTACGCAACTATCGTTGCAGAGGGTAGGTAATGAACATCCCGATGGATAGTTCTTACTTTCGCCAATGGGTTTTTATCTCATGTGTTAACTTTTCAAAAAACTTTTACTTTTTTACTTTTGGCGTTTTTGTTTTATCAGCGGTCAGAGTTTTAGTCTTTAACGACATCGCCATTTCAAAGTCCTTGTTGTTTGTCTCACTGACACTATGGAGTATTTTGCGGCTCAAGGTTCTGATGAGTTAGTCATTAGTTGCTCTGATCACCGACGATTTTCTATTGCGGCAGAAGCCATAGTCAGTCTGTCTTTTGCCGTTACGACTGCGTAGTGCACTATCCCGCTAATGCATTAGTCCTTCCTCTTGCCGATGCCGACCTTTAGTCCTTAGAACCTCTGATTGCTGAAGTTTTCAGTTGGTCACGGAACCCATAGTTAGTTTGTCTCCTGCCATTGTGGCTTTCTAGTGAACTATTTTACCAATGCATTATGGTTAGTCCTCCCGCACGCCGATGCTGATGTGTTTATTGGGTAGTGTTTCGATCTCCAATGCATGTATGGCAGCTTTTAGTGTTTTATTTCACCAACGTTTTATTTTACCGTGGAATCCGTAGTCTGATTGTCTTCCACTGTTGCAGCTGCTAAGTGAACCGATCATCCAATGCTATAATGCTTCCGCCCACCAATGAGAGTTTTGTTTTTGTCCGATGCTATAGTAGTTTTGACTGCCGATAGGGTTTTTCCCGCCATTTTGTGTGAACTTTTACCATATTTCATGGGAGACAGAGGTTTTTGTTTTTGGTCAAGTTAGGGATTTCGTGATGAGAACATAGTACAGGGCCTCACATTTGATGATTAGTTTTATTGATAGTGTGGTTTACGTTTTGATTGAAAAGCTAGATGATCTTGAATGTAGTCCAGATTAATGATGAGTTTTTTGTTTTAACTGCAGGGGAACTTAGAGGATTTTTTTAGACCCAGTTTGATGACTGCTGCTGAAAAGGAGACATATATAAAAGACAAGGCAGAAGGGAGTTGACTGAGGAAAGGGAAAGTAAGAAGCACAGATGTTGCTATAAAAAAAAAAGTGAAGGTCTGAGATCAATAGGATCTCAAAAGGACCAACAGATTACTGAGCAGAATTGATAGCAGCAAAGGCCCAGGCTTGGGAAAATTTCATCAGTTACCAAGCTGGTCTCTTTTTATAAAGTGCTCTTAAATCTTAATCTGAAATGTAACGTATTGTATAAATCATGATCACTCACTAAAAGACAAAATTGTGGGATTAAACGGTTGGGGGAGTCCAAAGGTCATCGTGGGGGAAGCCTAAAAGTTTTGTTGTTTTGTATAAATATAGGAGAGTTAGATGTAATAGAGGACTTTTTCCTAGATAGATTTGTGAGAGTATGTTGTAAGAAGAACTATTTCCTTTTGCAATAAATAATTACAAGTTTCCTGTTGGAGAAAGCTTGGTGGAAGATTTCAAATGTTGTGCTATGGATTTGTTGAATGTGAACTATTTCGTTTTCAGCTTGCATCCATTAACTGTGAGATTTTTCTAACTCTTTGAACCTATGTTCTTGTTATGAATGCACTCTAGTTTATTCTATGAAATTTCCACTATGAGTAATGAAGGCTTTTCATAAACAATGAGCTATCTTGTTGTTCATATATCTATTAATGTTCACGTGTTTTGAAATAAGTAACAGCTATCTGTGATTTTTCTTAATGCATGCACAAAAATACATTACTCATTGATAAATGATAATCTTGCTCCCTAGGAATAGGTTAGATAGTTAGTTTTAGTTTCTTGCTGTGTGTGATTTAGATGCAAGAGAGTTAAGACGAGAGGTAAGAACCAGCGCATCACATTGTGACCGCTCCTCGTATTCTCTATCAATCTGCATTTTTAGATAGGCACTTGCACATCATACTTAAATTCAAAAAACTAAAATACACACGATGTACCAGGCCATAACTGGTAAAACATTTAATTTTTTTACTTGACCTACGGTAGTTGGACTGTAAACCAGACGAATTCCCCATACCAAATAGTAACGGGCTAGTTGGGAACATTTATAGGGGAGAATCCCTAACTATTGTTACCTGCAATTTTTTAGGCCTCAACAGGTTCATACACAGGTACACCTAAAGGCTATTTCTGCTTGACCTTAGATGGGCTTGGAAGGTAACCCCGATAGAAGGTGTGGGAGGGAGGTGGGTGATTCCTCCACTTGTGCCTAAGAACATATATATGGACGCCAAGTAATTGTCTATCAGCTTTCTTCTGGAAAGCATATCTTATACCTATTTGTCTATTTGGATTTAGGAATTATAGTGAGTGCTCTGTGGTTTGTCTGTACTTAGTTTTCCTTTAGGAGTGTGCTTTGCACTTTTGGTTTCCTGTCAACCTCAGACTTTATCTCCTTGTTTGAAGCTATGGATATCCCCCCTTTGAACACCAACCAAGAGATCCCCATGCTGGGAACTCCTTTTACTATTCCTGTCATAGGAAATGTTGGTGTTTCTTTGATGGTCACATTGAATCTACCTGGATTCACCCTAGGGCTATCGGTGTGGTTGTTTTCCACTCCAACTGTCCTAAATGCTCCTGATGCTTCTCAAGTAAGCTCCTTATATCAAGGACATCAAAACACTGCTACCCCTTCACATGTAGTTGATTCTCCTACTCCTTCTACCTCATGAAGTGAAAGTACTATTACTAGTAACCGGCAGTCTAAAAGGAGTAAAAGGAGGAGGAATAGGAAGAAGGCACATAAGAAAGGGGGAACCAGTTCAACCTCTTCACGTTAAGTTGAACCTCACAACCCATCCTTTGCAGTTCATGCTGGGGGCACCTATCCAACCTCTGCAGGTCATGTTGGATATAAGCACTCAACCTCTACAAGTCAAGTTGATCTTCACCATCCATCCTCTGTTGGTCATGCTAGTGAGATCCTTCCAACATTTCCAGGTCAAGTTGGATCTAGTCACTCAGCCTCTATAGTTCATGCTGAGGGCACCCGTTCAACCTCATATGTTCAAGTTGAACCTCCCCATCCAACCTCTGCAAGTCATGTTGGATCGATCCACCTAGCCTCTGAAGTCCATGATGGGGGAACACACTCAACTGCTGCAAAGCATATTGATCCTAACCATTAAGCCTCTATTTTTCATGCTAGTGGTGCCCCTCCAACCTCTACAGGTCATGTTGGACCCGGTATCTTTGCCTTTGCAAGTCATGTTGGGGGTAGTCTCTCGGCCTCTATGGTTCATGCTGATGACAATCTGTCAGCCACTACAAGTCATGTTGACACTGCTGAAAAGACTACCCGTTCAAAATAAAATCCCAAGTTTCCTTGTAATATTTGTGAGGGAGACCACCTTACTTATAAATGCCCTTCTATCGTGGAGGTGTGAAGAGTTTGGTTTCATGGTCATCTTGTTTTTTAACATTCTGAATTTTTTCAACAACCAACCTCTCTTAGTCAGGTTAGACCCAGTCACCCAGCCTCTGGTGGTCATTCTGGGGGCAAAATATCAGCCTATGTAGGTAATGCTGAGAGAAAATAGTCAGCCACTTCTAGTCATGTTGACACCATTGAGAAAAATGGTCTTTCGAAGTGCAAAATTAAGTTCCCTTATAAGATATGTGAGGGAGATCATCTTACTCACCAGTGCCCTGCTATCGCATAGGTGCGAAGAGTGTGGTATGAGACTCAAGAATTTACTTCTCCTAAACAACCTATACTTTCTCAACAACCTACTCAACCTTTGGTTGATCAAGTGGTCGAACCAATCTCAACTTTGGTTGATCCCACTCTTATTTCAGAGAGTGATCCTAATGTGATTGAACCAATGTCATCTTTGGTCAATCCCACTCTCCCTTCGGAGAGTGACTTTCATGAAGCGGTTGAATCGATTCCATTGTCGATCAATCCCACTCTTCCTTTGGAAAGTGAAGTGTCTTCTAGTCGCGTTTTCTTCACTACCAGTTCAAAACTTATTGAACAAGGGGGTACTGAACTCGCTTTGGATCAACCCCCACCAAGCTCTTGGATTGCTTCCTTTGATTGCGATAGCCTAGTTGAGCTGCCCCTTCCTTCTAATGCACCTTTCTAGATAAAGGTCAATTTTGAACCATGCACGATTGCTCATTGTATTGTTGATGAAGGAGCTTCAATTAGTATCTTTTCTACTTGTGCTTGGCAAGGAATGGGATCTCCTAGGCTTGTGTCGACTACTAGTCAATTACTGGCATTTGATAGAAGAACTTGTATAACCTTGGGAATTCTTGCTCAAACACCTGTTACTTTGGGTGGGAAGATCATCTTAGTTGACTTCATGGTGATAGAAGACCCCTTGGACTTCAATATGATCCTTGGACGTGATTATTTCTATTCCATGCAAGTTGTGGTGTCAACATTCTTTTGTGTGATGTACTTTAATCATGGAGAAGAAATTGTTGCTATCGATCAGTTGGATTTTCTTGATCCATCTCCTGACCCGACTAGAGACCAGGTCTTTTCTTTATTAATTCCCAGTGCTTCTATAGTCACTACCCCGCCACAGGTGAGCTATGTGGCCTCATGTCCTTTGCATTCAATTGCTACTGAGAAGCAGCCTCTACTTTCATGCTTACCTTCTCAGGACTTGGTCCCAACAGTTGACCAAGTGAGTCATCCTATACAGACCATGTAGCCTGCTCTCCACTCTGTTGATCCATTTGAAAGTTTAGACATGTGTCCTATCTCAGATGATCACCTTCCTTCGGATGAAGTCTTCCTAGAATCTTTGATACATTTTGACCTTCTTTTGGATGTCAGTTCAGTTGTGAATAAGTCTAACCCTTATTTTCCTAATAAGCCTGGCCTTTCTTTTTATGTTGGTCCTATTGAGTCGTTTGACTCTTCCTTTGAACAACAAGTCAGTGCTCCTGATGAGTTTAACTTTTCTTATGAATTTTTCAACTGCCGTGATACTGAGTTTGTTCCTATAGACTCTATCTCCCTTGTTGATTTTTGTTATCCTTCTGAGGTTGATCTTATTTCTTATAAACCCTTGAGCCTTGGTGCTATAGAATCTTCTTCATTCAATTCCACCTTGACTTTACCTTTTATAGAAGATAGCAAAATCACACGTGTTTCTACCAAAGTGACCTATATCGGAACTTTTCTCCTAAATATGATCCTGATGTTGTTGTTTCTTGGAGACAAGATTCTTAGTTGGACTCACAAGTGTTTACTCTCCTTTCCTTGTTGTTCAAGTTGTAACTGCATTTGCATGTTCCCTACATGTGCTTATGAGCCTAATGTTGGCTTCCACGCTTTTAGCTCATTGTATAAGCCCTCATCTTTGTTCTCATCATTGCTAAGCCTTGTATCATTTTTCCTTTGCAACTTGACACCCTTTACCTTGAGGAGACATTCCCCAAGTGTATTTATCCTACTCATGTTCCTTGAATTATGCATAGGTTTGTTCCTCGCGCTTGGAACTAGTTTTGCTTGCCCCTGACCCTCGTCTCCTCACATTTAGAGCATTCTTTCTGCTCTCCTTCAAGCTCGTTAAAAACAGTAAGGAGGCCACAATTTGACTTTTCCAGACTCGTTAAAACTTCATGGGAAAGATATTGAGTTTCTTTAGGCCCAAGTCTGACTCCTCAAAATAAAATTGACTACCGAGTAAACTTGTCCATTTAAGCTCCTTAAGAATATGTGAATGGGCATCCACATTGGTGGTAGGTTATCGCTTTCTCGAACCATGTGGAATAATACAAGAAAGGAACATTCTATTTTCTTTGGAATTGAGAAGAGCATTCTTAGGCATAGGTTTATTGCTTTTCCGAACTTGAGGGACTAAACTTATGGAAAAGGAACCCCCGGTATGAGCTTAAATTTCTCTTTTTTGTGCTTTGGACCAAAACATGAAAAATATTCCGAGTGTACTTTATGTCTTTGTCATGCTCGTTAAACCCTAAATAACAAAGCATCGAGTTTATTGTTGTAAGCACCATCTCTCATAATCAAATGGATATTTCCGAGTGATCTTGCCTTCCTTCACACTCGTAAAACTCAGGCTATGTGCTGCTTTTGAAGGAGCATTGGGTAGGTGGTAATTTAACCTTTTTCGGACCTTCCTAATTAAGTACAAAAAAGGTGCACCTTTTCTTCTTTGAAATTTAAGAGAGTTCTTCTTTGGTATGTTTTATACTTTTTCGGCCTCGGGAGACTAAATTGTACGAAAAAACACCCCCCTGGAGTCTTCTTTGGAGTTTTCAGACTCTCTAAACTATGAAAACACCATCAAGCATGTACTAGTTCGGGCTCATAAAATCCATGAATCAGTGCTTTATCAAGCATTCTTCTATCTCTTCTTTGAGCTTTCCAAAAATGAAGAAGGTCCCGAGTTTACTTTCTTGGACTCGTTAAACCTTTACAAGAAAGAGGGGAAGGGAAGTTCATTCACATGTTTTTTACATCATCACAGAAAGTCTTGTTTCCTTGAACAAAGCACCAATTTTGAGTCTATCAATAGTTGGGTCCTAGTATTTTGACATTATCCTGATTCAAAGTTTCTTACTCCTCCAGTTGGTTTCTTTTACAATTATATGGGGAATCTGTCAATGTCTCCTACATTGCAGATTTGTGTCGTTGGTCCTTTGGTGTCAAAATCTGCCTAAGTCACTTTTGTGTTGTGCTCATTGTTCAAGGATTAAACCTTTGTCAGCCATTCTACAGTTTCCTTGACCTTTTGTGTCGACAATTCTCGGGTATCAGTTAATTACATCATGTCTTCGGTGATCCTTGTCATGAAATTCAGTACCAATTTCATATCCAATTAGTCTTTGATTTACCTTGTGTTGGATTATGAAGGATGTCTTAATGCCTTCCTTCCAATGGAACTCTTCCTATCGACTGAAACACATCTTGCTCTAGGAATGAGATTTAGAGTTTTATGATAGTACCTTGGGGATTGCAGTCATCAATGACAATTTCCCTCACTATTGGGTAGTGGGAATACCTTAATGTCTCCTACTCAATGGATTCTTCAAGTGTTCGACTTCAAGTCCTTGTATTCACACTTGTTAGAATGTACTAGGTACCTTGGGGACCATTTTCATTAATGGTGGTTTCCCTCGTGTTTGTTAACGGTTCTCATTATTGACCGGTAATCAAACAGTTTCCTCCATGTTTGACTTTAGCTCCTTTATTCGCATGGTTAGGATTCGTACCCTTTTTGGGTGGTTTGGATTGAAGACCTTGGGCTGACAATAGCATCGTCATTTTGCTATTGCCCAAGTTGCACAAGACCTTGTTACATTTTATATGACATCTTTCTGAGACATAGATCCACCTTGTATTTTTGTGGTTATGATCGATTATTGAGCATGGATCCACCTTGTTCATTTGTGGCCATGACTCCTTTAGATTTGATATGGTGCCTTTTTGCATATTCAGTGACCATGATAGTTTCATCAGTTATACATATGTTGGATCCACCTGTATCTTTATGGTGATTTTTTGTATATGGACTTGTATGTCCCAGAGATCAATTTTGTCTGACATTTATCTCTCTTTCAGGTACCTTTGTTCGAGCCTTTTGATCTTGGATTCTTTGCTCTCTCCATACTCAGCTGTTTCCTTTATAATGTATTTCAGCTATCATCTTCCCCTCTAACCTCATACATTAGGGGGAATCTGTTATAGCTCAAAATGACACATCTCTGCTTGTGACCACTTTCCCATGATTATGTCGCATGTCAACACTTCCATGACGACACTTCATGAAAGTCACTGAAATTCACTAAAAAAACACCTAACTTGGAGGACCCATATATTGAGTTTTGTAATGCTATTTTCCCTCACCTCTTCACCATTGGAAACATATTCTTGTTAGCTCAAACTTTCCAAAAGAAACCAAAGTCTGAACATTCCCAAAAGTACCCTTAAAATGAGATTTTTTGATGTATATGTGAGTTTCCTTAAGGAAAGCCACGTATGTACGTGACTTGCTATATATAATACTCATGTACGCCTTAAATACATGAATTTCTGCATTGCAACCCGCATATACCTCCTCACGTACGCGACTGTTGTCTCTGCAACCCACGTATGCCTCCTAAAAATGTCAAAAAAATACGTATTTTGAAATTCGGGTAGTTTGGGTAGTTATGCAACTGACTCCTTCAGTTGTAACTACTTTGTCTTCAACCCTAACTCTTCATAAAGAATATAAATAGAGGTAGGGAGGTCCATGAGAGGAGACTTGAATCTTTGCATCATTATGTTGGAGGAATTGGAACTCTCTTTGCCCACACCTTTGCCCTAGAAGCATTCTCCTTATGTTGCAGAGCTTGGAAGCTGAGTTCCTTAGAGAAGATAAGTAGCAGAACTGGATCAAGGTTTCATGAAGTGCCCAACTTGAGAGAAGGTATACTTGTACTTGTTTTCAAGATTAATAAATATGTGATGTCCTTCTTCTTCCCAAATTAGTGTTCAATGTGTGATTGAATTTATATTTATGACCATATGTTTATGTTAATCAAAATAGTTTCTCATATTGCTTTGATTATCATTTCTTTATATGTGGTCATATTGGTTTGAGGAAGGTATAATTCATTTTGCAGGTCTCTTGGAGAAGGAGGAGCAAGAGGAGAAAGAGGAGGATTGAAAGGCTGCTTGGATCAACCTTCGTTTGGCTAAGGTATGAACCATTCTAATCTCTGATCTTGCTTGTATCTACTTGCAGAACCATTTGTGTCTCTCTTTCAACCCCAATACGTTGATGGCCTCTTAAACCCTTGCCATAGGAAAATTTCCTTTACAACACTTTTCCAAAATGATTCTTGAGCTATTGGAGGCAAGGTGAAGTTAGAGGAAACGATCCATTGGAAGGATCTCTCAACACCAAGGCCTAAAGGTTGTATCCTCTCTAATTATGTCTAATTAAAAATGTATTTTCTTTCCCATATTTACTGTATCATTTGTATATATTGCTTGATTCCTTGGTCACAAGCATAGATCTAGTTGATTATCTTGTATGCTATCATCTTTTTCTTATTGTCTTCCATCTTTTATAGGTTCTTCTGTAGTATCGGAGAAGAAATCTTCAAGGATAGCGAGGATATCCATTAAGAGAAGTATTATGGAATTGCATTTGAGCAATTAACCAGATCTAGGGGAAGTTTAACATTTGGGTTTGTGTTTTGTTCTAGACCTGAACAATTTAGATCTAGAGAAACAGCTCCTGTCCAAAGGAAGTTTGTATTTTTGGATAACATTCCGAGGAGATCTGACGCACCTTTCCTCTTAACATAAGTCATCATCCAAGGCGTGATCCTATTTCTAGTGGATAGAAGGCGTTAGTGACACTCATTTCCTTTTGTAAAGGAGCATCGGCCCTTCCTGATGCTTGTTTCTAGGATGCAAAGAGAATCGACACTCACAAAAAGGAAAAAAATAGATCTTTTGAGAGCCTTGTAGAAGAAATCCCTCATGGAGGCTTATCCTAACTGATCATATTAGGTGGCATTCAAACCCCTAACCTCCATGAATAATCCCTCACCTTCCTCCAACAAAATCTCAACCCATTTGATCTTATTTTGGCCTATATAAGTAGGCTTACCTTCATGGATGAGAGAGGACCATAAAAGTTCCTTAATGTTTTTGAAATCACTCTAGGTGTGAGAGGCAAAGAGTTTGAATCTTGAGAGTGAAAATATTGTAGGAATAAGCCTCAACATTAAGGCTTTGGTTGTAATTCTTTCCTTATTTTCATTAACTAAAATGTGGTTTCCTTTCCCATAGATAATATGTTATGTTATTCATGTTGTTTATTGATTTTCTACTTGATCATTAGCATAGATTCATTAAGTTATCTTTTTTCTTTTATTTCTTATATCTTGTCCTTTGTATATTTTGCAAGTGTCTCTTCTTCACGGTTGGATCGTAAAAGCATCGAGAAGGAAAGGATCTTCATGAATAGGTATAAAAGCTTCACATTCAAGTAATTTAATAATCTAGGGAAAGAATTCATTTTTCTACATGTTTTGTTCTATATCTAAACCATTTAGACCAAGAAAACGATTCTTGTCTGCACTAATCGAATATTTTTGATAACAACCATTTTCCTAAACTCGTTTTTATATCCTTGCACACTTTTCCTTAACTTCTATTGGAACTAATGTCAATATATATCCTAGACCTCTTCATTCCCAATACAATGGAACTAGGACTTGAAGATGGTTTTAAGCACCCCCCACTTAGTTATTGGGTTATCCCCCTCCAACCTAAGTCTCTTTGTTTGAGTTTGTGACCAATTTAGGGAATGGTCATCTAACTTTAGTCAAGCAAATGAAATATTTTTCTCTTATCCTATATTATGGAAACTAAAATGAACTTGTAATTGTTGCAACCATTGGTTCAATTTAATATAATGAATATCACCTTGGTAGGGTTTGATTTCCACTTTAATTTCCATTTTGAATATATATTGTGAATAAGTGAGAACACTAGAACTTTATCTCTCCTTGTTTGGCTCTTGTCTTGACTCCTTTTCTAGATCTTTATTATCGATTATTTCCCATCCAATCAAACTTTTGAGTTAGAGATCCCTAACTCCCCAAAAGGTCCAAAATTGTTCTCTAGATCCACCATTAGAATGGACATATTTCAAGATATGTAAATGACTTGTGGTTCTAGATGTAAAAATATCTCCTCTACCTCATCCCATGGACTAATAGTAATAGACTCATTTTCCACGGCTAGTGTTTTAAGACCTTTTTTACACCAATTCTTGGATCCTACAACTTCCCAAAAAAAACCAAATTCTTTCATGCCAATATGATCAATAAACTAATGTGGATATTCCATTGGAATAGTTTGTCATAATATATCTTTCAATATTCTACAATCTCTTAGTATAGAGTATTGTCCTTTAGATTGTAGATTTGGTGGTACTTGATTAATGATGAAATAAACTAAAAAGAACTAAAAATTCAATGGAAGAAGCAATAAAATAACAGATAATACACACAATAAACACAACATATACCTTAGGAAAACCAAATAAGGGAAAAAACAAACTTGAAGGATGTGTATGCTCTTCTTTTTTCTTATAATTATAAAATTCAAATACAAAGAAAGGGGAACTCACGATCAAGTTTCCATAAACATTATTACTAGTATGGATGCTATAGGATCCTATAATTATTTCATTCTACCTAATATCCCACTCCCAAATTATCCTCTCAATTATGGAATAATAAATAATACAATACGAATGGAACCCCTTCTTTCCTAATGGCCTAATATTTAACATAGCATGATAGTTGTCTAGGGTTAGGATTTTTGCATGCCTCAACCCTAAGTAAATGTTAGGGTTTTTAACCCTATAGAAGTTTCTTTAAACTCTAAACATGAATATCTCCATATGTGTGATTATGTGAGATGACCTGGAATCCACTCAGTACCACAGTGGTCAACAAGATAGCTCAACTTGGGAGAAGCATAACTTTTATATACGAACTCCATTTGAGGTAAATTTTGCATCGTTGGAAAGGTTGCAATGTGTAGTATAGATTTAGATATTAATATTTAATATCACAAATGTTTTATAATAAAAAAATTCACTCAATGTATCAAATGAGCTCCAAAATGTTTTGGACCCCAAATCACCAAAGTGGGACCTACCCATTAAATGGGCCTTACAAACAAATGCCACCAATTTTTCCACCAAAAAGGTACAAAATAGATGAAAAATAATATAATCATCAATTTTGTATCAAACCTAGTACCATTTATTGGCATTTTCTTCTTCATTTCTTACCTTTGCTAGAATTTCCTAGCTTCACTGCTTTGCTTCCTTCCCTTTCCATTTATCCATCCTCCATTCCCTAAGAACTAGTGTCACTATCCATAACCCACTTATGGAAATCTACTAGCCTTTATGATACATGTATAAATATCATCCCAACATACTATTACACCATTTTTCCTCACTTGTAGGTAAGTGCATGTAAGGGGCTCTTACTCTCACTCTAGTTAAGATGATTTAATGGTCATTTTGTTATTATTAACATTAAAATCATTCATGCTCACATGTTCTATTCACTACTCCACTTATGTAGTAATTATAACTCGTTGATCTATAAGTTCATAATTTAATTATTATATCTTGATAGTTATACTTATTTATCATTACCCACATTTACATTCTTTAGTTCAGTTTATGTCATTGTTACATTGTAATTAACCATGCTTCTTTTTTTGTCTTGGATTTTTAAATTAGCATGCATCACTTTCATGTTGATCTTTCTTTATATTTTCCCTTTTACTTGCTCGACATCATACTAATCCATGGGGTACCCCTTGCATTTCTTCTTTACATTGGCCCTTAGGAAACATGGGCCTCCACACATAATTCAAGATATAAAGGCTTGGACTAAGGAGGATTCCTATATTATATTGATGCATTTGTTTATATTTCAAGAACCATCAATTTACTTCTATACACTTGTTGGCTCCTCCCTTCCTTACAACTCACTCATATTTCATCTAATGGATAACGACTTATTAAGGGAGGGGAAATGTAGTATGCATACTTGGGTACCCACTAAAGATTCCTTGTGTGATCCACCCCTATTTTGTATTTATGCATGGCCCACCCATTCATATAATACTTCTCAACTACTATTGTAATGTGATGGATCAACTTTCTAAGATCTCTCTCACCCTGTCCTAGTTTTGGGACCTCAATAAGATGTCTAGAACTTGGGTGAATGCCTTAGGTCCCCATATACCCCTTGGTATCTAGTTCTTTATAATTATGTTGACTCATTTTGACCCCTTGAGAACCCATTTTTGGCATTCTCTAACTTCATGGGATAACTGAGGGTACAAAACCCTCAAGTTGGGTTCATGGGAATTTAATGCCATTTGGGACTTACTATTTATATATTTAACTTGGTTCAAACCCATAAACCTCTTGATCTCTTGGCACTAATGTTATAATGGATTTCGTTACGGTACTATGTCTATCAATTTTTAATTCATGTAGCAAAGGTTCATTTTGATTTTGAATAATTATTGGAAAAATCGAACTATGGGGATATGATGAAGAAATTTACAAGGCATCTTGCTTGACACTTGATAAATTTCCTATCATCCTAATTTGACATCTAGGGAATTCCATATTTGTTTCATGCTCTCCCTAATATAATGATACATTCAATAGGAAATGCATCAGTTATTTGATACTCCATTCCTATATATTTCATTAGGGCACACAACTCTCGGTATGTGCAAGGTAAAGTATTTAATGGTGGTAGGAGAATATTACCTAACAATACACAAGACCAAAAATTATAATTTAATAGTGAATATTTAATTAATATTGCAATCATTAAAAATAGACAAACTTATATAAATAATTATATTACAAACTTTATGGTATGTGTGAGACACATGTTTGAAACACCATTCACCACCTTCACATTCACCAACAACAAAATAGTGGAGAGAAAAGTTGTCTTTAGGACTTCATGTAAGATTTTTTGTGCCTTATTGATGAGAGGTACTATAAAATTATGAATAAAAGGATATCATCAGGCTGAATAATACCTTACAGTGAAATAATTATGAAGAAAGATGAATTACAGTGTTAACATTGGTAAAAATGCATGTAAAATTAACCATGGAAGAAAACACTAATTTACAACAATAACTAGTGAAAATATTCATTAATATATGTATGACTAATATGTAGTACAAAAGAGGAAATTTGAATCCTCTAGGAGTGATTTGAATCCCTGACTATAGACATGACTAACATATGAAAAATAAACACTATAGACATCTCTGGTGCACTCCAGACAACTGAATCAGTTAATAATCAATCAATTGAGCCTTGGTAGGTGTGCATGGATGCATTTATCCTTAAATAATGCAATTTTTTGTTCATTAGATAACTAAAAGTGAATTGAAGGTGGCCATTGGATCTTGACTCCACTCAGGTGAGGGTGAACTAAAGGAGGGACTCCCAAAACTCAGAGTGAGCTCTTAAAATCTAGGGATTGGTCTTTAGAGCTTCTAAACTTATGCATGAGGGTGAATCAAGTGGCTAGTGAGCCCCATATAACATTTTCATAGCACTAGGGGGTCTACATCATTATAATGAACAAGGAAACTACTAATATGACTAAGGTGGACAAGGGAGGATTATTGAATAATTCTAATAGCCTCCCTTAATCCAAACTTGGACAACCTAGGCCCTGAAAACTAAGACCAAATATCACTCACACAATAATAATGAAAAAAAATTGCTCATGAAACTAAGAATTGGGAAAGCCACATGGGAACAAAACCCCCCTAAAAAATGAGTAGGCGGGGAACTTAATCATCCTTCACACCAAGAAGAGACCTAAGATAGGAAAATCTCTTATGAGTGAAATACTTTGTGAAAAATTTTGCAACCTGCTCCTCTGTAGGGAAGTAATTACAGTGTGATGGTCTTGTTATGCACTAGTTCCTTGATGTAGTGCATATGAACCTCCTTCTTCCAATATGATCTTGGCATGAAATTCCCTGGGGGATTTCTTGAGCCCATACAATGAATTCTTTAGTATGCATACCAAGGAAGGATCGTTAGTGCACCCCTTAGGCTATTTCATCTACATGTCTTCTTCCAAGTCACCATGTAGGAAGGCACTCTTGTCTCTTCTCTCTTAAGAAGGAGAAACAAGATAACATGTCTCATTGTTTGGCAATGAATCATATTCCTCGTCCATGGTAGCATACCATTTTGGATCATGGAAATCCTATTTGTATAGTTGTGTATCAGAACCCACCATCATGTAGCACCTCTCTGGGAGAAGTGGATCTGTATGAAATAGTGCAAGATTCTCATATTGGTATTAAGATTTGGTTCTCCTTTGGTCGAATGGATCCCAAGCAATGTTCCCAGCAACTTCATTGATTTTTTTAGCCCATTTAGTCAAAGAATTGGGAACATGTGTTGGATCTGGATCTGCTTCATCTTCATTCTCAGCATCAATATCTGATCAAACTTGCTCCTCATATTTAAATTCTAAATATGAATCATCTGAAGAAACATAATCATGTGCAAATTTTTTAGGTAGATCAAAATTACCTTCCTCTTCAACTAGCTACAAATATTGCAATGGATCTTCATTGAATTGGATACTCCTCTCTATGAAGAATCTCCTCGTTGCAATCTCCATCATCTTTTAATATTTTGCATCTTTTGCATATCCCAACAGGATGCATTCTCTATTTTGGGGTTGAAGAGATTTTCTTTTGCTAGATGGGATTCTAACCCATGCTTTGGAACCAAAAACCCTTAGATGTGATACATCTAGATTATGTCCATTTAGAGCTTCAAATGGAGTGACCCCAAGCACTTACTTGTGGGTTACCCTATTTTGAATGTACGAAGCACATTTGACTACTTCTTCCCATAGATATGGTGGAATATCCCTTGCTTCAAGCAGGAAGGTGGCCAACTCTTTAAATAATCAGTTCTTCCTCTTAGATACACCATTGTTTTGTGGTGTGTATGGGACATAATGTTGCATGTGGATGCCCTCTGAAGTACATAGTTGCTGAAACTCTCTTTTGATGTACTTCGCTCCATTTGTCTGATTTGAGTGTTTTTATCTTCTTCCCAATAGTGTTATCAACTAAGGCCTTGAAAACTTTGAAGGTATCAAACACCTCAGACTTCTACTTAAGAAAATAGATCCAACAGAACCGAGAATAGTCATATATGAAGGTCAAAAATTATCTGGATACATTCATAGAATTTGTAGGAATTGTTCCTAATACATCATTGTGTATCAAATCAAGTGTGGAGGAAGCTCTTCTTACCTTCCCAATATCATACTTTCGCTCTTGATGCTTCTTTACCAAGCATCCTTTGCAGATTCCTTAAGAGAACTTTATGAGACTAAGAAATCCCTCAACCATTTCTTCAATGTGCAACTACTACAAGTATTTTAAGTTCATATAATTGAATCTTAAAAGCCAGAGTTTGCTTGCCTCATTGGCATGGGTCAATAGAGAACTTTGATGTGAGTATGGAAAAAAGTGTGAGAATTCATATGCCTTAAAGGCATTGTTTACAACACCTTTAGCTATCAGCCTCCCAGAAGAGATATCTTAGATATCAACTATGTCGGGTTCAACAACAAATCTCTTTGGTGAACCAATGTGTGTTATCTGATAAATAGATAAGAAGTTTGTTGCTAAAGAAGGTACATAGAGAACATTTTTGAACACTCAATGTTCGAATTGTACTATTCCCTTCCCTATAGTAGGGATTTGAGAATCATCTCCCGTGTGAATTCTTGAACCATCAATTATATCTAAAGAAGAAAATTACTCTTTTGCATGAAACCATGTAGTTGGAGGCTCCAGAATCTATGAGAAAGGCTTGAGTTTTTAAAATCCAGCCTTCATTGCATGGAATCTCTCATGATCATCCATATTCCTTCCAAAATCAGTCTTCTTTACACCTTCTAAGAGAAAAATAGTTTTAGGCTCAAGAATTCTTGCCATTTGATCTATAGTTTTCTCCATACATGAACTCTCTAGATGGTTTGCTTTCTTGCAATAGTTACACTTGGTCTTTTCAAACCTCTTCTTCTTATCCTTCTTGGAAATCGAGGCTCCATCTAATGGATTAAGCTTCTCTATTGATTCAAATTCAGGATTTTTCTTGTCCTTTCCCTTCTTCTTCCCTTTAGCATTCACATTCTTTAACTCCCCAGCCAAAAGAGACTTATTCTTGGAGGCTTTCAGGCTCCCATTTGGATCAGTTTGTCTTGTTCTTTAATTAGGGATTCAGTGAATGCATTTAGTGAAGGAATTTTCCAATTTGGGGTTGTCATTCTCCCAAAGTGGATCGTGGACATAGAAACTAAAAAATTAAGAGCCAAGATTACTTAGAATCGATAGCACTATCTTCTCATCCTTCTTGTCAATTCCACATTGTTTGCACTACATGACCAAATACTTGAATTTGGTGAAGAACTATTGAATGGTTTCAAAACCGATGATTTGAAGAGAAATTAATTCATTATCCAAAATGTGGCCTCTCATCTCATCTTACTTGCTAAACAGATATTTGGGCTTCATCCAGACCTCCCTTGGGGTTTACAATCCATCAAGATGGAATAGCAATTTTCTAGAGATATGAATACACATAAAATCAAAATATTGATCAAGCTTGTTCAGGTACTTTGATTTCTTAATAGATAACTGAGGTTCAACCTCCTTTCCCATTGTGACCCTATATAGACTCTTGTTGCAAAATAATATCTGCATATCTAACCTCTATTCCAGATAATTAAAGGGTGTGAGGATCTTTGGTGTCAAGGGAGTTGAATTCTCCATTTTGTAGTTGTAGCAACAACACAATTTTTACTAAAATATTCTCAAAACCTGCATAAAAATATAAAATAAAAGATAAACCAACTCTGTAGAGCTCTTATACCATGTAAAATTATCAATTACAGGATATCATAAGGATGAATAATACCTTACAGTGAAACAATTATGAATAAAGATGAGTTACAATGTTAAAATTGGTAAAACCTCAATGTGAAATTAACCATGGAAGAAAAAACTAATTTGCAGAAATAACTGGTGACAATAATCTGTGAATGAACAATACATACTACAAAATAGGAAATTTGAATCCTGTAGGAGTGATTCGAATCCCTAGCTATATACATGACTAGCATAGGAAAAATCAACATTGTAGATATCTCAAGTTCACTCCGGACAACTAAATCAGTTGATAATCAGCTAACTAAGACTTGGTAGGTGTGCATGGCCACCTTCATCCTTAAATCATACAAAGGTAGCACATTAGCTAACTAAAAGTGAACTAGAGGTGGACATTGGAGCTTGACTCCACCCAGGTGAGGGTGAATTGAAGGTGGGACTCCTAGAACTTATAGTGGGCTCCTAAAATCTAAGGATTGGTCTCTCGAGATCCCTAATATTATGCATGAGGGCACAGCAAGTGGATAGTGAGCCCCATATAACATCTTCATAGCACTAGGGGGTCTATAAAATTATCCTAAATTAGGAAAGTGTTAATATGATTAAGGTGGACAAGGGAGGATTATTGACTAATCCTAATAGGTACATCATGAACATCAACATTATTCTCATTCATAGGCATGTCCTCATTTATAGCAACAAAGGTGTCATATATAAATTTGACTACCCCATTATTCATGGTTATATTAGTGTCATTTTATATAATATGATCAATTCAATCTCCATCACCCTCGACATTACTCCTACAATTTACAGCCTAGGAATTTCAAGAAAGGAAATTTTTTCCTTTTAATTACAAACAAAGAACTATAATTAGTATCTACATATTGAAACAATTGGAAATTTTAAGAAAAAAATAAAAACATGTAATAATTATCTCACCAACAGGAAAATATCGGTTCCCTCTTCTAGGTGCCCAACTTTTAAGCAATGTATTCTAATTGGTGACCTTAAAAGTCATCTTATTTTTTAATCCCTTCCATCTATTGCAAGGGAAATGAAATCTCTAACCATTAATTGGAAAAATCATGGGATACTTTCTAGAAAAAAAAGTATCTTAGAGAAATAACAACCAACAAGATGCAAATATTAAAACATAAACACATTACAAGAGAGACACCAATATAATGTGGTTTGCTCTATATGGGATACATCCACATAGAAATTTCAAGTCATTTTATTATTATACCTTCCAAAAAAATGAAGGGATACAACCTACAACACACCCGCTACACTTCCTCTTCACTCTCTCATAGACTCTCTAACACAATCACAAATATTGTTTTACAATGCTACAATACAATACATAGTTGTATTATAATGTTTTCCTTTTATCAGGGAATTATCGTGGGAAATACCATAAGTCACCCAATAGCATGGGCCCGTAAGTTGTTGGCGAACAAACATTCCAAAAATTTCTTTCAGGGGCTTCGTCCCTGGACCCTCACTGGTCTTTGCATCCCCTATTGGGATGAGTGTACAACAAAACTGGGCTACAAACATGGCTGAACAATAACATCTTTGAATCAGGAATATCATGCTCCATAACCAACAAGATCCCACTTGGAGACTGATCACAACAACTCCATTGTTTCTACACTTGTTGGACTATGATATGAACCTTGGACTTGGAAAACTTCTCTTCTTCACCTTCATGCTTGAAGTCCAACTGAAACCAAGAAGGAACTTAGTTTCCCTCTCGTTACTACCTTTGTCAACATGTCTGCAGGATTCTGGATAGTATGTATCTTTTCCAACTTTAACAATTCATCTTCCAGAACATAGCTTATGAAATATTACTCGAGTTTTATATGTTTATTATTTAAATGGAAGGTTGAGTTCTTTGCAAGATGAATGACACTCTGGTTTTCACTGTACAACCTTCTATTCTCCTTCTTCTTACCCAAGTCCAACATGAACCTCTACAACCAAATCATCTCTTTACTAGCCTCTATAGAAACAACATACTCTACTTCTATTGTTGAAATTGAAACAACCTTTTTCAATTTTGAAATCCAACTTACTAATGTTCCACCTACAGTAAAAAGATACCTTATGGTTCTCCTCATGTTGTCTTTATCACCTACCATATCTGTGTCAATGTATCCCTGTAGAACAATGTTTTTACCTCCAAAACATAATGCATGAGAAGCAGTACATATCAAATAACTAAGAATCCATTATACTTCCATCCAATGCTCTTTACCTGGATTGTTCATATACTTGATCATAACTCCCATTGCATGTGCAATACCTAGTCTTGAGCACACCATGGCATACGTTAAGCTACCAACTCCTGATGAATAGGGAACCTTGGACATGTATTCTCTCTTCTCATGTGTCTTATGACACATCTTCTTACTTAGTATGAAATGGTTGGAAAAGGTGTACTAACTAGTTTTGCATTCTTCATTCTAAACCTCTCCAACACCTTTTCTATGTACTCACCTTAAGACAATGTCAATTTGCGGTTTTTCCTATCTCGTGTTATTCTCATACCAAGGATTTGCTTTGCAACACCCAAATCCTTCATCAAAAATTATTTATCTAGTTTCCTTCTTAGCAAATTTATATCCTGCATGTTAGAACCTGCAAAATGCATGTCATCCACATACAATAAAAATATAATATATCTTCCATTATCTAGCCTCTTGAAATAAACACAGTGGGTAGAATGGCATCTACCATAACCCTATTTTGTCATAAACTTGTCAAATTTTAAATACCACTACGTTGGAGCTTACTTCATGTCATACAAGCTCTTCTTCAACCTACAAACCAAATTCTCCTTCCCTTTGACCTCATACCCATATGGTTGTTGCATATAAATATCTTCCTCTAAATCCCCATCGAGAAAGGATGTTTTTACATCTAATTGTTCAAGATGAAAATCTTCTACCGCCACTAGACTTAAAATAGTCCTAATTAAAGTCATTTTAACAACAAGAGAAAATCTTTCATTAAAATCTATACCTTTCTTTTGTGCAAACCCCTTTACCACAAGTCTAGCCTTATATCGCTTCTTACCTCCTCCTTCTTCCTTCAACCTGTAAACCCATTTATTTTGCAATGTTGTTTTACCTATAGGAAACTCAACCAGATCCAAAGTATGGTTTCTTACCAATGATTCCATCTCCTCATCCATTCCTTTCTCCCACTTCTTTCTAGTTTTCACGTGCAATGCTTCTTCGTAACATTCTATCTCACCATAATCAATCATCAATAAATAATACAATGAAGTAGAGAATCGTTTAGGGGGTCTACACTTGTAGGATTTTTAGGTACTTACTATTGTTCTTAATTTTTTGGTACCTTTGGAACTTCATTTTCTTTGATTTCATCAAGCATTGTGTACTCTGTGTTTTCCTTTTCCTCTTTCTTTTCCTGCAACTGATCTTTGTACATAACCTTTTCATTGAATACCACATCTCTACTCCTAATGATTTTTTGATTTTCACAATCCCATAAGTGATAACCAAAATCATCAACCTCGTATACAATAAAGGTGTATTTCTTGGATTTAGCCTCAACCTTTGTTCTATTTTCTTTATCAATATAGACAAATGATTCACAGCCAAAAGTTCACATAAATCAGTATTTTACCTTTTTACCTATCAATTCCTCCTCTAGAATTCCACCATCCAAAGAACTTAAAGGCCCTTTTTTTATTAAGTAAACAACAGTATCTACATCATTAGCCCAAAACTGTAAGGGAAACCCTGCATGCAATCTCATACACCTTTCACACTCCATGATCGTCTTATTCATCCTTTCTGACACGCCATTTTATTGTGGTGTTCTTGGTATTTTCTTCTCTCTACAAATCCCATGGTATGAACAGTAACTATCAAACTCCTTGATGTAGTATTCACCTCCATTATCAGATCTAAGACATTTCAACCATTTTCTTGTCTCATTTTCAGCCAAATATTTCCACTTCTTAAAAGTAGCAAACATAACAGATTTATGTCTAATGCAATAAACCCAAGTTTTTCTAGTTGCAACATAAATAAAAGTAACATAACAACGAGAGCCACCAAGAGATTGTACCTAACCAGGTGCCCATACATCTATATGCAAAAGCTCTAACTTCACACTCTTCTTTTGTTTCCCAACCCTGAGAAATCTAACTCTCTTATGTTTTCCATAAACACAGTTCTCACATAATTCCAAACTTACCTACTTCAAATTTGGAAGCAATTTCCTTGAGTGAAGAATCTGCATCCCTTTCTCACTCATGTAGCCAAGCCTATGATGCCACAAAATTGCACCTATTTTTGTGGAAGCTATAAAGATATAATAAACAGTATTATGAGGACATAAATACAATGTACCTATCCTATCTCATTATAAAGATATAATAAACATCATTATGAGGACATAAATACAATGTACCTATCCTATCTCATTTTTCTATTACCAGTGCTCCTTTAGTGATCTTCCACCATGTTTTTCCAAATGTAGACAAATAAGTGTTGTATACCAATTTCCCTATTGAGATTAGATTTCTTTTCATAGTAAGAATATGCCATACATGATTTAGCAGCCATTCATTTCCATTATTTAACTTAATATGTACCTTACCCATTCCAACGATTTTATATGGTTCATCATCCCCCAATAAAACATGTCCAAAATCACTCGAAACATAATCAGGAAAGTATTTCCTATGGGTTGTAGCATGACATGAAGCCCCTGAATCTACTACCCATTAATCACTAGTATTATTTAATGCAAGAATCAAAGCATCGTGTAACACATCACCTGCTACATTTTCTTTTTGAGTAGTCTCTTGCTACATGTCTCCTTTATTCTTTGGAGCTCTATAGTCTTTCTTCATATGTACTCTCTTACCACGGTTTCAACATTCTATCTTTCCCATTCTGGACTTGGTTCTTCCCTTTCTATACTTGTTGTGATTACCTAGGATTTTTCCTCTCTCCCTTTGCCTTCCCTTGCTCTCCATGGTCAACGCATTACCTGATGTCTCACCTGTGGTTTTTCTTTGTATTTCCTCGCTAAGAACAACACCAAGAACATCATCAAATTTAAGAGTGTTTGCACCAGAAATAGAGTTACTTACATCCATGACTAAGCCATTCCATCTTTCTAGCAAATGAGCACAAAATTAGAAGATCACTAACCTCATCATCAAAGTTCACTCCTACAGAACTTAGTAACCGTAATAAACTCATTTACATGGTCATCAACAGATCGACCTTTTGACATCTTCATATTAAATAAACGATTCATTAGAAATACCTTGTTGGAAGACGAGGGTTTTTCATAGATCTTATCCAATGCACTCATCACACCCTCCGTTGTCTTTTCTTTTGAAATATTGAAATCCACTGACGAAGCCAAGCACAACCATATTGTTCCCAGTGCCTTTATGTCAAGGATCTCCCATTCTTAGTCCTTCATAAAAACTCAAAAGAGACATTTTACATTGAAATAATGTAATTTGTTGTCCCATATGTATTTTTGTAATGAGGCACCATTAGATCCTTCACTGACCCCACCAAAATGTTATTTCCCTTCCTTGGTGCTCCTTATATTTAGGCATCCATGCAACACCACCAGTGATTCCCTTCACGTTTCCATTGTAACCAACACAAACATATCCATTTTTTTTTAGTTTTGTTATATTCCCATCCCCTTAAACAATGTCTACCAATGATTTCTTATGTTGCAATAAGTATGAATCTCAACTATAAATCTAACAATTCCAGAACAAGTATAATTTTCTAGCATATTAACACTACTTCACATAATTACAAGTATTATTTCTTTCTTAATAAAATGGCATCTTCTCTTATCAGCATTGGCACACTGCTATATATTTTCTCCTCCTACTATCATCACCCATGCTACAATGAAACCAAATCCAGTAGTAGCCTCATATCATTGAAAGTTCACTTGCATGTGTAGTTGTAATAGATTTAGAATCATATGTAGTCAACCACAATAAATTATCCAACATTGTTTGCATAGACAACAACGTTGAATTTCCCTAAATGGGAACGATTCCTAATAGGAATGAGCATGCCAAAGAGGCCCGTGACAACCAACCACCAAATTAATGGAATGCACATTAGTAAAATAGGTCATTTCTTATTGATTCACAAATAACTATTAACATAGAACCTTCAATAATGCAAGTATCTCACTGCTATTCAATGGTTTCATTATCATTGATGTGGTTTTCAATAGAGACCTTTCTTCTGTTGACATTTTTTGTACTACACCACAGGAACCATGTCTCTAGACAATATTATTTTTATGGCCTTTATTAGGCGAAAGAAACAAAAAATATATTATGCATGCATTTAAACATCCCAATCTATCATAGCATGTCAACATCTTTTCTCAACAATCAACAATGGCATTAATGTGACCATCTCAATTCATTTTTTTCTTTACATGAGAAATTTGAGATAGTATGCACCAACAACACTCGCAAATCAATCATTTTTAAATAACATACAAATCATATAATATATCATAACTCTAACGACATGCGAAAGTCAAATAATCTCTCACCATGTAGATTAAAGTAAATAATCAACTTACTACCAAGTTTCCCTAAGCCTCTAATAAAAATATAAAGTTAAGCTATAAAGCTAATAACACACTGGCTTTGATACCATGTTAAATAAAATGTATAAAATGCTAACATATATCATACCAACCCACATAAAAATATGCACAATTCATTGAAACAAATATAATAAACTCAAGATAAAAATAAAGATGCATAAATATGACAATGAGATTTATAGTGAATAAAATCCACATAAAAATATGCACAATTCATTGAAACAAATGTAATAAACTCAAGATAGAAATAAAGATGCATAAATATGACAATGAGATTTATAGTGAATAAAATCCCTCAACAAGCAAAAGAAATTTGTCTGAAATTTTCATTTTATTCTTGTCTCATAAATTACATAAAGGACCATATTTGAATGTGATATGATATGATTTGTCTACATTTAGAGGGGGCACTAAGAGATTTTTTCAACTACCAAAAATGGGCCTCATGTAATGAAACAAATACATGTAACTCTCTGACATCATTGTCATGTGTCCACATTATCATGCATCCACATCAAAAGAGGAGTTGCATCCATACAACAATAAGGTAAAGTAAAATTTTCATATGATAATATGTTTATATAATAATATAGTTTATAATATAATATAAATAACAAATAAATAAATGTAACTCTCACATCATTGTCATCATCTACATGTCCTACAACAAAGAGGAGTTACATCCATACATACAATAATAAGGTAAAGTAAAATTTTCATATAAAAATGTTTATATAATAATATAATATAAATAACAAGTACAAGTCAAAGTAAAGCAACCCATCTACAACAAATATAATTAAAATAGTTGTAACTCCGCATTAAAATTTATAAAACCAATATAAAATACACATATAAACCGTCAATGTCAAGTTTCTTTCCTGAATTACTCGTAATTTTTTACTTAAAAATTTCCTCCCAACTCGCTTTGACCGCTTCATTCTTCATAACCTACCATATGCCTAGACATTTAATCCATACTTTAATTAAAAAAAAGGTGCTCGTTTCCCTAAAAAACAACCATATTTACCATTGGATGAAAAAACATGTGTAAGCATTATATATTGAAAGAGGTCCTTGCCTTTTTATTAATTAGTGAAGCAATCTATCATTTGCATTTGTTTTTAAGTTAAATAGTGAAAAAACATTTGTAAGCATTATATATTGAAAGAGGTCCTTGCCTTTTTATTAATTAGCTAAATAGTGAAAAAAAAATTGTTAGCATTATATATTGAAAGATTGAAAGAGGTCCTTGCCTTTTTATTAATTAGTTAAGTAATCTATGATTTGCATTTTTTTTAGCTAAATAGTGAAAAAAACATTTGTAAGCATTATATATTGAAAGAGGTCTTTGCTTTTTTAAGTAGTGAAGTAATCTATCATTTGCATTTATTTTAAGTTAAATAGCCAAAATTAATAAAATTGCACATTATATTCTAAATAATTGAGAAGTAATTAAAAATGCTAAATTTATTTGTATAATTAAAATTACAATTTAAACAATAAAATTTAAATAATAAAAAAATATAAATTTTTTCTAGATTAGTTAAAAAAATATAAATCTTATCTGGATTAATTTGATTAGGCTATCAATAACTAACTGTTGTCTAGGCTTTAATGCAACTGTTGCTGCTCAGCAGACCATTGGATCTCAAGATAAGTGGTTAAAAGTCAATAACCTGCTACACAACAACCCTTGCATTAAAACCTAAATAGAATCTCAAGATGGATGATTGAGATTCAATGACCTGCTACGCAACAACCATTGCATTAAAACCTACTCCTCCCAAAATTAATATAAATATGCACATAAAAAAAATTCAAAGCTTTTCTTAATAAATAATAATAACAATAATATATGGAAGCGTGCGCAAAATCAGTGAAGTTTGCACCTAGTACTGGCTAAGATGCATCTATGGTAATATTTAGGTTAGTTTACAGCGGTTTGTAATCAAAAGTCGTGCAAATGAAAAAATGTGAAAAATAATACAGACAAGTTCGCCAGTACTCCGTTAAATTTTGAGGGCATCTCTCTGTTGGTCTGCTCTGCTTATTCTATTTGTTTGCAGCGCGAGTAGGGTTGACAGATTCAGATCTGTCTCATTGTTTATCGATATATATATATATATATATATATATATATATATCCAGCTTTTCTGCTTTTCTGGATTGACAGTGATTCATTGGCAACTTACGGCTGGATTGGCAGAATCCCCACGTTGCTGCTGTAGCCTCGGGGTAGCCCATGCAGGGTAGCGCAGGTGGAAGAGCATCTCTCGACTGGAGTGAAGCTGAGATGGAGTGAAGCTGAGACTGACTGACTGACTGAATCACTCTAGGGTTCAGTGATTTCTGAAGATACCAAATATTTGTAAAAATGCGTGATATCCATTAACGACCAACCATGCATGCATGGATGAACTTACACGACGCATTCTGAACTTATCAGTTTTCTGACTTCTCCACCACCTGTGCAACTTGGTGTACTATTGCAATTTGCATTATATTTTTCTGTTGTTTTTTGCATGCACGATCACAATAAGAAAACTATTTCTTCTGGTAGCCTGTAATAAACTATTATTCTACTGATGCGACAAATAGATACCAAATTTCGTGATCAAAGGATGCCTGTGTTTTTTTTTTTTTTTTAAATCTACATATAATACTAGATGCCTGTCTTTTTTCAGAAATCTATATATTATACTGGATGCCTGTTTTCTTTGAGAAATCTAGATATAATACAGGATGCCAAGGGACTGTATTACAGGTATAATATTCATGGCGTTATTGCTAGTTACTGCTATAACCTTAAACAGGTATAATATTCATGGTATGGCGTTATTGTTAGTTACTGCTATAACCTTAAACATAACCTTAAACACCAAGTATTGGGATGTATGCTCACTATTTTGGTCTTCAAAATTCAGAGTCTTTCTTCCATGTTTTCCTTGATCGTTTTCTAATATCCCACATGTGCCATGTGCCTTATAATATGAACAACGAAGACCATCTTCAACTATGTAGACATGGTATAAGTACTACTATAAAATAATTTGGCTTTCCACTTGATTATCTCTTGGTTCTTGGTTCATGTTAATTGAGTATGGTTGACAACTACAATGGTTAGAGTAAAGAAAGAGAGAAGTTACACACTATCACAAAGAGAGAAGTTACACATTATCGCAAAGAGGAAGGCCGAAGTTACACACTATCACAAAGAGCGAGCCCCAACTTTTGAGTGCTTGGTAAGGAAGTGAAGTCTTCACAAGTTATCATTCAAGTTTTGGGAATGAATTCAAGTCACGGAGAATGAGAAAACTTCACAACTTATCATTCTTATGATTCAAGTTATGGGAAATGAGGAAACTATGGAAATAAAGGGAGTAAGAAGAAAGATCTAAGTTATGGGGAATGAGAAAACTATGAAAAGAAAGAGAATAAGAAGAGAGGTCATTAGATCGATTAGGGAGTAATAACTAATTAGCTATAATGTAATGTGATTATAATGTGCTATAAGTTGAGTTTGATTAAATATTAGCAATGTTAAATGAATTAAGGTCAACAAATTAACAAGAGAAAGGAAAGGAAATTAGAGTTTCTTCTACTTCTAGATCTCTTGTTGCACTAGTTAAATGCATGAAATGAAAGTGAGGATAGAAGATATCCCCACATTTGTAATGGGGAATGAGAAAAATATGGAAAGAAAAGGAGTAAGAAGAGAGGTGGGTGAGTGCAAGCTAATGAGGGTCACTTTTGGCATGTTAGATGCAATAGAAAACTGAAAAATCGGGCATCCCTCAACTCATATTTTTTGAGACACTTACAGAAAATATCTTGAGTTGAGTAAAACATATTAAATGTAGGAAATTGAATCACATTTCCTATTATTTAAGGTTTATGTATTGAAAAATTTTGTAACTATGTCAAGTTTCATTTTTTCTAACAATGATAAGGTATATGTTTTTGTGGGTGCAGCCTTTGAGGGCCTAAATGATGCTTTCGGGATATAAAAATTTGCAGGCATATAGAGAACATATAGCATTAGTGCAGCGCTATTTTTCGAAAATAAAATTAGTAATTTTTTATTTTTTTATAATTATCTAAGTGATCATTCCTCGAAAATGGTACGTCTTTTGTGGATGCAGCCTTTGAAGGTCTTAATGAAATAATCATGAAATGGGTTTTTTATAGAATGTAGAGGTCAGTGTCTTCTAGTGCACCATATAATTTATTTTTAAAACAATTAAGAATTGAAAAAATTATGGAAAAAACACTAACACCATATTTTGTGACTTAAGGAGTTAGGACATAATAGAAATTGAAAAAAAATAGGAAAATATAATATTTTTTAATAAAAATTACATATTTAGAATCTGCAGAAAAAATGCTATTTATGTTTAAGATTTCGCCAAAAATGATTGTGTGTAGCATACTGTAACGAGTGTGTAAACAACGACTTCTTCAGAAACTGGAAGAAATGCCCAATTAGCTATGGTTTATCATGTACCATAACACAAGTTTGGTATTACCGAAGCAAATTCCAAACCATACACATAGGACTATTGGTGATATGCGAGCAGGTGAATTGACATGTTTAAATTCAAATTACATTCCCCGCCCTTGTATGATTGGAAAACATGTGCGCGTTATAGAACTACAAAACATGTGCACGTCATAGAAATACAAAATGTGTGCACGTTATAGAACTACAAAACGCGTGTGCGTTATGTAGTTCTATAACATGCATGCATTTTGTAGAGTTAAAAATCTAGCACTATATGCAATATATCAAATGTATGGATAATAGTTTAGAGGGGGGGTGGAAGGGTTAAGGGCTTAGGAGGATGTTGGAAGTTCAGGTGGGGATGGTTAATAGTTGAGAGGGGGTGGGGAAGGGTCAAGGGCATAGGAAGATGTTGGAAGTTCAAGTGGGGATGGTTAATAGTTGAGAAGGGGTGGAAAAGGGTCAACGGCCTAGGAGGATGTTGTAAGTTCGAGTGAGTATGGTTAATGGTTGAGAGGGGGTGGGGAAGGGTCAATGTCCTAGAAGGATGTTGTAAATTCAAGTGGAGATGATTGAGCTAGGTTAACCTAGCAATGGCTCAGCTATGCATAGACAAAGATGAATGGAATGAGAACATTATGGGTTACAAGGGTGAAGGGGAGTGGGGATTGAGAGAATTATTAGGAGGAGAAGAGGTGTTGAAGACGTATAGGGTTAGAAACAGTACATGAGACTTGAGTGACGAAGGGGGATAAGGTGGAGGGGAGGAAGTGGGTGATGGTTTGATAAGAGAGAGGAATGGTGAATAGAAATGTGGATATGGAGTATTAGAGGAGGAATAGGATGTGTTGGAGGAGAGAGGTGAAGAGGGGGAAATTAAAGATATGGGAATGAGATGCGATAAAACAAAGAATAGGGGTCATAATGAGGTAGGGGGTTGAGGAGAAGGGATAAGTTGAAAACATAGAGGAAGGAATTATAAGAGAGAGAGAGAGAGAGAGAGAGAGAGAGAGAATGATGTGGAGAGAGTGTGAGATAGAATAAGATAGAGAGGGAGGAGGGGTCGTGAGGGGGGATGGAGATAGAGTGAAGGAAAGAGATAGTGAGGGAGCGATAGAAGGTGTGTGTGTGTGAGGTAGGGGCGGGGGGATAGACACTAGGAGAAAAGGGGGGCAGGTTCACACATAGAGAGAGAGAGAGAGAGAGAGAGAGAGAGAGAAATGGTGTCCAAGACAGAGGATGGAGGGTTGGGCGATGGAGAGAGAGGGAGGTTGTGAAAGAGAGAAACATGGAGAGGGAGGGAGGGATACAAGTTGAGAGTTAGAGAGAGAGAGAGGATATGTAAATGAATAATTCCATGAAGGGATGGTAATTGAGGGAGAAGGGAGGGAGATATTGATAGAGGAAGGTAAATAGAAGGTGGAGAGAGAAGGAGAGACATAGGGAATTTGTGAGAGAATGGGAGACACATACACACACACACACACATATTATGTGGGAGAGAGGGGGATGGGTGAACAACAAAGGGAGAGGGGTAGGGGTGAGAAATAGAGAGAGAGAGTGATGGAGGAAAGGATAGTGAGAGAGCTATATAGAAGGTGGAGACAGATTTGAGATATCGCAAGAGAGAGAGAGAGGGAGGGAGAGGTGAGTGATAAATAGGGAGGGGGGTGAATGATAGAGAGATTTATATGGAGGGAGGGATAGTGAGGGAGGTATATAGAAGGTGGAGAGAGACTATGAGAGAGGGGTGGTGAGGGAGTGACAAACACACAAAGATATAGAGAGAGAGAAGGGGGAGGGACACACACATACACACAGACACAAAGAGAGAGAGAGAGAGGGGTGAGCATTAGAGAGAGAGAGGGGAAGGGTGAGTGATAGAGAGAGAGAGTGGTGGAGGGAGGTATAGTGAGGGAGTTATAGTGAAGGTGGAGAGATATTATGAGAGAGGGGGAATGAGGGAGGGACACACACACACACACATATAGAGAGAGATAGAGAGAGATTGTGTAGGAGAGGGAGGGGGGGAGGTGTGAGAAACAATGAGAGAGGGGGCAGGGGGGAATAATAAAGAGAGAGTGATGTAGGGAGAGATAGTGAGGGAGGTATAAATAAGGTGGAGAGATGTTTTGAGAGATGGGGAATGAGGGAGGGACACACACGCACACATAGAGATAAAGAGAGAGAGAGAGAGAGAGGGAGGGAGGTTGTTAGAGAGAGAAGGGGAAAAGACACACCCACATACACATAGCGATAGAGAGAGATGGAAATACAAAGGAAGGGAGGGCCAGTGAGTAAGGCATATAGGGATAGTGAGTATGGAATGTGTGTAGCCATAGATGCTAGAAATATTATTTAGGGATCGAGTCTTGTATTTCCTCCCTTGACCATGTTGAGGCCTTAATACCCACATATAATGCTCAAAACTTCTTAAAGGCATGTACATATTTTCTTGGAGACCAAGCATACCTTGAGTAGGTAATCTGTGGTGCTTCAAGGAAATGTTCATTAGCATGGGTGCCTCAAATATTCCATTATGGCCTAAGGAATGAGCATATTCCCTCAAACATGTCTGAGAGGTCCCATACCTGCTGCTCAAAACCACCTAATTCTACTAACATCCATATTCATAGTCCAAATATACCTATGAGATGGCATGTGTGATTTTTTAAGGAATCCTTCCTATCCATGGATGAATAGAAGCTTTAGTTAGGGCCTAAGGCCATAGTTTCCTCCCCTGACTATGTCCATGGCCTTGATATGCATACCTAGTGCTCAACAAATGATGATGGCATGCATATCTTGATTAAGATTCAAACAATTCACTTTCAATTCCATGTGTGGTGGTTAGAGGCATCAATTTTGGCCCTAAATGGTTAACAACCTCCCTTAAGGCCTAAGGACCAATTGTTCCCCCGCACCCATGTGAAGGGGCCTAAAATCTGTACTTATTGCTAAAATTGTTATAATGGCACTAGTATCCCCATTTCAAGGTAAATGAAACCCTGGAAGGATCTATTGAGGTTGTTCAACACATCATTCTTGGCTCTAGATGGATAGAAGCATCTTCTAGGGGCTAAGGCCTAGTTTTCCTCCCTTATTATGTCTAAGGTCTTAGGACACATACATAGTATTAGAAACCCCTAATGGTTCCCATATCCCCATTCAAAACAAAACTATCAAGATGAGAGGTCATCTATGGTGATTCAAGTTGTCGATCATGGACCTTGAGCCCTAAAAGCTGGTTTACAACATAAAATTAAAGCTTTATGTACCAACCATGATTAACACCTTATCCTCCATATCTAATGCTAAAAAAATCCTAATCATGGCCATATCCCAACTTAAAGGTTGAGGATACCCTTAAGATATCATGTGTGCTTGTTCGAGGTGTTGCTCTTGGCCCTATATGTCTATAGGATTCCTTTAGGGCCTAAGCACTAGTTTTCCTCTACCAACCATGTCTGCGGATATGTTTCTAGTGCTAAGAGAATTCTAATGTACTGCATATTCTCTCTTAGATGCAAAATATCAAATATGAAGGTCCTATGTGCAGGTTTGATGCCTTGTGCATGGACCTCAAGCCTTAAAAGCTACCTTTAGGATATAAGTCTTGAGTTTGCTCCCTCAAGCATGGTCAAGGGACTATGACCCATACTTAGTTCTTAAAACCTCCTAATGGTGTCCATATTACAATACAAATAAAAATTATGCTATTGGGAGGTTAGACATGGTTGTTTGAAATGTTGTTCTTGATGATGCAAACTATTGTTTTTATTCATTTCCCTAGCCATGCACTAAAACCATTTTTTATGGTTCTCCATAATGCGTGCTCTTTTTGCTTCTCTAAAACGCATGTGTGTTTTGCTTCTCCAAAACTTGTGTGCATTTTTCCTCTCCATAGCGCGTGTGCGTTTTGCTTCTCCATAACGCGTACGCATTTTGTAACTATAAAACGCATGCGTGTTTTGTAACTATAAAATGCATGCGCATTTTGCTTCGCCTAACCTACATGTCATATGACATGCCAGGCTCGAGCTTAACCAAAACAAGCATTACATAATGTGAGTGTGTTGTGTTTTTGTGTATCATGAGTGTGTTTCCTAAAAGTCGCATTGCATCTAAAAGGTCCCTCAACTTCTTGCACACACCCAGGTCATTAGATTGATTAGAGCTTAATAACTAATTAGCTATAATGTAATGTGATTATAATGTACTATAAGTTGAGCTTTATTAAGTATTATCAATGACAAATGAATGAAGGCCAACAAATTAACAAGAGAAAGGAAAGGAAATTACAATTTCTTCTACTTGTAGATATCTTGGTGCACTAGTTATGCATGAAATGAAAGTGAGGATAGAAGATATCCCCACATTTGTAAGGTATCTAGAGAGGATAATATTGGGTACCTAGGGAATTATCCAAGGGGGATAATGAATCTGATATGACAATAAGCATGGAATATGCCCACTATATAGTTAGATGAAATAATATATTTGTTGGACCCAATGGCCACACTAAGAGGGGGAGTGAATCAGTGTGTGAGCAATTTAAACATTTTTACCTTCTTTTAATCAATCAAAGTATATCAAGAATTATGTTATCAATTGCATCAGTTAAATCAATCATGAGTCATAAGCACATTCATCACATCCAAAGAGACACAAGAATATATGTAATTTTGATCTTTATTATGGTAATGAAAGACTACAATCTTCTCGATTACAATCAGCACCAATTGATGAAAAAATCACCAACTCTCATAACAGGACCCATCCTGGTTTTCTTGGCTCCAACTAAGAAGGGTTTGAGGAGTCCAATCCTCAAGTGCAAGATTCCACTTGCAAGCTTGATGTCAATATTTGTTTGCCATCAATATGCTACTCATCACTCAATATGCTCATCGATGATGTTGGTCATCTACTCAATGTTACTGGTCTTCTACTAATCATTCTCATCAACACTACTACAACACTCTTCTCAATCTTTGCTCAAGTATATCTGCATGTCGTCTTTACTCACGTTTGTTGGTCATTCTTCTCTGCTCATTAATATTGTTGGTAAAGTTGGTCAACTACTCATGTACACATCATTGTACACCTCATCATACACAATTGTTGAACAAGTAATTATGCTCTACTTTCACTGAACATAATGCATGCATCATCATGCATCATCATCATAGGGATGTATCATCATCATAGGGTATGCATAATCGTCATAGGGCATGCATCCTCATCATCAAATATGCATCATCATCATCTCAGTGTGCACCTTTTATGCATCATCAACATCAAGTATACATCATAGTGCAGGTGAGATCATCATCACACTATGGTATGCATGTACATCATATTGTATAGGAGTGCATCAACATCATAGAGTGCACATCATTATCAAATGCATTATAATCATAAAGTGTATCATATCATAGCATAAAGGTATGCAAAATCATCAGCATAGCCTCCATAATGACTTCAAATACATATACCAATATAGAGGCTCACATACTAATATCAAACATGAACTCTATCAATGAGAGACATGTGCCATCACAAGAGAAACCCAAAAGCATGAACCATACCTTTTCGAAGATCACAAGATGAATAAATAGTAGAAAACCCAAAATAAAATCTAGTTCATGTCACCACATAGCTCTCGTAACAATCTTTCCAATGAGCCAAGAATTTTGTAATTCTGATTCCGTATGAGAAAGTTATGCCAATTCTAGTGAAGATGCCCAGAAATTTCTCCTCCACAAAGTTTTGCACTTTTCTCTAAGAGTTACGAAATACCAAAGAGAGACTTAATTGATGAACAAATGAAATGTTTGATATTCTATTTATATAGGTTATGGAGGAAATTTAGTACCTCAAACACAGCCGACATGCAATTCAAAATTACAAATAATTGAATTCTCTTTTGTTTGGTCGACTAACCCAAAATTGTGGGGTACACCAACTTCAAAAATTCATATCTTTTCAACCGTAAGGAGTTAGAATATGCTCCACATATCAACAGAAATGGATTGACGGTTACTATCTCCCTATGATGGGTTTATTTGAAAAATTTTGGTATGATATCCTTAAATTCTTCAATATGTTCAGGATGGCAAAGACCCCACACATGAGGGTGCCAAATACCATACCACCAACTACAAGAGTTTCAAAGTCTTCTTCAACATATCAAGGCACATCCATGGGCTCTACCTCCATCTACATATCAATATCCATAAAACTACAAAGAGGACCATACATCACCATCAACAAGCTACCAAGTGTGTGGGTTCAAGGCCCAAGGCGCCACATGCAAGGGTTTCAAGGACTCTTTAAAAGATATCATATAATATTTAAATAAGATACTTTCCATGGAATTCAAGCCCATCACATAGGACTCCATCTCTAACTGATGAGGGTATCATGACCAAATATTCCATCATATCAAAGGCTCCAACAATCATGGGCTTACAAACCACCATATGTATGGATTCCAAGACCCAAATCATTTTTAAATGCACCATAAATTATCATAGATGTCCAAGGGTCTTCATGCCACCATTTATGTGGGTGTCAAACCTTCTCATGCATAATGACCATCTCCAAGGGTTCCATGACCCCAACAAGAGCTACACGGGCATCAATATCTCCATCAAGGGTTCCAAGTCTTCATAAATTCATTAATGACCACATCATCACCTTTAAGGACCATTAATCCATAAAATGTTGGTCTAATGGATTCTTCATCAAGCAATGGGGCTTCATAGGCTTCTTCAACCACACCAGGAGACCTCCAAGAGTCAAGATCCATAATGAAAACACATGTGGGGTTTCTAGACCTTCTCCCGAGGTACCATGAAACCATTAGAGCATGAATGACCACAAAATGGGTCATTAATGCTTCTCCAACCCATCTAGGGCTTCACCATCATCCACAAAGGCTTCAGCACCATATCCAGGGTCTTCAACACCATCAACATGGTATTTAGCATCTTTAGCAAGGTGTTGGCTACAAGATCCAGCCTTGTGGGTGCAGGGACCTTGTCAATTGGGTACAAGGTGATTCAAGGCACAAACCCACTTTGTTAGGGGTCCAAGGCACTAGAAGTGAGACTTGAAGGCATCAATGACAACCTGTGGGGCCACTGCAAGTCCATGTTGGCATCAATGATAATTTCATCAACAATAATAACAAGGATTATTTGGCATAGACCTCAAGGAATACTCATAAGAAAGTGTAAATTCATATGACTATCATTTATTGATATATGTTGGATGTGACTGTTGTAGCAAGCATTACCTCCGGAGCAATTATTTCTATAAGGAGTCTTTGATGATGTTAACTTACCTTAATGGTTCTCTCTATATTTTGTGTTCTTTATGATGTGCTGGTATTTTTAAATTTAAGGGTTTATCCTCAAGCTTAGGGGTTTATTTTTAATCTTATATCTCTATCTATCAAGGTTTATTGTACAATTTATTAGTTCAATGCACAAAGAACCAATAAACATTACACCAGTTATCTCATTTACTTATCATGAGCAAAAAAATGTGAGGAGGCTCCTAGGATTTATTGTCCTTTTGGATTTTTACTACATCTTGAATTTGAAACCAAAGTCATGACAGAGTAAAAATCAAATTCAAGACGCAGAAAAAATACAAAAGGACAATGGATCATTTAGATAGTCGTGAAATCCTAAGTCACCTTATCCTAGGATTTGTTAGCAATCTTATGTGAAACATAGATATTAAGTAAGTTTTATAAGAATGAACTAACAAAAAATAGGTAGCTATTGGGATAAGGAGAGGGAATTCAAAGAAAACAACCAAGGTATATGAGAAACCATGCTTAATAGTATACTTGGATGGTATGGATATCCTTCTATAAAACAAGTTTAGAAATATTATTTTCACATATATACAATCAAATGAAAACCACAACAAAACACTCATACACAAAATATCCTACCCTAAATGAAAGTATGGACCCAAGTGCCCCTAGTTATAGGGTACCTTTGTCACTTGCAAGTTATGTTAGAACCAACCCCAAGGGTTATCTCAATCGATTAAACCATATTTCTAAGGTGTTTTATTATGGGAGGAAATAGTTCATAGATTTTAATCGAATCCCTTGAGGTTACCAACCACTATTGTGGTTGGAAATTGAATTTCCCTCAATGTGAATAGTCCATGGAAGAGAGGGGATCTTGCAAAGTTTTCCTTGGAAAAAAAATTGTACTATAGCATCCCTTAAAGTGGTGATGTTAATGGAGTGAAATATGTGAAGAGGACAAATTCAAAGACAACTTAGAGAAATTGTACAATCCAACAAGGTCAAATCAATGCAATCACAAGGAGAATATATTGAGGAAGCCTCTATTCGGTGGAGAGTTGAAGGAGACAGTAGATCCAAGTAATTTGTAAATCACGAGAGAAGAGAGCAAGAGTGTTATATCACAAATTTAGCATCAAATATATGACAAATTTTTGATATTTAATAGAAGATATTAGGTACCATTAACAAAGAGGAGAGGAATAGCATACAATTATTTGTGAACACCCTAAGAGCATACACAATCGTTCCTTAAAATATTTAAACAAGTGTTTAATCCATTTGAAGTGATGTGCAGTTTTATAATGATGAAGAAATGGTTCCAATATTATAATTCTTGATATGCAAGTTTTCATAGATGTTCCATTAGAAAAATTTTCCATAGTTGATCTCACAAGTTTTGATGAAATATCTCAACTTTTTACTTATTATAATATCTTAATATTAGAAGTGTAATGATCTAATTATTGAAATAAACTAAGAATGCAGTAAAAGGAGATAAAATGATAAACATTGCACCATCCAACATTGAACATGAGATATACCTTTGGAAACACAATATGGGTAAATGTAGAGAAAACCCATCTAGATGGTGAAGACTATGCCTCATTATTTTCTTTTTAGGTATGAAATACAAATTTAAAGAATGATGAATTCACTATAGAGTTGCAATAAACACCATGGCTTGAAAGAATCCTTCAAGGTATTATACTTCCTCTATTCTTCTCACATTATCTCAATCCTTTCCACTACTTAACTATGGAACAATAAATCAATACAAAAAGAATGGAATCATTCCCTTTCTAGCGGTCAACCAATATTTTACATGTTTCAATTGCCATATTAGGTTAAGGTTAGATTTTTTGCATGACTAAACTCTCGGTTAGGATTAGGGTTTTGGACCCTTTAGAGTTTTCTTAAAAGTACACACATGGCTAGCTCCATATGTGCAAGTAATGGGAATTGATGTGGCATCCACTCAAATATACCATGGTGGTTAAAAACATAGGTCAAATTACAAGAGGCATGAATTCCTAATATAGACTATGACTGAGGTGATATTTGTGCCATTAGAAATTTTTGACACATAGAATGGCATCGAAAGGTTGGGAACTCTTTTCACAAATTTTTTACCTCAAAAAATTATTGTTTAATACCCAAATAGAATCTGGAAGTTTCAAGGCCCCAAATCACCAAATAATCCCTACCCTTTAAATGGTCCTTTTCAGTCAGTAGATCCTTTTAAGTCAATAGATCCACATTTTCCACTCATAAAGTGCCAAAGTAGATGGGAAAATATATAATGGTCCATTTCAGATCATACCTCCCCAATTTTAAAGGATTTTGGTCCCCATAATCTTTTACTAAAGGCAATGAGAAGTTTTTTCCTCTGCCTTCTCCCTAGAGTACCATTTAGACTTTTTTAGAAGTTTTCCTTCCAACCCATCCTTCCAAATTTCTTGTTTACCTCATCTAGTTATTCTAGACTTATTTTATAATTGCATCTTCTACTAGCTCACCTAAACTTATAACCCTTATCCCTCTATAGTAGGTAATAATTTCTCATATCCAAGTTGGTAAATATCCAAATCGAGTTTTAAAAGGGAACTCATTGTGGAAGTGTAGACTACTCTATTAAAAGAGTGTTGAATATAGATCAAATTTGTGTCTCGAGTCCTTGGGTGCTTCTAGTTGTAACCCCTCAAAAGTTGAACCAATGTCTTTTTCACTACTTCTATGTTCCCATCTATTTATGGATGGAAAGTTGTAGATATCTTCAACTTAGAGCCCATATTCTCCCAAAGTGTCATCCAAAAAGACCTAATAAATCTAGTATCTTTGATTAATATTATGTTCCTTGTTATCCTAGAGTGCACCCAAACATTTTCAAAGAATATTATTTTTGTATCTTGTCCTGTGATGGTATTTTTACAAGGCATAAAAATTCACATCATACTATACCTATCCACTACCAAAAATAAATAGTCGTATCCTTGCTTGGTTTTTAATAAACACCCACAAAATCCATGGAGATGTTTTCCCATGGTCTAGTAGGTATGGGTAAGTGTTGGTATTATCCTTTATTTCTATTAATATGTTTTCTAATATAGAAAAGTATGCATCCACTAATAAATTAAGCTACATCTTCTTGCAATATGGGCTAATATAGATACCTCTATAAGCTAGTCATTATTTTCACACCGATAAGATTTCCTACAACTTTGGAGTTTTGAGACTCTCTATAACTTGCAATATTACTACTTTCGGAACAAAAAGCTTATCCCTTATATATAAACCCATCTTGTATACGCTAGTCAAAATTTATATCACCTTCTTATTCACATGAAACTCGGCCTTGTAATTGTTCAACCAAATCAATTAAGTGTTCATCGTGTGCATAAGAGTACTCAATGCTATGATATTGGGTGTGGTGGCCTTCAAATCACGTCTGCCAACTTATTAGTAGAGCCATTATTATGTTTGATGATAAGATGATATTGTTGTAAAAATTTTATCCATTTGTATTGTCTTGTTTGTTGAAGTTTACTCTAGTCTTACAAATATTTCAACATTTGTTGATCAGTGTGGACAATAGTTTCATTTCCCATTAGATGGTGCTTCCATTTCTTAACAACTTGTACCAAATCATAGAGTTCTTTTTCATGTGGAGTATTTAAATCCTCCACTATGCAACATTTCATAATGATATTTTTTCTTATCACATTGCATCAAGACCCATCCCATATCATATCCACTTTGATTTGTCTCCACTTTGAAGGGATTCTCAGATTTTGGCAATAAGAGAGTTAAAAGAGTTGGTTCTTTACTAATATTCTATTTCAACTCTTCAAAATCCTTTTTTTGCTTCTTTTTGTACTATTAATTATTTCTACGTCCATTTGTTATGTAAAGGAGTGGTGCAAGGACAACCAAAAAGGATGTTATAAACTTTGTAATATCAATCTTGAGTTCCCCTCCAGCAATCATGTACACTAGGGATTTTTGGGACATTCCACATTTCTTAAATTTTGTTAGTTGTTTATGCCTTTTTAGAGTCTCTAACATTTGAATGATATGTGAGATATGATTTTCACAAGTAGAGTTAAAACCAATACATTGTCTACATACACTACTATAAATGAATCTATAAAGGGAAATAATACAACATTCATCAAATGCATAAATGTAGTGACTACATTACATAAACCAAAATTCATTACCAACCATTAATGTAAACCTTTCCTTATCATGAATGTGGTCTTTCAATTATATTCTTATATTACTTGTACCTAGTGGTATCTTGATTTGAGATACAACTTGTTGAAGTACTTGTCATGTTGCAATCAATCTAGCAAATCATAAATCCTAAGAGGGTATCAAATCTTAGAATGATATTATTCAAATATTTTAAGCGAACCATAATGATAGGTGACCCACAAGGTGAGGTACTTGGTAGAATTACCCCCTCATTCAACAATTATTGCAATTGTTTCTTCATTTTATCTACTTCTAGGATGGATTGTTTGTACAGTATTTTGTTTGGAAATGGAGAGTTAAGAAAGAGTCATATCATGTGCTCCAATTCTCTCTTGGGTGGTAATCCTTTAGGATATTGTGTAACTTCTCTATATTCCTACAAAAAATTCTCGAATTGGTGTTTCTTCTCTTTAATGCATCCCTCCAAAGATATATTTACCTTTACTAATTCATCTCCTTGGTGATTCTACATTAAGAAGAAAAATACAAACTTCCTAATTAATCTAATCAATTTCTTGGCTTGGTTAGCACTTACCCAAGATATCTTATATTTACCTTTGTATGCATTGATGATGAAGGGCTTCCCATCTTTAGTCAGGAAATATTGATTTCCCCTCTTCATGAATATCACATCCCTCATGTATATATCAAGACTCCAAAAACTACACCACACACATCTATTGGTACTACATTTACTTCCACTTCATCAATATAGTTTTCACTTATATCAAGTTTTATCTTACACTACTCAGTGGCCCATTGATCTACATATTTATTTACCTTCCCCAATGGGTGTGGGTGAGTATGGTCATGTAATTCCAGTCCAATTTTACTCACCAATTCCTCTATATTGATATTTTCCTATGAACTTGTATTGATTAGAGTATCCACCTTTATATTATTGATATATATAGTTATATGGAATATTTTAGTCGTCTCCTTCTCTTCCCTAGGATGGAGGTTGTCCAAGGTCACCTCCTTTTGCACTATAATGTAGACAATATTTTTATCCACATATGAGTTGTTCTCTACTTAGTTGCATGAATCTAGGGATAACATTTTCTCCTTTGCCTACTTCTTCCAATTCTTTGGATTCAATTCTAGATGTAAATTCCAATGCTTATCTTTAGTATGACCATCAATATTAAAATAGTTACAGTGGTTTCTTGGATCCTTGCAGTAATGTACGATGGTAGTTTTCTTCTTGTTCTTTCCTTTCCACTTATTTTTTATCTCATTGGAAGCACCTTGGTGGTTTGTGATTTTGAAACCATTTGGTTTTCTTTTTCTTCTTATCTATCTCCAAATATTTTTATTATGCACATGCCTCATCAAGGATCCTAGGCTTAAAAGTCATCACTTGCCTCCTTATTTGATTATGTAGAGCACCTAGATACTTGAGGAGTACATCTAGGTTCTTGGGATATATTTTCAACATAATGCTTTATTATCCAAACTCGGTGATGTAATCTTGTACACTCTTCCCTTTCTTCCAATGAAATTAATGCCAATGGATAATTTGTTGGTCCTCCTCATTAACAATAGGGTAAAATTGGAAATTAATGAGAGTTTTAAACACCTCCCGCTTAGTTACTAAGGGATCAACCTCCAACCTAATCATTTATGTGTGTCTTCCCCACTAAGTTTTGGCATGGACCTCTAACTTTTGTAAATAAAATGATATATTTTTCTCTTCTATGTTATGGACACTGAAATAGAGTTCTAACAATTGCAACCATTGATTAAGTTCACTTTCACTTCCACTTTAAAAAAAAGTTGGGAAGTGGTGATGTTATAACTTGATCTCCCTTTCTCTATCTACGTTTCTGGTTGTTTTTCTAGTTCTTGTTTGTCTCAAGATTTCCCATATGATCCAACTTCTAAGTTATATCTACCAAAATCCATGAAAGGTCTAAAATTTTTCTCTAGAGATTCTATGTTGTAAGATATGTTGGACAATTATGTTTCCAACTATGTTCGAGACTCTGATTGAGGCAACATTTGTGTTGTTGGAATGCTCTCAATTTTAGAATAGCGTTGGAGGTATGGAAAATCTGTTTTCATGGTTTTGACCCCCAAAATGGTTTTTTAATGCTCAAAATGGATCTAAAAGTTTTAAGAGCCCAAATAGCCAAAATATGATCTACCCTTAAAATGGGACTTACAATTCAATAGATCGATTTTTTCCACTCAAAAAGTACCAAAAATAATGTGAACATATATAGTGTTAGTTTATGATCAATAATATAGGAATTTCTATGGAAAATTCCTCTCTAGTTTAAGGGTAGTTGTAAACAAATGCAATAGAGTGTAGACTTTGTGGATCACATCATACCTCAAAACCAATGAGGATGAAGGAATTTTTAACCTGGTGGAGCTCATACATGGTCCCTAAAAAGTGCATACAAATGAATTTAGGAACACTGAGGACCCAAAATGAAGCATTTCCAACTAATAAGATCAAATCACATGCATGAAGATTATTTTTATTCAAATAACCTACAACATCTCCAAAGTTGAAAAAATAAAGGGTACATTATTGTTATTCCAATAACCTAGAACATCTCCAAAGTTGAAAAAATAAAGTGTATAACAAGAACAAACATGCAACCCAAGGGAAAATATGAGAGGGTATAAAGGAAAATGGGACCCTATCATATCATCATATCACTAGACATCAAGTGGAGGGATGAAAATTATTCGTTTATATTATGTCAAGCAAACTCAAAGGATGGGGACTCTAGTATAATTGATTTTTCATAGAAGGCCACTATTTTAATTCACAATTAGTTAATGTAATATGGAAAATGAAATATAAACACTATACATTCACATCCAAATGAATATGTTATATATTATATATGTATGATAGGTATGAAGTGATAAATACATGCACCACATATTTCCCTCGTGGAAGGAGATGTTGCTAATGAATTGGAATATGAGGAAAATTCTTGAATCAAAGGTTAGGAAGAAGAAAATAAAGATAAAACAATAGAAAGATAATAGGAAAAGTAATGATACATGAAATGGGAATATTCCCATTGGAAAATGTAGCATAAGCAAATACATTTACATAAGCAAGAATCTATCATGTAGTAAGGATCAATCTAAATTTCATCATGGAAACTATCAAGACCTAGTATCAATGCAAATAGAACTACCATTTTCACCCATGGGAATAATTATTAAAAGAAAGAAAGTAAATAGAAAATAAAATGACAAGAAATATATGTTAGGTAAGGGGAAATAAAAAATAAATCTTAAACCACCTTGTATGAAATTCGCACATAGGATATGAAAGTAAAGTACATGTATGAAAAGAAATACACAAGAGAGAATAATACCTTCACTTATCTAAGCATCAATAATTCCATGTGAGATCCCACTAGGACACGCTAAAAATTATATGTGAACTATGTGAAAGTAAATGCTGGAAAAATAATAATAATAATAAAAGAGATCATGGTTAAAAATAACATCCAAACTTATATAAGGGTTGATAATAACATGGAAGATCCCATTAGGGAATGTGAATATAATATGGCAAATATACAATGTTTTTGTAGTTGTTTGATATATGAAAGGGTGTGAACTATCCTTAACAAACCCAAGTCATCCCATGGGAGTCACAACTTATATTATCCATATCATATCACCACATGCGCCTACCATTACTTGTACATGTTGCATACATAAAATATACCTACAAGATAAATAAAATATCAAAAAGAAACTCAAGTGGCTCTAGTTTGAGTGATCGTGGGTGGAATTTTATCCTCGCCACCCAATCTCTATGCTCATAAATGACAAGTTGAGCTCATAATGATTATATTCTTGTAACAACTTCAATCCCTATTGTTGGCAGGCCTTGTACCTTGAATAATATAGGGTTTACCCTAGGTACAATCCTCAAAATGAGGGGAGGTGTCTAGGGGTTTTCCCCACAATATTTACTTGGAAAAAAAAATCAAAAGGAAAGAGGGGGAAGGGAAACCTACCTTGAGTGAGGTACGAGAAACTATAGGTGACCCAACCCAAGGGAAGTAGGGAGATTTGAGGATAAAAAATGAGAGTAATATAGAAAAGAAGAAGGATTTCCATGGGGGGACTATTATATTTTCAAGCACAAGATCTAGATTTTAAACAAGGTAGTAATACAATTTGTAAGCAGTTAATTAAATGACAAAATAGTAACAATTATCATCCAAAACAAATATGAGATGTAATTTATCTTTCAATAACACTTTATTCCATTGTATTCCATTAATTATACAAGAACAAATTAATCTTACATATAGGAAAATTTGAATTGGTAAGAGAGGAAATTTAAATTGGAGTGCATGGTAACCTATCTAGGCTTAACTAGAGCTAGAATCCCATGTAGCCACGCAATATCTCATAGGTGAGTTAACAACCTCATAATTAACCTAAGTGGCTCAAACAACTAAAATCAATGAATAATTAAATGATTAATTCATGCATGTGAGCAATCTTCCTAAAAATACTCAAGGAGGGTGCAACTAGCATTAGAATAACAAATGGAGGCATTATGGATTCCCTGAGCATTGGAGTAAACTCCCTAGATTCACTCCACAAATATAACTTGTAGTGTAGGATCCTAAATTCAGGGAAGAAAACCTAAAGAGAGGAATGCACCCTCAACTTCTAGAAATAGAGGTTAGGATGACTTATAAATAGTAGATTACTCCATTGGAGCTAGATAGGAACCTCTATAATGGATCAATTGGTCAAATTGAAGGGATTTTAGACCAGTGGAATCATGAGACAAATATCTAAGTTAATAGATGAGATATTGAAGATATTGATAGGGTTACTATACTCTAACACCCCCCCATAAGCCAAACTAGGTGAAATAAATCCAAAAAAGAAATGGGTCCCGAGAATTCACAACATGTTACGTACCCATGTACATAAAAATTTATCTTAATAAATGAGGAAAGAGGGAAAAAATCATTGGAAATACCCCCAAAAAAGAGAATGTTTGATGAGTATTCCAAGAATCCTACTTTGAAGGTTCCTTCAGTCCTAAGGAAACTTGCAACTGTGTGAACGTATTTTTTAGTGAAGGACTTTGTGAATATGTCTACAATATTTTATGAATCCCTTATTCAATTGGAAGGAATGTGATCCCATTCATGATATCCAAAAACTTTGAAGTGTTTGAATACTAATTATTGACCTCTCCAAGCTTCGAATGGAGGAACTCCTTTGAAGCCTTTATAAGGAACTCTCTAAAAATGTAGGAGACAAATGTTGGGTTATAATACCGGCTACAGTGATGTTGCAAATTGATTCTAATAGTTAAACCTAACTCAACATTAAACAATTAAACACAACACATCAACACAATACACAAAAATTACCTTGGAAACCCCTCTCCTAGGGGGGGAAAAAACATAGTGAGCTTTACCACTCATATATTAATCAAACACTCCAACTAGTGTTTACAGCCATGACTTACTAGATAGAAAATCACATTTAATTAAATCACTTGCTTTTTTTTTATTTTCACAGTCATTACATCTTATTCATAGAAGAAATACAACCAACTACTCATTAATGGAAATCCATAACTTCCTAACCAATTTAAATTATTCTCTTATAGTTGAATTGATTGGGTCAACCTTGGTCAATCACTCAGTGAGTTTCTGGTTGTTTTGTCAGCTTCCCATTGACCAATCGCTTTCCTTCAACCAGAAAACTATTTCAGTCAACTAGTCGACTAGAATTCCACCATCTGTCAACCTATGACTCTAGTGTACTTATAGCATTCAACTGTCGACTTTTCCAATCGATTTACATCCAAAAAATATAGCATTCCCAACATTCTCATACTTGTTGTATTCTTTGCATAAATGTGATATTCAAAACTTTAGTCACTTAAGCAAGGATAACAAGCCCCCATTGTTTCCATGCACTAAGGAAACTTCTCTATGCTCTCCAACTTGGTCAATGAGTCTACAACATTCTTCACCATGTCTACCTTTTCTAGCGACAACTTATGGTTCTCCACCATTTCTCTCACAAAATCGTATTGTACATCAATGCGATTTTTCTTTGAATGATAATATGTGTTATTTTCTAGGAATATTTCACTCTGGATGTCGCATTCCAACCTAACAACATGATGACAAACTAAACCTATGAACACAATCTCTGCAACTAAATAAATTTATTACATGCATGGGTAGTTACTTTGTATTCAATCTCAGTAGTCAACAATGCAACAACTAATTGCACATCCTACTCATCCAACTGACTACTTCACCTAATAACTTGAACACATATCCATTGTTCAATCATATACTGTTGAGATATCGATCCCAGTTGGAATTGACAAATCCATGTACACATTGATTTCCTTGGTGTTCTGAGGTTTCTCTCCATAACATATTGCATAATATGTCATTCCAAATCGGTTCCTGAGTACTCTCTTGATTGCATTATAATGCTCTTCTCCAAATGTCAACATGTATCTACTCAATACTCCCATTGCATGGGAAATATCTAATCGAGTACACACCATAACATACATCATATTACCTACAACACTAAGATAAGGAACATGTGACATGTACTATATTTCTTCTTGTCTTAGGACACTAATCAACAAATAGTTTGACTCCCACGAGAATAGGGAACTTGAATGGTCTACACTCCCACATGTTGAAACATTTCAAAATTGCCTCAACATATTTACTTTAACTTGGGCTAGAGTGTTCTATCTTCTTAAGCTCTTTTGATTTCCATTCAAACAATGCAATTTGCTACACTAAGATCCTTCATGTCAAACTTGGAGGACAAATTTAGTTTCACGTCCTTTGATCAAATCCATGTTGATTTCGATCAACAACATGTCATCGACATACAAAACTACATGTATGAAATGACCACCGACTTTCTTTCCATACACACAGTGATCATCCTAACTTCTCACAAACCCCGGTTATTGGATATACATATCAAACTTTTGATACCACGTCCTAGGAAATTTTTTTAGGACATAGAGAGAATTCTTGAGCTTACAGACCAACTCCTTTTCTCCTTCCACTATAAAACTATCAGGATGCTTCATATAGATTTCTTAAGGTCACCATGAATAAATTTTATCTTTACATCCATCTATTATACCTTAAGATTAAATGTTGCAGCTAAAGACAATAGTACCCTTATGGAATTCAACTTGGAAATAGGATAAAATTTCACTTAAAACAATTCCCTCAACTTGGGAATACCCTTTCGCTACCAGTTGATCCTTGTACTTCTCAACTTGTCATACTACATTCAACTTTTTCTTGAACACCCACTTGCTTTCAATGAGTTTCCTTCCATTTGGTAACGTGACTAGATCCCATGTTTCATTTTTCTAAAAAAAATCCATTTCTTCTTCCATGCCCCTTTTAAAAAGTTTACCCTTTGTCAAGTATATCACTTCCTTTACCAACCAATTATCATCTTCAATGGTAGATAACACAAAAATAGATTGAAATTTAGTTGGACTATACCTTTCTAGTTCTTTCCTTTCTCGACCATACCTCCTAATGACTAGAGTTTGTTATTCCACTTCTTCATCGGATTCAATCAACTCACCTAAATCAATACTTTCATCATTCATTTAAAACTCTTTCTTTTCTATTTCCTCTTCTCTTTTATCCTATTCATCCCTAAAAGTGCCCTAACTTCCCTAAATATTACATATATAATATAAAATTCCTTCCTTGTGATTGAATTCCACAACTTATATCCTTTTAGTCCATCCTTATACATGATGAAGATGCATTTTTCCGACTTGCTGTTGATTTTGCTTCTTTTCTCCCTTGGGACATGCACAAAGAAATCACACCTACAGACTCTAAGATGTGTAAGAGAGGGTCTTTCACCATCCCATGCACCATATGGTGTCTTTCCAATCAGATCCACCAATGATGACTTGTTCACCAGGGAACATGCCATGTCGATTTCATATGCCCAAATTTCTTGTGTGATTCCTGCACCACTTAGCATGCTCCTAGCTTTCTCCATTGGTGTCATGTTTATCCTTTTAGCAAATATGTTATGTTTATGCATGTATTGATTTATATTTTGTCAAGATATACCATGTTGTCTACAGAATTGGTTGAAATCCTTCCCACAAAATTCTCCACCAAATTCAGTTCTTGTCACCTTGATCCTTTTTACAGTATGATTTTCCACAAGATATTTGAACTCTTAAAACTTCTCAGAGACCTCAGATTTCTTACTCAAAAAATACAACCATCTCATTATAAAGAAATCATCTATGAAAGAGACGTAATATTATTATCCTCCCAGTGAAGGGATCAACACTCGTCGAAACAAATAACAGAGTATTAACTCAAATATTTCCTTAGCCCTAGTAGCACTAGATGAGAAACTTAAAAGAACTTGTTTACCATAAATAAAATGTTCACAGAAGTCGACTTGTTTAGAATAGTCATGGAAACCTTCAACCATACCTTCATTGTGCATAGATTGAATACATTTCTTAGCTATATGTCTCGTCAACTGATTCCACAACATGGTTGATTCAACTAGACAAGAATATATTCTATTGAATTCAAGGCTTGTACATCCATTAGTGTTTGTCCTTCCCAATAGCATGTACAAGGTTCTATTCCAAAATCCTCTAATTAGTACCATCACTCCTCACACCATATTGCATGTATCTTTCTCAAATATAGACTACACATATGCATTCCCCATATTTCTTACCAAGATCAAGTTTTGAGCCAAACCTAGGATATACAACACTCCTATAAGTGTTCCTATTCTTCCATCTTTCAATCTCAATTGAACTTTACCTCATCCGACTATCTTGGTCAGTGAATCATTTCTTAGAAATAAATCACCACCATCAAACTTCTCATATTCATAGAACCATTTTCTTTATGGTGTCATATGATATGACACATTGAATTCGATCAACCAAGAGTCATGACCCAACTATGTACTTGTGGAGGCCAAATACACGTCACCTTCTCTTCTTACGAAGGCTTATCGTCAGTCGACTGACCTTCCTCAAACCCTTTGCTTCTCTCCACTTACATTTTCATCTATACTACAACTTTTCTGTGTCACCAACATGTTTTCATCATCAGACAAATATATTTAGATCTAGTCTTAGACCTGTCTCTCGTCTTCAATATTCTACCAAAGGTTTTTCCTTTTCCTTGTTCTACCAGTCAACCTCTTACCATCAAGGCGTCATGGGTTGAACCTTCCATGTTATTTCATTTCATCTCTTATGACAATATATATGAAACCACATCGTCGATATTCAATGTGGTATTATTGCTTCCAATAGCCACAACCAGGTTATCCCAGGAATCTGGAAAAGAAAACAACAATTTGATACTTTTTTCCTCCTTGGTTATTTTAATATCCATTGATAACAATTGTTTGATCATAGTCTTGAATTAATTCATGGGTTCTGTAATCAAGTCACCTTCACTCATCCTTGGAATATACAACTTCTTCTGAAGAAACAACTTGTTAACCAAATATTTTGATTGGTACAAGTTACCCAACTTTTCCCATGTATTATTTGTAGTGTCTTCTTCTGAGATATTCAACAATACATAATCTACTAAACAAAGTTGTATTGTACTCCTTGCATTATTGTCAATGTTTTTCCTATCTTCCTATGACATGCCTACCGAATTCATTTGTGGGTAAACTACAACCCATTAATCTCGATCCACAAGGAGATGCTCCATTTGAAGCTTCCAAATCTCAAATTTTTCCCATTAAATGTTTCAATTACTATCCTCGACTCATTATCCATTATATCTATGAATCAATGTTTCTGGGATCTCCCACTAAAATAGGTATTCACTAAATCTAGGACCAAGTTGAACCTCAGCAACAAATGATTACTATTGAATAAAAAAATAGATCTGATACCAATTTTTTGGTTATAATACTGACTACATTGAGCTTGCATATTTATACTAATAGTCAAACACAATTAAACATTAAAAAATGGCATACAACACATCATCACAATACATATAAATTACCCTGGAAACCCCTCTCCTGGGGAAAAACAATCAAACCAGTGAGTTTTAGCACTCATATATTGATCAAACACTTCAACCAATGCTTACCAACCATGATTTATTAGACTTCATATCACACTTCATTACATAACTTTATTTTTTATATTTTCATAGACATTACATCTTATTTATATATGTGATACAACCAGCTTCTCATTAATGGAAATCCATATCTTCCTAACCAGTTTTATTTGTTTTTTATAGTAGACTAGACTAGATCAACCTTGGTAGAATGCCTATTAAGATTTTGGTCATTTTGTTAACCTCATGTTAACCTTCGACCAAACTACTATTTTGGTCAGTTAGTTGACTATAATTCCACCATCTGTTGACCTTTGACTCCAATCAACTTATTCTAGTCGACTATTGACTTTTCTAGTCGATTTACATGCAAAGAATATAACACACCCAACAAAAAATATGTAGAAACTAAGGTAATTGAAGAGAATCTTTTTAGATATTCATAAATAATAAATTTATTCAGGACAAGTTCTCCCTCAACTAAGTGATGGTTATGATTCGATGCATTATCTCCAAGATCTTGATCTATAACAATTTCTCTAATACATTATAAAACCTATTAATCACCTCTTCATATGGATTTGTAAAAGATTATTTCTCAGCTGAATGGATGATCTGAATCAACATCTCCCAAAATGGTAGGGTTTGTACATGGCTCAATGGATGAAAACATGTCCTTGTATTCTATGCGTTTAGAATATTTAGAGTCTAGGATCCATGAGAAAGGAGTTGAAGTATAAATTGATACAAGTGCATGGCATCTATCATTATGTGGTGTGGCATCTTCCTTGTTGTGCTTCTCCTCTTCTATGTCTTTATTAAACCTCTTGTATATGTAATCATGTTATCTATGTGGGCCCTTCCTACAATATGCACATAATTATTGCTCCTTCTTTGTCTTTCCATCATTGGAGTTTGAATCATCTCGTGTATTTCTTGGATTTGGTTCCTTTTTTCCTTTGAGTGTAGGTCTTTTCTTGCTCATCTTCTTGTTTCCCAGATTAGCTACAAGGGCATGTTCCTTTGAGGACTTAAGGGATCCCAATTGAGTGAGCTTATCTTTATCTTGGATAAGTGTAATGTGCCCAACCCCAAACACATCATTAGGGTCCAAATAATTTCTGGATTCTAACAAGGAAGGGCTGATTATAAGTTAATAACAATGGAATAATGTTCTCTAGGGTTAGGCCAACATACCAACCAACCAAATAAATAAAATCAATCAGTCGTTAAAAGGAAGATGACCCTTCCAATGCAATATTATTCCCCAATGTACATGTGATGCAATGCAATGACACATGAATACAATTGATATAGTAGTCCTTTCATATGTAAATTTATTTCATCATCACATATATGGGAAGAATCCCATTGTTATTTAACCAAATTACTAAATTCATTTCTATAATGCTAATATAATTCAACCTATATTATACAAGTAAGGCGCAATTACAACATTTATTTAAGCAGAACTTCGAAACTACAATACATTATACCTATGATATTAGTTATCATCCATTAACCCCATGTAAGATCTAATATGAAAATTCCATACATGTCCATATGGTCTTCCCCGAAACTAGACCTTCTATCTGTCCTAATTCATAAGAAAATTAACTTCTAAATAAATAAGTAAATCATCATTCTACACTCCATTAAAGCAGAATTATGGCACTATTTTATATTATATTTTACTACATTAATTAACATCCATTAAACCCATGTAAGATCTAATACAGAACAACCATACACGACCATATGGTATTCCCAAAAACTATAGCTTCTAGTTATCATAATTCATAAGACACTTAACTTCTAATAGCTGCAACAATACATCACAAAAACTACTACACGAGCTACCAATCTATTTGTACACTAAATAAGACATGGAAGATGGACATGAAATTAAATTTGCAACATAAATAACAATATAGCTTAGCCTTCACAAGCACATAAGACATAATAACATAGTAAACAATAGTCAAAGAATACTTATCTTGTATTGATGGTGCAACTAGCATCAATAGGATAACGTTCCTCCAATCCTTAGACATAGTCAAGACAAACTACTTGAGCAGGTCACCCCCAAGATGAGGTCATGGATCCACATGCTAAGGAACTCTCCATAATTCAATATCTAAGGATAATACTCAATTCCAAACCTTAGAGACACAACATAGGATTTTCCCCTTCTCCTGCAAGACAAATTGCAACAACTAGAATATCTTTCATAGGATTTCCCCCCTCCTACAAGACAAAGTTGGGAAAACTATGATCTCCTTCATAGCATTTTCCTCTTCTCCTGTAAGACAAATTGCAACAACTAGGATCTCTTTCATAGGGTTCCCTCCCTCTCCAACAAGACAAAGTTTTGGAAACTATGAAATCCTTCACGGAATTTTTCCCTTCTCCTGCAAGACAAATTTTAAAAACTAGGATCTCTTTCATAGGATTCCCCCCTTCTCCTGTAAGAAAAAGTTGAAAAAGCTATGAAATCCTTCACATGATTTTCCCCTTCTCCTGCAAGGATAATTGCAACAACTAGGATCTCTTTCATATGATTTCCCCCCTCTCCTGCAATACAAAGTTGCATAAACTATGAACTCCTTCACGGGATTTTCCCTTGTCCTGTAAAACAAATGCGTGGCCACTATGTGCAACAATACCATTTGAATCCTTCCTCTAGCATTATAATTCAAGGGAGATCATCCCTCCACCCCTGACCAAATCACTTAATAATGGAAGAATGAATGAATGAAAAGCAATTCGAATTCCTTAATATCGATCTGGATTCCCTCTAAGAAGCTAACTCAAAACTACGAAGAAGAAACTCCAAATCACTGAGAGCTTCTCTAGTCCACTGACTAACCTATTCTAGTTCTAAAAAAGGAAAATTGAATCCACTTAGACTAACTCGAATACATTGGCAAAAACACTACTAGTCACTAAGGATAACTCGAATTTACTAATACTGACTCAAATGTCCCCAAAATCACTCCCATGCACTCGAGACAACTTGAATTCATCAAGACTAACTTTAATTCTCCTAAAATCAATCCCATTCCTTGATATAACTCAAATTGATCCAAAATTAGTCTGATTAACTGGGGATATCTCGAATTTGACCCAAATCCCCTCTAACTTACTAAAGACAACTTGAATTTCCCCAAATCACTCCAACTAACTAAAGGAAACTCAACTTCGCCCCAATTTTACTCTGATTAAATGAAGACAATTTGGATAGGGAATATTCTCATCAAGTAATGGTGCATGGGTGCATGAGTGCATACAAAGCACCAATTATGTGTATTAGGGTCTCTAAAGTCCAATAATCAAAATTAGGAAAAATAGAGTATTGTTAGGAATAGCAGCAACTCCTAACCCCCCCAACCCCCTTGCATGTGGAATCCAAGACCCCCCTGCCACATTTTTTGTCCATGTTGATCTATTATTTAATTATAGGTAAATAATAATAATAATAATGTCTATAGTCCAAAGTCTGGGCACCTGGTGCCATAATAATAACAACTAACCAAATCACATATGTCTAGGACTTACCATCGGGGAATTATAATAAGTGAGGCTATAGTTTTCCAATGTAAGCGTATTTTAAGAGGAACCATGTGGCAATCTTATTGAATATAAATAAGAGACAAAACCCTAATAGTCTGGTCCCAATTTTGATATAATTGAAAGCACTAAAATATCATTATCTTTCTCTAGTTTGCACATATTGAGATGAATTAATATATACCTAAGTTTTGTAAATAATTCTTGGACTAATTCAAATTTACTATGACTCATTTGAAGATCTAAATATCCATTTGGTGTCCCCTCAACTCATCTTTCTTTCCCAAAAGACAAGACAAGTTGGTCCATATGCCATTTGGATATTTTTCTACTTCAATGTGATGTAGGAAATCCAAACATGCTAAGTAACATAGTAATATGAAGGATTCATGTGTTATGTTTAGGTACTTTGAATTCTATACAACTTAATTAGGCTCTAATTTTGTTCCCATAGTGATCCTATAAAGTCCCTTCATTCGAAAGAGAATCTCAATTCTTGATTTCCTCTCAAAGAAATTGAAGGGAGTAAGTATTTGTTGAGGAGATAGATCCATTTAAACTGATGAACTTATGATGGATCCTTCAACCTACAATGTGTTCCTTACTTTAAATCATGTACACCAACTTCTTTAGAATCCCTAATTATCTGATACCATATAAGATTTTGGAGCACAAGATCTAGATTCTAAAAAAAGTGGTAATACGGTTTGCAAGCAATTAATTAAGTGACAAAATCATAACAATTATCATCCAAAACAATGATGATATGCAATAGATCTTTCAATAACACTTTATTCCATCATGTTCCATCAATTATATGAGAATGAATTAATATTACACATAGGAAAATTCAAATCAATAAGATAGGCCATTCAAATTGGAGTGCGTGACAACCTATCTAGGCTTAACTAGAGCTAAAATTCCATGTTATATCCATGAAATATCTCATAGGTGAGTTAACAACCTTGTAACTAACCTAAGTGGACTCAAACACCTAAAATCAATGAACAATTGAATGATTAATCTATGCATGTGAACAAACTTCCTAAAAATACTCAAGGAGGGTGCAACTAGCATTAGAATGGAAAATAAAGGCACTGTGGATACCCCGAGTAGTGGAGTAAACTCCCCAGGTTCACTCCACCACTCAAACTTACATTGTAAGCTCCTGAATTTATGGAAATAAGCCATAAAGGAAGGAATGCACTCTCAACTACCAGAAATGAGGTTAGGATGACCTATAAATAGCACAATCCCCCCTTGGATCTAGGGAGGAAGCTCTATAGTGTCTTAGTTGGTCAAGTTTACTAGATTTTGGATGAGTGGAATCATGAGACCAATATCTAAGTTCCTATGCAAGATATTGATGCTATGAGAGGGTTATTATTCTCTAACACTCCCCATAATCCAAACTATATGACATAAATGCAAAAAAGAAATGGGTTTCAAAAGCCATGATAGGTACCCATGTACATAAAATATTCTTTTAAGAAATTAGGAAAGAGAGAAAACCTCATGAGAAACCCTCCCCAAAAAAAGAGAATGTTGAATGAGTAGGATAAGGATTCTACGTTGAAGGTGTCTTCAATCCTAAGGAATATTTCGATTAAAACCCAATTAGTTCAAGCATAAAGAAATCCCATTTAGGGTAGGACATAACTATAGAATTAATCCAAGAATAGGAATTCTTATTGAGCCTTAATATCCATATTTGTTTTGCATCCTTGAGGGGAGGATGTAAAGTATAAATGGAAGATAAAATCTTGTTATTAGTAGAGTCCATCCTCAATCCAAGTTATGAGGCAACCAAGGTAAAGAAATTAAGGTACAAGCTTATATCTCACTCAACTAAACCAAATTTTGTTTCTGTCTCAACCAATCTACTCACTACAAAGCACTCCAAGCACCTCTTCCAACTATCAAACCACCATGATATTATCTTCTTCCCTACACAAATCAAGGAATATCTTCTAATGTTTATGTACTCAATAGTATATTAGATGTATCTTCCCTTGTAATGATATTCATTATAAGCATAAAGAGTCCAATTTGTTGAATTATTTCTAGGATTAACTTGAATGAATAAAACTTTGCCCTCAAGCATCCAATGAGGAAAAAATACATTGTGGGTAAAATCTTCCCAATTTTACACCTCTATGATCACATGTACATCCATATAAATATTCCCCAAGGTTCACATATTCCACTTTCACAATGTTGATTTGGTCAAAATTTCCAAATTGTGCTTCCTAGGTAGAAATGGAGAATGCAACATGAGTGTACACCATAAACTTGAGAACTGCTAACCATGAGATTTTTGGAATGTTTTTTTTCTTCTATAAGGAGAATGGACTACTCTCATGTTTCCCCATAATGATTATACTCAATACATTCTTTAGTAATTATGGCAATATATTCCATAACCGACATCTATATGGATTAAATAATTAGATTTGTAAGCCACTGGGGTTGGTTGTGCACATTTAAAGCAAATGATAGAAAAGATATGATTTCATAGGCTAACACTTGGAAATAGAGGATTACTCTCACATAGGCCCTTCTTTCCTCCTCCCCTATGGTGAAATTATAGTCTCTCTTGCACTATCCACAACCATGTTTTCCCATTATATATTTAATTCTGACATTAATATTACATAGCTTCGATATCATTATGAAATTGGCCTACTACACGATCCATGGGAGTATATTGACGGTGTCTACATTCCTGGTCATTCACTACTTATTCCTTGGGTTTGAGGTTCACAATTGGAATCCATATAAGCATATTTATAACAATTACACATGATGTTATTTATTTAATCTCACATGGATCAACTCCCATCAATATAATGACGAATTTAAAATTTATACATAATTTGGTCCAATACTTTCTAGGGGTCAAATCTAGAGTATTACATCCCCCTTCCCCTTAGATTGAAGCAACCTAAGTGTAACTTTAGATAATAAAAAAATGGATATGCAACCTCCATAGAATCCTCCAACTCCCATGTAACCTCCTTGGGATCAAAGTTATCACATTACACCTTTACCTATTCGATGGCTTGGTTCCAAAGCAATGTCACTTTCTCCTCAAGAATGTGAAGTGGTTATGCTTGTAAGTCTACCCCTCATTCCACCTGAATCATAACCCAATCTATCACATGGTTAGGATCATGCACATATCTATTAAGAAAAAGAACAAGGAAAACATTGTGAGCTTGAACATTAGCAGGAGATGCAATTCTATATGAAATTGGTCATATCCTACTAAGCACTTCAAATGGACCACATTATCTAGGTGATAGATTGGCACAAATTCCAAGATTCAAACAAATATTCCTTGGATTCTGATGCAGAAGCATCCAGCTCGAAGTTCATTGACCGATGAATCATCTTGGCATCCAACTCGAAGTTCATTGACTAATGAATCATCTTGCCTTTCAATCAAATTCTAGATGGATAGGGTTCGATGACAAGTAGATAGAGTTAGTTTAAAATTTGTAATAAGTGGCAATTTTTCCTGTGTTCTCCTTGATCCCTATGTGGATTTCTCAAGGATTGATCTTCGTCGATAGGGTTTTCTTTTATTAGGTCCTTAGGTCTAGCTTAGTCGAATCTGACAGGTTTTCTGAGTGTTATAAATTGATTTGAGTGTAATAGATAGAGATAGAGAGGAGTGAATGAGTGTATGAGAGTGAAAGGGCAAAAGAAAAGAGTGTGCACAGAAGGAGTGGATAAGTGAATTCTCTGTATTTAGAATTCCGAATAAATTGAATAAAGAACAAAGGATTACCTTCCGTGTGTGGTTAATGAATTCTAGGTTTTATATAATTTTGTAGATCTATGAATTCATCCGCATTCACTCCATATAGAATTCTGTGTATAAATTCTTAGCTTTTGAATTGCAGAGTAATTGATCCTTTCAGTGATCAATTTGCCGTGTTGCAAAGATAGATCTCAGAGAAGATCAAACGGTGAAGAAGGATCGTGACAGAAATCAATGGCTAAAATATGTTCCACATCTGGAAACAGATCGACGATCAAGAATTAACTCGAAAGAATCAACGGTGCAGAAGAATTAGAAATTGCAGGAACTCATTTTCGATAATTCAAGTCCTGCAACCCGCAACCCACATGTGGAATGGACCATTGTGGCCGCAATTAGTTGCAGAAACTCAATATTAAAAGTTGTAATCCCACATCCCGCAACCCGCAAGTTGTGGAAAATGGTATTGCGGAAAAGGAATTGCAAAAAAGAGTGTTGTGGAAAGGGAGTTGCGGGAAACATCTTGTGGAAAGACGAATTGCGGAGAACCTGAGTTAAAGGTTGGAAATAATATTTCGATCAGGAATTCAGGATGTAAATCAAAGTCTTGGATCAAGTTGGTCCTTGTGCCCAACAGTTTTGGTATCAAAGCAAAACAAAGATTCTACGTAGTGATTCAACTGATCAGTTGAATTGTGAAGAAATATTCTACCGAGAAGGGGACGCGCACATGGAGTTCCTATAGGACGTGGTAGAGGAAGACAACTTGCAAAAACAGAAATGGAAAGAAACATGAGAAGAATGGAAGAAAGGTTAGAAGCTATGGAAAGAAAGGACCATTCAAACAATTCAGATGACATTGATGAAGAAGTCGAATCCGAATCCTCTAAGGAAGAAGAAGAAGATCCTGAAGAAATCAAAATCTTGAAGATGTTGATGAAAACCAATGGCAGAACAAGAATCGAAGTACCTATGTATTCAGGTAACTTAAAAGTTGAAGAAAGTATGGATTGGATTAATGCTCTGATTAAATACTTTGATTTTGAAGAGATAGAAGACAATAAGAAAGTAAGATATGCAACTACCAGATTGAAGGGACACGCAATTATCTAGTGGGATGAGCTACAGATCCATCGAGAAATAAGAGGTAAGAAAAAAATTAAATCTTGGGATAAGATGCTGCATAAGATTAAAATTCAATTTATGCCTAAGGAATATTAGTTAAATATTCTTATACAATTACAAAACCTTAGATAGAAGGCTATGACAGTAAAAGAATATGCATAAGATTTTTTTAGACTGAATATTAAATCTAGACACACAGAGGGAGGTCTAGAAAGAGTAGCTAGGTATATCAATGGGTTGAGATATGATATACATGATGAAATCAATCTATTAAATTTGAAAACTGTAGAAGATACATATCAGGTATCTTTAAAGGTAGAAGAGAAATTGCTAAGAAAAGAAAACCAGAGGAACAAAGGAAAGAACATGGAAAGAGGCAGGGGTGTTCCAAACATAGGAGGTAGAACTTCTAAAGATGAAGATGGAAGTTCTAGCAGTAGCAGTCAATCATTCTAGAGAGGAGGATTCAGAGGAGGTAGAGAAAGAGGTAGAAATAGAGAAGTAATATGTTATACTTATGGAGAGATTGGACATATGTCTTTGGATTGTCCAAGAAATAAATCTACAGGTCAGAGAAATGTGAATTTTGCAGAGGCTCGGGAAGAGTCAAAAGAAGAAACAGAGGTGGATAATCCTTCAGAGGATGGAGAGGCTCTTATGTTGAAGAGAGTCTTGGTGAAGACAGAGAAAGAGGTACATGAACCCGTTCAAAGGAAAAGTATGTTCAGAACAAGGTGTAAGTCACAAGGTAAGTGTTGTAAAATGGTTATTGATAGTGGTAGTACTAATAATTTGGTTTCCACAGAGATGGTAGAGAAGCTGGGATTGAAGAGGATGAAGCATCCCACTCCTTACAAAGTGTCCTGGTTACAGAAAGGACATCAGCTCTTAGTGAATGAGCAGTGTAGTGTGGAGTTCCAGATTGGTACTTACAAGGATGAAATATTGTGTGACATAATGCCTATGGATGTGTGCCATATACTCTTAGTGAGGCCATGGCAGTATGATAGGAAAGTTGTTCATGATGGGAGGAAGAATACTTATTCTCTGGAGAAATATGGGAAGAGACATACCTTGTCACCCTTAGAAGATGAAGCAGTTCAGGGAAGTTCAGGATCAAGCATTATGTTGATGTCTGGAAAAGAATTGTTACAAGAAGTTCAGAAAGAAAAGGATCTACATTTTTCTATTATTGGTAAGCCAAAGGTAATTTTAACTTCTACAAATTTGTATGATTCACTAGATGAAGTTAAAAATTTGCTTGATGAATATGCTGACATTATTGTGGATGAATTGACAAATGAATTACCTCATGTAAGGATTATTAGTCATCACAATGACTTAATACCGGGTGCAAGTTTACCTAAAAAAGAAACTTACAGATTAACCCCTCTAGAAAATGAAGAAATCAAACAGCAAGTACAGGAGCTGTTGGAGAATGGATTAGTGAAAGAGAGTTTGAGTCCTTGTGCCATACCTACTATGCTAATCCCAAAGAAATATGTTGTATGGAGAATGTATATGGACTCCAGGGAAATCAACAAGATCACTATCAGAGAAGAGCATTGAAGGCACCTTAAGTTGGTGTTGAGGACTTTGCAGAAGGAGAATTTGTTGATAAATTTGAACAAGTGTAGCTTCCTAAAGAAAGAATTGGTCTACTTGGGGTTCGTGGTTTCAGAAGAAAGACTAAAAATGGATTCTCATAAAGTGAAAGCAATTTTATGTTGGCCAGTTCCAAGGAATTCTTATGAGGTAAGAATTTTTCATGGACTTGTTATTTTCTATCGAAATTTCATTAAGAATTTCAGTCATATGTGTGCACCTTTAATAGATACTTTCAGAGGAAGTAAACAACCTTTCAAATGGACCGAAGCAACTGATAGAAATTTTAAATTTTTGAAGAAGAAAATAACTGAGAAGCCTATTTTTGCTTTGCCCAATTTTGATAAAGTGTTTCAAGTGGAGACAGATGCCAGTGGAACAACAGTGGGAGTAGTTTTAAGTCAAGAGCAGAGGCTAGTAGCATATTTCAATGAAAAGTTGAATGAAGCTAAACAAAATTTCTCTTCGTATGATAAAGAATAATATGTTGTTGTGAAAGATCTTAAAAAGTGGAGACATTATTTAATGCCTAGGAAATTTGTTTTGTATTCTGACAATCATGCTTTGCAGTTCATCAATATCCAGCCTAAATTAAAACATAGGCATGCTAAACGGGTGGAATTTTTGCAGAACTTTACCTTTGTTATCAAACATACAAGTGGTAAGTCGAATAAAGGTGTCGATGCTTTGAGCAGGATAAGTTTGGTAATGCGGGAAGTTAAGATCAATACTTTGGGAAATATACTGAGAAGTTTGGTGTATGAACATCCAAAACAGTGGGACTTAGCTTTAGATTGGGATGAGTTCGCATACAATGATTCACCCAATAGAAGTACATGTATGAGTCCTTTTCAAATTGTTTATGGGATGCATCCAAGAGGTGTATACGAACTTAGAGATTTGGGAAAATAGGAAAAGAGAAGTGCAGAGGGTGAATACTTTGCATTTAGTATGCATGAGCTACAAGAAACCACCAAGAAGAGATTATAGGAAAGTACATAGAAGTATAAATAGAGAGCAGACCTAAAGAGGAGAGAAGTGAATTTTCAGATTGGAGATTTAGTAATGGCCTATCTTAAAAAGGAAAGGTTCCCTAAAGGAACTTATAATAAGTTGAAGCTTAAAAATATTGGACCTTGTAAAGTTTTAAGGAAGTTTTCTACAAATTCTTATGAAATTGAACTTCCTTCTGACCTTCAGATTTCACCAATTTTTAATGTTTCAAATTTGTATCCTTTTAGAGATGAATATATCCTTCCAAATGGTGTAACTTTAGATAGAGATGATCCATCTATAGATTGGCTAGGACAAATTCCACAAAAATAAAAACCTCAGATTGAAGCCATCCTTGACAAAATAATCTTAAGGAAGATCAAGAACAAAACTTTCTTTCAATACCTAGTCAAATGGAGAAATCAGCCTACTAAAGATGCAACCTGGATAACAAAGCAAGAAATTTCCAAGTACCATATACTGCCTAAAGACTTAATGAAAAATTATTTTCTTCCCCCAGGAGTATGATGTAGGAGCATCCAAATCAAAGTTCATTGACTAATGAATCAGCTTGGCATCCAGCTCGAAGTTCATTGACTGATGAATCAACTTTCATTGTAATCAAATTCTTGATGGATAGGGCTCAATGACAAGTAGATAGAGTTATTTTTAAATTTGTAATAAGTGTCAATTTTGCCTTTGTTCTCCTTGACCCCTGCTTAGATTTCTCAGGGATTGATCTTCATCGATAGGTTTTTCTTTTATTGGGTCCTCAGGTCCAGCTTAGTCGGATCTGACAGGTTTTCTGAGTGTTATAAATTTATTTGAGTGTAATAGATAGAGATAGAGAGGAGTGAATGAGTGTATGAGAGTGAAAGGGCAAAAGAAAAGAGTGTGCACAAAAGGAGTGGATAATTGAATTCTCTGTATTTAGAATTCTGATAAAATTGAATAAAGAACAGAGGATTACCTTCTGTGTGTGGTTTATGAATTCCCGGTTTTATATAAATTTGTATATCTATGAATTCATCCACATTCACTCCATATACAATTCTGTGTATAAATTCTTAGCTTTTGAATTACAAAGTAATTGATCCTTTCAGTGATCAATTCGGCGTGCTGTGAAGATATATCTTAGAGAATATCGAACGACAAAGAAGGATCATGACAAAAATCAATGCCTAAAATATGTTCCACATTTGGAAATAGATCGATGATCGAGAATTAACCCGTTAGAATCAACGGTGTAGAAGAATTCAAAATTGCGAAAACATTAAAATTGCGGGAACTCAATTTCGATAAGCCAAGTCCTGTAACCTGCATGCGGAACGGACCTTTGCAGCCACAATTAGTTGCAGAAACTCAATATTAAAAGTTGTAATCCCGCAACCCACAATTTGCAGAAAAAGGTATTGCAGAAAGGGAGTTACGAGAAACGTCTTGCAGAGAACCTGAGTTAAAGGTTGGAAAGAATATTTCGATCAGGAATTCAGCTTGTAAATTGAATTCTTGTATCAAGTTGGTTCTTGTGGCCATTAGATTCACTCTGAGGAATACATGGTATGTAATTTGTTCCTCTTTCTCCTCATTATCTTCTTGTTCAAAACCAGATAACCAATCAAAGAAAGGGATAACATATTAACTAAACTTTGGATACTCATTGGATTCTCCTTGAGGAACAATGGTGTGAAAATTCAAAACAACCCCAATGTACTCAATGTTATTAATGTCTTAAGATTCAAGCAGCCCATTAGCATTATTGGATGGGATAACGTTCTCATATTCTTTGTCTAGTTATGGATCTTGTCTTGGAACATTCTCCACATAGAGTTCATTAATCAAAGAGTCAACCTAAAAATCAACAATATGTTCTAGCTCAACACTTTCCTAATGTGCATTAACATTTCATGGACAACTTAAATGTGTGATTCAATCTTCAAAAATCCTAGAGGATAACTTAGAAGAAAAATAAATTTCACAAGTAACAATTCCTTTAAGTTATCCCAACTATTGTTTCTTTGGCATGGTACAAAATTATACCATTGAAGATTCTTCCCTTTGATAGTTTTGGTGACCAACCTATTATCTCTTTGTTCAAATATTATCCCACTCTTACAATAGAGAGTAGATAATTAGTTTCTATTGGCCTTAGAAACAACTATATATTTCCTACTAAAGATAAGCAACTCTATAAGGGGGTTGTAGGATGTAGGCCTCTCCTCAATGGGATGACAATAATTATAGCCATGAGGTTAATTGGTGTTTCCATGTATCCCAGGTAGAAATACATGTGTTTCAAACATTAAAATAAATTCATTTTCTATAGCACATAGGGAAGAAATCATTTCAAATGGTTTTGAAAGCTACCATGATCATGCATAGCCTTGGAGAGAGAGAGAGGGATTAAAAAAACATAGCTCTTAGATTTTCCCCTTCATAATTATGAAGCTCATAGTAGTATAGGAAATATGAAATATGGGTTTGAACAAAATCACATCCATCCCTAATGAATATGACTAGATATTATTTCCATAAAGTGGGAAATACACTAAGGGAATCCATTGATAATTTCTTCGAAAGTTGTGCAAACATATCAAAGAAACAAGAAAACAAATGAACTTAAATTCACTGATAGTAGGAGCATGTTCAAATTAAAAAGGATACTAGGATGATTTTTTTAAGTTTAATATTCAAGGAGTGCAATCACCAAGAAAATAATTGCCTCATGCTTCATGCCCTTTCTATAGGATTCCTTGGTTTACACATTTTTCCTTGGTGGAATCACTATATCATCATATTAACAAGATTTTATGTAGATCATAAATTCAACCATAACCTAATATTACGAAGGTACAAAATCTCTATATGGATACTGCAAGATCGTTGAGGGGAATACATCCTTGATTTTAAGGGCAGTGCTCCCCACATAGTTCAAGAAACAACAATATTGTAGCAATGAATTCATTTCTCATTTCCAAATATTAGCTAATGTGTAGCTAATGTACTTTCTAGAGAGATAATAGAACCAAAAGAAAGTACAACTATAGGTTCTTTTTATAGATCACCAAATTTAAATGATCAACAACCACTCAAGGAGGGGAATTTCCTATTGTGTTTTCATCCAATAGAAAAATACTAAAATACTATTGAAAAGTTAGTAAAGTGATGGACAAGACGGAATCATAAAAATTTCAATGATCCCTCATAGGTGGAACCTCACATTGCATATTTAAAACAATACAACCTACTATAGGTTATGCATAGGAGGGTAATCATATGAAAATATATTTGTCTGTAATAACAAATAGAAAACATCATTTCTGATACATGGGCCCATCCAATGAATATTCCATGTTGTAGTGGAGTATCATATCATATTGTCATGAAAGTGATACATGGACAAGAATTTTAAGGGCCCAACTCTCATATTATGTAATTCATGTAGTACATCTAAGATTCTAAGTGGTTGGTCAACATAAGTTATGTTTTATGTGAAGAGTTTGGTGACAAATCAACAATTACCATACTGCATGAACTCCAAAAATATTCAACCACTATTTCAATCATGTTCAAGTATGTACAAGAAAATCATGGGGTGAGGAAGAATTATGAATTAACACATGTATCCCCAGCATCCTATTTTGATCAACACCTATAATTAATGAGCTATATCACCATATCACCATATCATATTTTATTATTCTTATTTTCTTGCATTGGATTCAAGTATTTTATCATATCACTCCATTACCTATGGAGGAGAACTCCTATAGATAGGATCAAAAGTATGCACATATACCTATCCATCCTCGTAGCATGTGGATTCTCCTTCAAAATACTACACATGTACCTAAGTGTTCTCTTGTCATGTATACTCCTCAATGAGCTTTGGGTAGCAAACCTTTTAACTACATGTTGGCCAACCTTTGATACGAATGATGTAAGACAATTAGCATACGAATGAAGTAAATGAAAATCACCAAGATACATAACTATCAATTGAATATATAGACACAGTTGGCCTTTAGAACCATTAAAGACTCATGTGATATGTGAAAAATATCACATAGGGTTAGAATGTCTAGGAACTTGTGTGGAGTCAAAAACTATGTTTGAGGAAGTTGACTATTGGAACATGGATACCTCTTCTTGGGGACATGGTTTTGCATATTTTTATCAAAGTAGGTGGCTTCTACAAACAATAAATACCATGAAAATTTTGAGTAGTCATATTGACATTCTACAATATTCATTAAGCCTCAAGTTATTAGTGTGGGTGATATGTGGCTCACTATTGTATATGAACTTATCTTAATGCCTTAGAGGTCAAGGATTTTTGTGGTTAACACTAATGTTCCATATCCATTGTGATACAAGTAAATGATTTCCAATCATGATAAGTCATAGACTTTGAGATGGAAATGAGTGATATAGGAAACATCCTCCAAAGTAAAGGATCATCAAGAAGAGGGAATATTTAAATGGCATTAGATTAGGCACATAATTATTTTCATATTTGATTTATAGATGGGCCATTAGTAATCTAGCATGAAGGAAGTATAGTCAAATTTCCATGTGCATTGTCTCAAACGTTGATACTATCTGATGGATACTATGTATCTCATGATAGATGATGTCATGTGGTAGAGACCAATATTTACTTGGAATAATCACTATATGTCACTAGTGTAGGCCCTTGAACTTATTTGTTCCAACTTTAATCGCCACTTACCCAACCTTGTTCTCCCTATGCTCCTTAAGGGGTATTCGACACTTATTAATTTTGAGATCTTTGTTTCTTTCTCTAGGAAGTTGAAAGCTTGAGAGGATAATGGTGATTATTTATGAATTTATTTAATCCTTGAATTCATATGATGGGAAAAAAATTGGAAATACCCCTCATTACCACCTTATTGAATACCCATAATCCTAACATATGTCATGATAGATTCACAACATGTGTGAAGTATTGATTGGTGTTGTGTGCCTCTTGATGCATCAATGGAAATATCTAATGATTAGGAATTCTCAAGTAGTTCACCTTAGGAACCCATTTGTATAGAAGGTTGATATATCTTGACGATACTTAGGAAAAGAGATGTGTTCTTCTAGATTCATCTAAGCCTCAATTTATTTGATAATAGATCCTCCCAATCCTTGACACATGGAAAAGGAGTTTGGCAGTTGAGTGATGTCAATTGTAGCTTGAAAAATGGTGGTACATTCCATCACTTGTATCAAATGGGGATTTTCACATTCATTCAATGCTTAAGTATTCTCCATTGGGGGTTGAATTAGGAGGATTGTGTAGTAGTACAAGTTTCTAAATTTGGTCCACTAAAATCATCTTCCTAGATTAATTTAAACTCCCATTTGACTAGGAAGGTCCATATCTATTAGTTCCCAATAGGATAATGCCACATATATGGCTTGAAACGATGACACTTTAATTACCACCGCATCCATCGAAACATCATTATGTAGGATCACATGGTGTATTTTTGATGTGGAATTGTACATGTGACACATTGCATCTATACCACATGTATCCTTACATGTGCCTTAATGCACCCATATTGAGGTTACGTATTGTCAATATCGAATCCCACTCATATGTTCACCTGGATCATTCTAGAATGTGAATGCAACAAAAATGAGTGAACCATTTCATGTCAAAAACCATCTCATGGTATATGCCTAGGAAGAGAGAGGAAAGTTACACATAAGAAGATGAAATGACTAGATATTGAAATGGTAATGGCATCAGACAAATTTTAGGATTTTAAAGTAAATTCATTAATGTTTTGAAATTTATCTACCCAAAATCATCTTCTCAAAACCATCCAAAGAAGAGGGAGAGATAAATGGAACCCCAAGCAACATTCAGTAAAGGTTTGATGAGTAGGTGTTTTTCAATAATATTATTTACAATGACATAGACAACAACCACTTAGGCTAAAATAATTTATTCTCCTAAGTATATCATGGATGGAGAACCTAAACATTCCAAAAAATATCATATTCTCAAATTCTTATGAAGGAAATGGGACTTTCCAAAGTTCGAAGGGTACCCACAAAAACTGGGGTAATGATACTTAACTTAAATTTCATTACCAATGTAACTCATGGTCACATTTTATGGTTTAAAACTCCAACATTTGTGGATTTGATGTTATACCCATCACTCTAGATGGCTTAAAAAACAATGGTGTTTTATTTCTTTATCCCCCTTCCTATGGAATATTGGTAGGAACAACATAGAATTAGGAATATAAACCATCATTTTACTCAAGTGAGTCTTCAAAATGGATCATTTACAATTGATTCCTTTCAATTACTCCCCATTTTTATTTCCTTTCTTAATCCAACCACAACCTTACTATTAATTGTAAGTAATAATGAATCATAATGTATACCACAAAGTGGAGGGGATGACATTGATGGTGCTTAAAATTTCTACTTTAGTACTCAATCAAATGATATATTATTCATTTGTAGCTTCAACATAATCCTTATTTGCATTTAGCTATTGAAAATCCCTTAGCATGTCCTCAATATTTCCAAATTAGCAATGTTCTTATAATGCCTCTCTACACCCTTACATTACACCAACCAAGGGGCTCAAACCCTTATCACTACCTAGGATCCAAGGAAACACATGATTCCCATATATTCCTAGAACTTTGGATCCTCTCCTACTCATTCTCTATCGTAACGTTATACTCTCATATGGGGTTTTCCTTTTTCACTTGAACCTCTACCATGGAAACCACCACCATGATTCTCTCTCAACAACTCTTCCTTTTGTGTTTTCCTCATGTACATATATACTCTACACTTCCTTATCTATATGTACTACTACCTCCCTATCCATTTAGACCTTTCTTACACTTTACCACCCATTCAACTCCACCCCCCGCATTGGCCTTACAAGTTTATTATGCTAGTGACATTGGTAAAAAAACCTTCCTCCACTAACATTTTAATCCAACTTTGTATTTCTCACATAAGTGGGCATTGGGGTCCTACTATAAACTTATCTTTCTCTTTACAAACCTATTTTAAGCCTTTTATAGTGAATATTCCTTCCAAAATATAGTCAAATTGGAAGTCCACAACCCATGTAATATGATGGCTAGTTATCATGAACCTATAAATCAATTCAAATATCCAAGAAACCTCCAATGGAGGCCTCAAAGTGATAAAAATATGTTTCTACTAACCTATTTTTATCATCCATACATCAAAACAAGTAGCTCACAACAAAATATAGCATATATTTAACTTAGTCTTATAACACAATCATTTGAACCTTTCTATCAACATATGGAAGATTTCAAATTTTTTTCAAGCAAAGTCAACTTTGTCTATGTGATACCATTCTTGTATTTCTTCTTTATATGGTCACCACCTCATGATACATCTTCTTATCAATATTGTTGTGTCCAAAAAATAGAACCAGTTTTTGGATCAAAATCTAAGACCTATGGTCATCATAAGTGTCGAAAAAGTTGTAGTCTTACTCAGTAAATGATACTGTTATATTTCAAACCTTCAAGGAGAAGTGAGTTCTTGATTAAAACATACCTATAGCGTATTTCCTTATAGTTATGACGATAGAATAGAAACCTAAGTGATTGACTTCAGACAACCCATCAACAATAATGAAATTCATTCACATTGACCATCAACCATGAGATTAAAGGAAGTACACCACACTCAAACAAAAGATCAACATAAACCAATTAAAAAAATTTAAGGGGTATCACAAGACATTCTTATGTTTGAACACTAGTCCAATTCTATACATTATGATAATGATTACACAAAGAGGAAATTTATACAACCCCATATGAGGGAGAAGGGTAATTATGTGCTCAACATGGAAATAACACATGGCACTTTAATAAAATAAGAAAATGTTATGTAAATTCAAATCCAAAGATATATTCATTTTCCATATATATATATATTCTACTTAATGAATTTGTGGTGCCACAGTTATGCCATAGGTGGAGTTTTTTTTTAATGGGGGTTAAGCTGTCATGGAAGAATATGAGGAGTTATTAGATTACTCCTCTGACCCGCATGATGTCGATGACATATGGGATGTTCCACTTTGAATACGACATGATGTACTAGAGAATAGGTCTCTTTTAGGTGATCCATTTCCGATGGTTTGTGAAGAAGAGAGGTTGTTGGAGCTCGATTTTTATACTAGAAAAATGTTGACGAGCATAATGGATGTATTCACTCCCAACTCATAGATATAGGTGTGGTCATCCTTAGGTATGAAGGCCCCCCTTCCCGCAGTGTTGCAGTTTGAAGCGCATGGATCATTCTTGATGCAGATGAACTTAGAATTTTTTGAGGTATTTGGTTCGTATATGTTGGAACGTGGTTCTTTGTTCCTTGCTTTCCCAACTCTAAAGCAAATTTCAATATTTTCTCCTGATCCCACAGGAGCTCTGACAGATGTTCCTCTTGACCTGAATGGTTTTTTGGCTTTTCCAAGTAGCTCCTCGGATCATCTAGATAGGGTTTTTGAAGGGCACACTTCTAATAAGACTCTTCCAGAATGTGAGTATGTGTTAATAGGTGATAGGGTTATCATTAACGATGTGAGTAGAGTGCAAAATCAACATAACAACTCAGTGCTGAAGGAAGGAGAAAGGAGTGGATGGAAGAAACAAAGTGTCTTAAAGAAATAAGGTAGGGAAAAAAAGTTTGTGGTTGATGACATCATTCAACTACATAGGGTGGTTGATATGGAAGAATTGGCCATCATAGGATGGGTCCATGGTCACCATTTTAATGTTAAAACCCTCACTAAGTGGGAAAGGGTACATTGGGGCAAACAACTTGGTTACATCCCAAAGGTTTTTGTCTTAGAAAAGGGGTGCTTTGTCTTTTTACTCAAAATTACTAAAGATGCATAATGGATTATCCAAAAAAACTAGTGCATTGAAGTGGCCCCAGTAGCCTTTAAGATCTATACACCACTCACACACCACTATATGATGCTAAAAAGGAGAGGTTGGACATTGCACCAATTTGATTTCACCTCCCAGGTTTGCCTCTAGGATACTAGCCTTTAGATGTGTTCAGAAATATTGGAAACATTTTAAGGGAATTTTTAGAGGTAGATATGTCCTTCAAGGAGTCTAGGGAGATGAGAGTGGCAAGAATTTTGGTCAGGGTGTATACTCATGAAGGGATAAAGGACGAATTTGGGAGGGTCATCGACAAAGAATGGTATATTTGAATATAATGCGTCAGGGGTCATGATTGTTAAAGAATGGGTCAATCTTCCTCCACTTCATGACATCTCTGCCTACAAGAAACAACGAGATCCTGACTATGAGCAGGCTCAAGGTCATGAGGAAATTCAAAAGAAAAAAATTGTCATTGAAGACTTGGGCACCTAGGATGGCTTGTCCTCAAGTATAAAAGATTCCCCTCCATGATCTATCTCTTCATGTTGTCCTTCACAAACTAAAAATAATTCACAACACCCAGCCTCCTTATCACTGGTTGGTTCTTTGGCATCACTTTCTCTGAGTGTTCCCTCCTTTTGAGTATTTTTCCCTAATATCTGGGTGGATGGAATGATATCACAATTCACTATATCCACAGAGAATGATTCCTCAAAGGAATATAAGTAATAACCCTCTAGATATAGTTTTAGTCTCGAGACCCCACTCAGTGAATCTTGACACTATGCAGGGGGTCTAGGGAAAAATACAGAATCTTATGGATTAGGGAAGGGGAGGCGAAGAATATCAAACCTTCATAAGGCTTAGGAAAAATCCAATTTTGTCTTGGTTGCTGGAAAACAATATTCTACCATTGGGGTGCTTAGAGAAGCGAGAACCAGGGAAGGGGTTACCAAATGAAAATTGTGTCTTTCAATTGTAAGGAGTTGGCGAACCTGTCAAGAAAATCGTCATTAAGGAGGTTGGTTTCTTCCAAATCCTCAAACATTTTTATTCTATAAGAAACCATGGGTAAGGGTGAATAAGCTGAAAATGCTCTTAAAGAATTATTCGAGGATTGGATTTTTATTGCTTCAGATGTGAAGATGATATGAGGGACTAGTTGTGAATTGGAATCATGCATTTATTAAAATAACTGATAGTTGGGGATGTGAATATGTTTTGGCAATTGAAGTGTTGGTGGAATATTTAGGGATTGTATTGCTATTCTCAACATCTATGGGCCATATGGATATAGGAAGACGTTTTGGGATGGTTTAATGTCTAAATCCTTTATAATATCCCCTAGCCTTATCAATGGGGGAGATCTCAATTTTACTCTAAGTACATCTAAGGTCTAGGTCCCGAAGGCCAATCTCAATCCACTGGAAGGTTATTTTATTCATCATCTTGAAGATAAAAACCTCTTGGATATACAACCAATCAACCTTCTACCAAGTTGGAGAAATTTGATAGCAGGCAAGGATTGAATCTCAAAGAGACTAGACATATTTCTAGTAGTTGCTCTGTTGGTTGATAAGATGGATTGTATGAGAAAGTGGGTAGGAAGTAGAGGTGAATCTAACCACAATACCATTTTCCTCTAAATGAAGGGTTCTGGGATGAAACCCCCTAACCTTTTTAAGTTTAATTCATGTTGGTTTAAACGATGAGGATTTTAAGGCTCTATTATAAGAAGTTTGACAAAATTTAGAACTAGGTTCTAGAGTCTTAGCTTCGGTTCATTTTTCCAATAACCTAAAAATTTTGAAGCATGAAACTATCAAATGGGCCCATCAAAAGAATATTCAGGATCAACAAGACCTTGGGAAAGTAGAAGAATCCCTACAAGCCATATTTTAATCAGAAGGCGGTGGTTTCCTAAAAAATGATTCAAAGAATCTACTCTACCAAATGGAAAAGAAGAGAAAGAATCTACTAGTAGAACAAGAAGAGGCGTGGAGATTGAAAAGCCGAGATTTGTGGCTAAATTTTGGGGATGAGAATGTGAAAATTTTCCACGCTTATGCAAAAGGACAAAATTTGAGGATCACTATAAGGGGGATGAATGATTAGGAAGGCAAATAAATTACTTCTTTCAAAGGATTGGATAAAATGGGAAAATATCAGTTTCATTCCCTCTACAAAGCTCAGGAAAGAGCCTCTATTACATAGATAATTCAACTCTCACAACCTTTTCCAAGATTTGTCAATGAGGAGGGTAACAGAGACTTGATGGAGGAGGAATCGTAGTATGAGTTGATAGAAGTGCTCCATATCTTCCAAAAAGACAAGAGCTCGGATCTGGATTGGTGGTCGGTTGAATTCTTTCTGTAATCCTTTGATATTATATGGGAATACTTGCTGAAGGCGGTGGAGGATTCCAAAGTATCTAGGAATATTCTAGATTCTTTCAATTCTACTTTCACATCCCTCATTCCAAATATGGATAACCTAGTCATATTTGATGATTTCAATCCAATATCACTTGCAATTGGAATTTACAAGATTTTGGCAAACAACATAGAAAATGAATCAAGGTTGTTCTATCAAAGCATATATTTAAAGAAATTTTTGGGTTTTAGAAGGTAGGAAAATCCATGAGGTTGTTAGGGTGGCGCAAGAAGTTTTGCATAGTATGAAATGCGGGAAGGACAAAGGATAAGTCATAAAGATCTACTTTTCTAAGGATTATGAAATATTTAATTGGATTTAAATCAGATTTATCCTCACACATCTTGATTTTGAAGTTGATCCAGATGGGTATAGGTGGCCACCCACCTACCACTGGCTCAAAATAGTTTCTCATGTTGATAATTTCTTGTAATTTTCTATGGTTTTTTGGGTCCCATACTTTTGGGACAGTTTTGAGGCCATAAATGACTTTTTTTGGTGATTCAGGGGTCCAAATAGTTTCCTTTTGCATCCATTTTTCCCCAGTCAAAAGTTGTAAAGCTCATATATACCTTTCCAATGGGCTATCGAGCGCCCCAAGCAGAGATCATGTGCAAACGTTATGACCCTGAGAAGTTGATTGTTCAACTAACCACCTTGGGGCCGCAAACTTCCTGATGATTCATCTCCTAGGGTTAGGTTTAGGGTTTTTTTCCTATCCAAGGCTTTATGATAAAAAAGGCCCTTTAGCCTCCTTTTGTATCCAGCTTGGTATGAGTGAGCGTAGCCTCCACATCTCTTCTCAGAGATACAACTACCACCATTCTAGATGCTTTTGTTTTACAGTCTGTTCTATTTCATTCATTTACTAGAATCAGAGTTTACTGTATCACTGTGTTTATCACCATATATATGTGTGCATTTGAATATATATATATATATGCTCTTTCATTTCATTCCCACATAAATCTGGATCAGAATTCCCGTTCATAGACTGGATCATGAGTTGTATTACCTCCATAACCTTTGCAGTTATACTCAATGTTTCTGCATCTCCTTTATTTAGAGGTCAAAGAGAGATTATACAAGGATTCCCAATATCACCTCTAGTCTTTCTATTAGTAGATGAAGGGCTTAGTAAATCATTGGAATAGGAAATAAGGAATGGATTATTAAAAGGAGTCGGGATTTCATGTCTTCTTCACATCACTCATCTCCTTTTTGTTGATGATATCCTAATCTTTATGATGGGTCTCTAAGGGATGCAGACACTTTGGAAAAAAATTGTATTTATTCTACCAAGCTATTGGAACAATGGTAAATGTTCGAAAATCCACTATTTCATGACTAAATATGGAGGAGGCAAAGGTCAAATACTACAAAGCCCTTTTTTATTTTCCAGAATTAGATTTGGATGACAAATTAAAATACTTAGGTCTTCATTTAAAACCTAATAATTACTTGAAGAAATACTAGATGTGGATGATGACAAAACTTGAAAATAAAATCCATGTGTGGTGTCACAAATGCCTATTTAGAGTTGGTAGACTAGTTCTTTTGAAATCTGTTCTAGAGGCCATTACAATTTATTGGATGTCGCTGGCCTAGATCCCTAAAGGTATTCTGTAAATGGATAAAAGTTCGTGTTTCAGTTTTTTATGGAGTGAACACAAGGATCACTATGTGGTGCCATGGGTTAGATGGGAAAATATTGCTATCCCAAAAGCCCTAAGGGGTTGGGGCCTACAAAATATTTTCCTCTTTTTAAAGGCTTTGGCTGCTAAATGTGAAGGGCTCCTTCTTACAACAAAGATCCTATGGACAATGGTGGTAGAACAAAAGTACATAGAGCCAAGCTTCATTCTTGATTGGGTTAGATCATTGAACAAAGAAGGGGGTTAATGAATATATCACATGGAAAGTAGTGCTAAACTCTTTTTATCTTATTGGGAGAAGGTTTGTTTGAAGAATAGGAAATGGAAGTAGTGTTCGACTTGGAATGGACCCATAGCTTGGGTGTAAGAGTCGTCGCCTGTTTCGACCACTACTTCATGAATGAGGTTTCTACACATTAAACCAAGTGACATATCCTTTATCAACTACTCTATGGAGCCAGGGGTGTATTCTGCCAATTCATTGGGATTAGAGGAATTGAATAGTTCAATGTGAAATAATTACACAAATTCTCTTAAATATGGACACATTCTATTAAGAGAAGTGGAGGATGAACTAATTTGGGATCTTTCCCCATCTGGATGATTCACTCCTAAATAGGGTTAAATTCAACTGAATACGGATATCTTCAATAAGGAATTTTTATGGTGGTTGAAGATGATTGTGGAAGATCAATAGTCCTTCAAAGGATTGGCTTCTAATAGGTGTGCTCTCAAAAACAAAATCCCAACATGGGATAATATTCAAAAATGCATAATTGAAGGCACGAGCTATAACTCGTTGTGCAAATCAGTTGCTTCCCATTCATAAGGTTTGTATGGAAGGAGTGCTAAAGACTATTGGACCAAGTCTTAAATTTGAATGGGATCTCTATTGAATAGACTCTACAATCCTAGCTAACAAACTCCACATATTGCCCTTTTAAATCACTCCCGCTCATTATAATTTGGGGCATTTGGATTGAAAGAAAGAGTATAACTTTTTAGGAGAAACTAACTGTGCATGAAATGGTCATTGCAAACAATGTAAGAAATTTCTCTTACTTTCCACAGGGTAGAGGGGAAGCTCCAGTTCGTAGGATCAGAGTGGAAGACATACACAAAACTGTGTTGTGGGATTTTTTCGATGGAGCATCTCAAAATGCACAGACACAAGGTTGGGGCGGAGAAATTCTATATTTGATAGATTCACACTACTTCAAGATTTCATTGGGATTTGGGGAAGGAACTAATGACTATGTCCAACTACTCTTCCCTTAAACTTCTTCTTCTCTTTGCTGTGGAAAAGGGATGCCAAAATATTCAAGTATTCGGGACTTCAATGTTGGTCATAAATTGGCTCAAAGGATCACGAAGATGTACACACTTGTTTATCCCCTTTTCTAGAAGAGATTTAGGAAATTAAAACAAAAATTAATTTATTCTGATGCATGCATGTATAGAGGGAGCGGAATTGAACAAGAGACTCCATACATAAAGATGGTATTTAGCTAGATAAAGGAAAATTTAAAATAGAAGAACACAAGGAAGATCAAACTTTTCAATAGTATCATCAACCTTTTATAGAAGAATCTTGGCCTCACCTTGGCCTTTACATGAGGGCACTAGATCGTATCAGTCTTTTTTGCTCCTACCAGTTTTGTTCATGCAACATTGGCATACCAGATAGCACATATATGTTACTTCCTACTTTTGGGCCTATATTTTTTGTTTTTATACATCAACAACATTGAGATTTTTATTGGAACAAATCTAGGCTCCTCATTTTTTTTTGACATACTATGATGAACAGTACAAGGTGGTGGCCATCATACAATGTTTTTTAATGATAATTTTGTATATGATGTAATGTTAACATCACATTAAAGAACAACTCTTCCAACTATATATTCAAAATATATGCATGACATATATCTGCACAATGTAATTTTATACTCTTATGAGAAATAAAGTTACGTTTTTTTTCAAGGAAACACACACACACACACACACACACACATGTATGTATGCATGCATGCATGTTTCAACTAATTAAAAATAAAAAAAATAATGAAACTTGGATACTTCTTGCTCTGCAATCTAGGAGGGAAGATACACACACACATTCCAATTAATTAAAACTAAAAGTAATAGGGAAACTTGGATACTTCTTGCTCTGCAATCTAGGAGGGAAGATACACACACACATTCCAATTAATTAAAACTAAAAGTAATAGGGAAACTTGGATACTTCTTGTTGTGCAATTTGGGAGAGAAGATTATAAACAATCTATAGATTTTTTTACTGTGAATATGCATATGAGGTTTTTTAAGATTATTTCGGATTTGCATGTGATCCATGGAAGAGTCTGATTGTCCATGGGTCATGTATTATCAAATTTACTAATCAATATCACTCTCAACCTCTTCAAGTTTGGCTACGTCCAAATATTATTGGATATAATTATTAATAATCTCAACTGGTAATCATTAGTTTTTAACTGGATATTGATATATCAAAGTTTAAATATAAACAACGAGGAAATATAAAATTTGGAATGGAAAGTTATTAAATTTAAAAGCATATGATATGTAACTTGGAATGATCTCTCACCAAACCATCTATTGTCAAAACTTTCAAAGAATGATTTCATCTAACATAGTTTTATCACTAGCATGGATCCATCTTAACTCTGAATCTATCATTTTCCAAGAGGGATCAATCCCTTGAGGTGCAAATCTTTCCACAAATGTTTGCACTCTCAAAAGGGTTTGCACCTTGAGGGATTTGAACCCTCTTGATGCATGATAGATTCGGAATTAAGATGGATCCGCATTGGTTTAGTAGCAAACATAGTATATTCACCAATACTTAAAATTCTAAAGTTCAACCCTCACAAACCAACACTCATAATCCAACCTAACATAAGGATCAAACCCTAAATCCATGTTTAAATAAACCACCACGGTAGTTACAAAATAATTATAACTAACCATAATGGTTAGGATCAATAATGTATCCTTACACATAACCTCTTAGGTGCACTCTATCAAGCATATAATTCTAGGTGCACACCCTATCCATTATCTAAGCCATATCTTCAATATTGGTTTAAACAAGTCCCTTACAGAGGCTAGGTACTTTATACTTGAGCAAGTGTGACAAAAAATTCCTCAATTAGTGGACAATACTTATAATTGTTTTGCATCAAAATTTAATTCCGTCATTTACATGACCACCATTTTACCTATGATATAATGGGGCCATTATTACTAAAGGGGATCCCGACCCATGTATATATTTTATCTAAGATGGGATGTTCCACTTTGAATACGACATGATGTACTAGGGAATAGGTCTCTTTTAGGTGATCTGTTTCCAATGGTTTGTGAAGAAGAGAGGTTGTTGGAGCTCGATTTTTATACTAGAAAAATGTTGATGAGCACAATGGATGTATTCACTCCCAACTCATAGATATAGGTGTGGTCATCCTTAGGCATGAAGACCCCCCTTCCCGCAGTGCTGCAGTCTGAAGCGCATGGATCATTCTTGATGCAGATGAAATTAGAATTGTTTGAGGTATTTAGTTCGTATATGTTGGAATGTGGTTCTTTGTTCCTTGATTTCCCAACTCTAAAGCAGATTTCAATATTTTCTCATGATCCCACAGGAGCTCTGACAGATGTTCCTCTTGACCCGAATGGTTTTTTGGCTTTTTCAAGTAGCTCCCCAGATCATCTAGATAGGGTTTTTGAAGGGCACACTTCTAATAAGACTCTTCCAGAATGTGAGTATGTGTTAAGAGGTGATAGGGTTATCATTAACAATGTGAGTAGAGTGCAAAATCAACATAACAACTCAGTGCTGAAGGAAGGAGAAAGGCGTGGATGGAAGAAAGAAAGTGTCTTAAAGAACTAAGGTAGGGAAAACAAGTTTGTGGTTGAGGACATCATTCAACTACATAGGGTGGTTGATATAGAAGAATTGGCCATCATAGGATGGGTCCATGGTCACCATTTTAATGTTAAAACCCTCACTAAGTGGGAAAAGGTACATTTGGGCGAACAAATTGGTTACATCCCAAAGGTTTTTGTCTTTGAAAAGGGGTGGTTTGTCTTTTTACTCAAAAATACTAAAGATACATAATGGATTATCCAAAAAAACTAGTGCATTGGAGTGGCCCCAGTAGCCTTTAAGATCTAGACACCACTCACACACCACTATATGATGCTAAAAAGGAGAGGTTGGAAATTGCACTGATTTGGTTTCACCTCCCAGGTTTGCCTCTAGGATACTAGCCTTTAGATGTGTTTAGAAATATTGGAAACATTTTAGGGGAATTTTTAGAGGTAGATATGTCCTTCAAGGAGTCTAGGGAGATGATAGTGGCAAGAATTTTGGTCAGGGTGTATACTCGTGAAGGGATAAAGGATGAATTTGGGAGGGTCATCAACAAACAACGGTAGATTTGAAGATAATGTGTCAGGGGTCGTGGTTGTTAAAGAATAGGTCAATCTTCCTCCACTTCATGACATCTCTGCCTACAAGAAACAACGAGATCTTGACTATGAGCATGCCCAAGGTCATGAGGAAATTCAAAAGAACAAAGTTGTCATTGAAGACTTGGGCACCTAGGATGGCTTGTCCTCAAGTATAAAAGATTCCCCTCCACGATCTATCTCTTCATGTTGTCCTTCACAAACTAAAAATAATTCACAACACCCAGCCTCCTTATCACTGGTTGGTTCTTTGGCCTCACTTTCTCTGAGTGTTCCCTCCTTTTGAGTATTTTTCCCTAATATCTGGGTGGATGGAATGATATCACAATTCACTATCTCCACAGAGAATGATTCCTCAAAGGAATATAAGGAATAACCCTCTAGATACAATTTTAGTCCCGAGACCTCACTCAGTGAATCTTGACACTATGCAGGGGGTTTAGGGAAAAATACAATATCTTATGGATTAGGGAAGAGGAGGCGAAGAATATCAAACCTTCATAAGGCTCAGGAAAAATCCAATTTTGACTTGGTTGCTGGAAAACAATATTCTATCATTGGGGTGCTTAGAGTAGCGAGAACCCGGGAAGGGGTTACCAAATGAAAATTGTGTCTTTCAATTGTAAGGGGTTGGCGAACCTGTCAAGAAAATCGTCATTAAGGAGGTTGGTTTCTTCCAACTCCTCAAACATTTTTATTCTATAAGAAACCATTGGTAAGGGTGAACAAGTTAAAAATGTTCTTAAAGGATTATTCAAGGATTGGATTTTTATTGCTTCAGATGTGAAGATGATATGAGGGACTAGTTGTGGATTGGAATCATGCATTTATTAAAATAACTGATAGTTGGGGATGTGAATATGTTTTGGCAATTGAAGTGTTGGTGGAATATTTAGGGATTGTATTGCTATTCTCAACATCTATGGGCCATATGGATATAGTAAGACGTTTTGGGATGGTTTAATGTCTAAATCCTTTATAATATCCCCTAGCCTTATCAATGGGGGAGATCTCAATTTTACTCTAAGTACATCTGAGGTCTAGGTCCTGAAGGCCAATCTCAATCTGCTGGAAGGTTATTTTATTCATCATCTTGAAGATAAAAACCTCTTGGATATACAACCAATCAACCTTCTACCAAGTTGGAGAAATTTGATAGTAGGCAAGGATTGAATCTCAAAGCGACTAGACAGATTTCTAGTAGTTGCTCTGTTGGTTGATAAAATGGATTGTATGAGAAAGTGGGTAGGAAGTAGAGGTGAATCTAACCACAATACCATTTTCCTCTAAATGAAGGGTTCTGGGAAGAAACCCCCTAACCTTTTTAAGTTTAATTCATGTTGGTTTAAACGATGAGGATTTTAAGGCTCTATTATAAGAAGTTTGACAAACTTCAGAACTAGGTTCTAGAGTCTTAGCTTCGGTTCATTTTACCAATAACCTAAAATTTTTGAAGCATGAAACTATCAAATGGGCCCATCAAAAGAATATTCAGGATGAACAAGACCCCAGGAAAGTAGAAGAATCCCTAAAAGCCATATTTTAATCAGAAGGTGGTGGTTTCCTAAAAAATGATTCAAAGAATATACTCTACCAAATGGAAAAGAAGAGAAAGAATCTACTAGTAGAACAAGAAGAGGCGTGGAGATTGAAAAGCCAAGATTTGTGGCTAAATTTTGGGGATGAGAATGTGAAAATTTTCCATGATTATGCAAAAGGACAAAAACTGAGGATCGCTATAAGGGGGGTGAATGATTAGGAAGGTTGAGAAATTACTTCTTTCAAGGGATTGGATAAAATGGGAAAATATCACTTTCATTGCCTCTACAAAGCTCAGGAAAGAGCCTCTATTGCATAGATCATTCAACTCTCACAACCTTTTCCAAGATTTGTCAATGAGGAGGGTAACAGAGACTTGATGGAGGAGGACTCGTAGGATGAGTTGATAGAAGTGCTCCATATCTTTCAAAAAGACAAGATCTCGGGTCTGGATTGGTGGCCGGTTGAATTCTTTCTATAATCCTTTGATATTATATGGGATTACTTGTTGAAGGTGGTGGAGGATTCCAAAGTATCTAGGAATATTCTAGATTCTTTCAATTCTACTTTCATAGCCCTCATTCCAAATATGGATAACCTAGTCATATTTGATGATTTCAATCCAATCTCACTTGCAAATGGAATTTACAAGATTTTGGCAAACAACATAGAAAAATGAATCAAGGTTGTTCTATCAAAGCATATATTTAAAGAACATTTTGGGTTTTAGAAGGCAGGAAAATCCATGAGGCTATTAGGGTGGCGCAAGAAGTTTTGCATAGTATAAAATGCAGGAAGGACAAAGGATAAGTCATAAAGATCTACTTGTCTAAGGATTATGAAAGATTTAATTGGATTTAACTCAGATTTATCCTCACACATCTTGATTTTGAAGTTGATCCAGATGGGTATAGGTGGCCACCCACCTACCACTGGCTCAAAATAGTTTCACATGTTGATAATTTCTTGTAATTTTCTATGGTTTTTCGGGTCCCATACTCTTGGGGCCGTTTTGAGGCCATAAAATTTTTTTTTGGTTATTCAGGGGTCCAAACAGTTTCCTTTTGCATCCATTTTTCCCCAGTTGAAAGTTGTAAAGCTCATATATACCTTTTCAATGGGCTATTGAGCGCCCCAAGCGGAGATCGTGTGCAAAAGTTATGACCCCGAGAAGTTGACTGTTCAACTAACCACCTTGGAGCCGCAAAATTCATGATGATTCATCTCCTAGGGTTAGGTTTAGGGTTTTTTTCCTATCCAAGGCTTTATGATAAAAAAGGCCCTTTAGCCTCCTTTTGTATCCATCTTGGCACGAGTGGGAGTAGCCTCCACATCTCTTCTCAGAGATACAGCTACCACCATTCTAGATGCTTTTGTTTTACAGTCTATTCTATTTCATTCATTTAATAGAATCAGAGTTTACTGTATCACTGTGTTTATCACTATATATGTGTGTGCATTTGAATATATATATGCTCTTTCATTTCATTCTCACATAAATCTGGATCAGAATTCCCATTCATATACTAGATCATGAGTTGTATTACCTGCATAACCTTTGCAGTTATAATCAATGTTTCTGCATCTCCTTTATTTAGAGTTCAAAGAGAGCTTATACAAGGATGCCTGATATCCCCTCTAGTCTTTCTATTAGTAGATGAAGGGCTTAGTAAATCATTGGAATAGGAAATAAGGGATGGATTATTAAAAGGAGTCGGGATTTCACGTCTTCTTCGCATCACTCATCTCCTTTTTGTTGATGATATCCTAATCTTTGTGATGGGTCTCGAAGGGATGCAGACACTTTGGAAAAAAATTGTATTTATTCTACCAAGCTATTGGAACAATGGTAAATGTTCGAAAATCCACTATTTCATGACTAAATATGGAGGAGGCAAAGGTCAAATACTACAAAGCCCTTTTTTCTTTTCCAGAATTAGATTTGGATGACAAATTAAAATACTTAGGCCTTCATTTAAAACCTAATAATTACTTGAAGAAATACTAGATGTGGATGATTACAAAACTTGAAAATAAAATCCATGTGTGGTGTCACAAATGCCTATCTAGAGTTGGTAGACTACTTCTTTTGAAATCTGTTCTGGAGGCCATTACAATCTATTGGATGTCGCTGGCCTAGATCCCTAAAGGTATTCTAGAAATGGATAAAAGTTTGTGTTTCAGTTTTTTATGGAGTGAACACAAGGATCACTATGTGGTGCCATGGGTTAGATGGGAAAATATTGCTATCCCAAAATCCCTAAGGGGTTGGGGCCTACAAAATATTTTCCTCTTTTCAAAGGCTTTGGCTGCTAAATGTGAAGGGCTCCTTCTTACAACAAAGATCCTATGGACAATGGTGGTAGAAAAAAAGTACATAGAGCCAAGCTCCATTCTTGATTGGGTTAGATCATTGAACAAAGAAGGGGGCTAATGAATATATCACATGGAAAGTAGTGCTAAACTCTTTTGATCTTATTGGGAGAGGGTTTGTTTGATGAATAGGAAATGGAAGTAGTGTTCGACTTGGAATAGACCCATAGCTTGGGTGTAAGAGTCGTCGCCTGTTTCGACCACTACCTTCATGAATGAGGTTTCTACACATTAAACCAAGTGACATATCCTTTATCAACTACTCTATGGAGCCAGGGGTGTATTCTGCCATATCAATGGGATTAGAGGAAGTGAATACTTCAATGTGAAATAATTACACAAATTCTCTTAAATATGGATGCATTCTATTAAGAGAAGTGGAGGATGAACTCATTTAGGATCTTTCCCCATCTGGACGATTCACTCCTAAACAGGGTTAAATTCAACTGAATACAGATATCTTCAACAAGGAATTTTTATGGTGGTTGAAGATGATTGTGGAAGATCAATAGTCCTTCAAAGGATTGGCTTCTAATAGGTGTGCTCTCAAAAACAAAATCCCAACATGGGATAATATTCAAAAATGCATAATTGAAGGCCTGAGCTATAACTCGTTGTGCAAATCAGTTGCTTCCCATTCATAAGGTTTGTATGGAAGGAGTGATAAAGACTATTGGGCCAAGTCTTAAATTTGAATGGGATATCTATTGAATCGACTCTACAATCCTAGCTAACAAACTCCACATATCGCCCTTTTAAATCACTCCCGCTCATTATAAGTTGGGGCATTTGGATTGAAAGAAAGAGTATAACTTTTTAGGAGAAACTAAGTGTGCATGAAATGGTCATTGCAAACAATGTAAGCAATTTCTCTTACTTTCCACAAGGTAGAGGGGAAGCTCCAGTTCATAGGATTAGAGTGGAAGACATAAACAAAACTGTGTTGTGGGATTTTTTTGATGGAGCATCTCAAAATGCACAGACACAATGTTGGGGGGGAGAAATTCTATATCTGATAGATTCACACTACTTCAAGATTTCATTGGGATTTGGGGAAGGAACTAATGACTATGTCCAACTACTCTTCCCTTAAACTTCTTCTTCTCTTTGCTGTGGAAAAGGGATGCCAAAATATTCAAGTATTCAGGACTTCCATGTTGGTCATAAATTGGCTCAAAGGATCACGAAGATGCACACACTTGTTTATCCCCTTTTCTAGAAGAGATTCAGGAAATTAAAACAAAAATTAATTTATTCTGATGCATGCATGTATAGAGGGAGCAGAATTGAACAAGAGACTCCATAGATAAAGATGGTCTTTAATTGGATAAAGGAAAATTTAAAATAGAAGAACACAAGGAAGATCAAACTTTTCAATAGTATCATCAACCTTTTATAGAAGAATCTTGGCCCCACCTTGGCCTCTACATGAGGGCACTAGATCGTATCAGTCTTTTTTGCTCCTACCAGTTTTGTTCATGCAACATTGGCATACCAGATAGTGCATATATGTTACTTCCTACTTTTGGACCTATATTTTTTGTTTTTATACATCAACAACATTGAAATTTTTATTGGAACAAATCTAGGCTCCTCATTTTTTTTTGACATACTATGATGAACAGTACAAGGTGGTGGCCATCATACAATGTTTTTTAATGATAATTTTGTATATGATGTAATGTCAACATCACATTAAAGAACAACTCTTCCAACTATATATTCAAAATATATGCATGACATATATCTGCACAATGTAATTTTATACTCTTATGAGAAATAAAGTTACGTTTTTTTTCAAGGAAACACACACACACACACACATGTATGTATGCATGCATGCATGTTCCAACTAATTAAAAATAAAAAAAATAATGAAACTTGGATACTTCTTGCTCTGCAATCTAGGAGGGAAGATACACACACACATTCCAATTAATTAAAACTAAAAGTAATAGGGAATCTTGGATACTTCTTGCTGTGCAATTTGGGAGGGAAGATTATAAACAATCTATATATTTTTTTTACTGTGAATATGCATATGAGGTTTTTAAAGATTATTTCGGATTTGCATGTGATCCATGGAAGAGTCTGATTGTCAATGGGTCATGTATTATCAAATTTACTAATCAATATCACTCTCAACCTCTTCAAGTTTGGCTACATCCAAATATTATTGGATATAAATATTAATAATCTCAACTAGTAATCATTAGTTTTTAACTGGATATTGATATATCAAAGTTTAAATATAAACAACGAGGAAATATAAAATTTGGAATGGAAAGTTATTAAATTTAAAAGCATATGATATGTAACTTGGAATGATCTCTCACGAAACCATCCATTGTCAAAATTTTCAAAGAATGATTTCATCTAACATAGTTTTATCACTAGCATGGATCCATCTTAACTCTGAATCTATCATTTTCCAAGAGGGATCAATCCCTTGAGGTGCAAATCTTTCCACAAATGTTTGCACTTTAAAAAAGGTTTGCACCTTGAGGGATTTGATCCCTCTTGATGCATGATAGATTCGGAATTAAGATGGATCCGCATTGGTTTAGTAGCAAACATAGTATATTCACCAATACTTAAAATTCTAAAGTTCAACCCTCACAAACCAACACTCATAATCCAACCTAACATAAGGATCAAACCCTAAATCCATGTTTAAATAAACCACCACGGTAGTTACAAAATAATTATAACTAACCATAATGGTTAGGATCAATAATGTATCCTTACACATAACCTCTTAGGTGCACTCTATCAAGCATATAATTCTAGGTGCACACCCTATCCATTATCTAAGCCGTATCTTCAATATTTGTTTAAACAAGTCCCTTGCAGAGGCTAGGTACTTCATACTTGAGCAAGTGTGACAAAAAATTCCTCAATTAGTGGACAATACTTATAATTGTTTTGCATCCAAATTTAATTCCGTCATTTACATGACCACCATTTTACCTGTGATATAATGGGGCCATTATTACTCAAGGGGGCTCCTGACCCATGTATATATTTATCTAAGATCACAACATATCTTTCTCAACCCTTAACGTGACCATAAGAGCAGTAACAATAATATATATCATGAATTGTGAATGAATCACACATGTTGCTCATTGCAATCACCTTAATTGTAACATGTGCTTAATCTTAAGTATAACATAAATCCTCCTTTAACCGATCATCCATTTATCACACCAACACATCAACATACATATTACTATGCCAACTCAAATATAATTTTTTACATCTTGTTACATAATTTTTTTTCACATTTTTTCCAAAAACCATAATCTAAACCAAATCCATCTTGATTCACAAGTTTTAAAAGGCAATCCAAAACCTACCCCTTTACTAACAAGTTGCTCTACCATTGCTTTACATAGCCTTTTTATGACCATCACCTTACCTTTAATACTACTAAGAAGTTGCTCTACCATTGCTTTACATAGCCTTTCTATGACAATCAGCTTACCTTTAATACTACTAACAAGTTGCTCTACCATTGCTTTACATAGCCTTTTTATTAATACATCATGGCTTGTGATGGTAAAAGACGTAATGACTTGATGGCCCTTTCATGGCAAAGGGCGTTAATGATTTAATGCCCAAGTGTGAAGTGTTATCACCAACACACTATTGACAAAAAAATATTTCACGTGTCATATGGAGAGTGTTGTCTAAGTAAACAATTGGATGGTGAGATTTTTAAATCCAAGTTTGATAGAGAGTGAACTCTACCAAAGGGAGAGTTGAGAGGAATATTAGATGGTGACATTGTAAAATCCATCCAAGTTGGAGAGTGGATTATACTCGAGGAAAATCACTCTCTAAGTGATGTAGTCGTTGTAGGGTGGTTTCTAATAATTATTTTTTAGTTTTAATTGAAATGATTTATTTTTGTTTAACTTGATTGTTAAATAAACCATACAATATACATATTAATATGTAACTGCCATCAAGCAAAATATATTATTAGATTTTTTTAATTTACATATTAATATGTCAATCCCATCAAGCAAAAGATACCATTGTTTAGGAGTGTAATCTTGCACTCTCTAGAAGGAACGTTTGTTAAATTTGTTATTCTTCTTCTATTTAATAAACAAAAGTCGTCTCCGTGTGATAATTTGTATGTCTATATCAAGGTTTTAAATATTTAAAAAATTGTGTATATTCTTCATAAAGTTTCGTCAAATCGTATTTAGTGATTTGCCATGTTGAGAGATAAGGGTATGTTTACGTCCAATCACATCATTTTTCAGACTTAAAAATTAAGATATATACATTATGTATATAATGAATTTGTTGATAACCCTACCAGCACCCATCCCCTACTCTACGCTCCATTAGAATACACTACGGTTGTGCCCTAACATCATGGGCTCCTCATAGGATTAGGTGGAATATCCAATCATTCCATAGTTTTAAATATGTACGCAATATCCAATCATTCCATAGTTTTAAATATGTACGCAATATTATTATTATGAATAACGGCAGTTTAGGAGGCCTCTCACTATTCACCCCCACCTTATTATTATTATAATTTTGTATATATATACGTAGAGATATATTTATTTACGTAGAGATATATTTATTTTACGTTTGAGGCTCACAAAAGGATCATGAGAGGGATTGATTGCGAAGGGAATAAACTTGACAGGGCAATGACTTACCCATCTACCCTATGTGAAGGGTATACCCCTTTGTAAAATAAATATTTGGGGACCTCCACACATTTAGATTCTTCCATGTGGATAACGTGACATATGAAGCAAGTGTATAGTGGAAAATTTATTAGTTTTGGGGATTCTTAGGGAATTGTGGGCTAGGCCAACGAGAAACATCTACTACAAAATATCTAGCTATTCCACTGGCAAAGACAGATCAACAATCGTATTAGCCATTTTGAACAGATTTCTTTTAGCCATATTTACCATGAACTCAACTGGGTGGTTGATTGCCTTTCCAAGCATTCAATTGGGTTTGGAAGTGGGGATTTGGTTTGGAAACTTTTCCATGGAAATTCTAGGGTAGAGTTAGGACGTTTAAGTTATATTTAGACTAAGTTATCTAGAGTCTTGGGTTCTACTTTCCTTGTAGCTATTTATGTTTTTTTAGGGTTTTGACTCTTATGTTTATTATGTTTTAGAGAATCTTTTGAATATGATGTATGAAGGGTGTTGTAATTACTATACAACTTTCTAATATATAAAGTTGTCTTTTAGCGTGAAAAATAAGTTATTTGTTACTTGTTTGCTATGTTATGAAGTCTCTTATCCATGTATTAGCGACCACTTATCCATGCATCAACTACCAGTTAGTATATATAAATATATATATTTTATTTTAAATTTTGAATAAATGATAATTCTTGTATAATCTAAAAAAACATAGATATTAATCCATAAGATATAACATGTATCTGTAAACAAACTTAAACCAGAGTACTAAAGATGTGGTTAGGAAATTGTGAATCGCGTGGTATCTGACCGCTTGTTGTGATGTGAGGAGAAGAAGGGTGGCCGGGCTCTCCGCCAAGAATTGCGGTGGTTTACCCGGGCCACGTCGTGCGGCGCCGGGATCTCCACGCACCCCGCCCGACGGCCGACCGATCCCGCTATAGAAACATTAAAAATTACACCCAACATCTTATATTTTTAATGAACCACTCGCCGGACCGGGACAAGCTTCAATATCGGTTCCAGATACGACAGATGTTACGAGACACGTGTGGTCGGTCAACCCAGGGTTAGGCTAGCCTGATGGCTTAACCCTGGGTGACCGACTGAGATTCGTGCGGCGGATGACCGGCACTTGACTGCATTGACGGGTGAGTGGTAGATTACCTAGTTACAGTACCCAGTGGCAGATCCGGTGTAGGTGACGTTTAATTTAATATGTGAGCTAGAGGTAAGAAGCTATTTCTGCTCAAGTGTTGAACTGTATCGGGGGCTGCTCTGCTCTGGTAAATTTAATGGAGGCGTAAAATTTATGATGCTTCTGAATTGTTTCACAGAAGCTACGTGGGGATCTCACGCCATTGCATTGCGGATCTGCCTGTCTCCTCAGGCCTGGGACTTGGACCGTGAGTAGCGGCTACCCTCCATTTCATTATTCTCCACATTTTGGCGTATTCTATCTGCCTGCCTCTATATAATCCTCTACACCCCGCGTCCTTTTACATCCACTTCACTCTTTCCCCAAAATTAGAGATTTTCCCCTCGGCTTGGCTCGGCTCGGCGCTTCCTGATGAACAAGCCCTTTTAGCGCTTGAATATCAGCTGTTGAAGTTCTTTCTGCGTTTTAGCAGCTTTTCTTTTTCTGCTCCAAGTTCCAGAATATTCTGCTTCCTATGCATTTTTTAGTCTTTGAAGCTCATGAAGGCTGAGAAATTTATAAAAGAGCTCTTTATTTAGGATCTACGGTTGCACTGAACATTGGAGTGCAAATTTTGAAGGTTCGAAGTTCTCATGAAGAGCAGTTGAAGCTTGTTTAAATCTTTGAAGCTCGTGAAGGCTGAGAAATTTTTAACAGAGCTCTTTATTTAGGATCTACGGTTGCACTGAACGTTGGAGTGCAAATTTTGAAGGTTCTAAGTTCTGAAAAGCTGTTGAAGCTTGTTTAAAGGTTCTCTTACAAAATTTAGCCTGTGTTGTGAATCTTTTTTCTTTTTGCGCCTTGACTGAAAATTTTGAGCCTGCCGAATTACTGAGCTTTTCAGTGAAGGAGAAATCAATCTGTTGCAACAAAACCTATTTTATTATTTACAGGGACCGTGGCTAGAGAGTTTTCGTGCTGCTGAGAAGCTGCTTTGCCACTACTTATTGCTGGTATTCTTTGGATCTTATTGCTGGTACTTTGGACTCACTAACGATTTCTTTAATTGAGTAGGTATTTACGGCGCGAAAAGTCTATTTTCCGTCTGTGTCGTATAGCGGCAGGCAAAGTGCCCGACATCTGCCATTTCTGGCGGAAACCCTGATTTTATTGTCCGGAGTCTGCAACAGCCCTGGGACCATCGGCATCGCTCTCTCGCCTTGGAAGAAGACTTTGTTGCCGAGATCTGCTAAGATAAAGCTGCTAAACAGGAACAAATTACAAGTCTGTTCAAAAGAAGTCTGTGATAAGGTGTTTCCATTTAAGGAGAAGAAACAGTTAAATTTCTTCACGGTTGTCGACTGAGAGGAAAGGCGATCCGCGCCTTCTTTAATTAGCTCAAGATTTTGGCTCTCAAAGGATTACAGCTACAAGATTCAAATTTTCCAACTCACGGGACTTGCGGGGAAGGAGCTTTGAAATTTTTCTTAGGTTATAAAGAGGTGGAATTTCTCTTCTTTTATTCAATGGCTTTCTTGTCTCAGAGCATCGAAGCAGAGGAGGTTAACAAGCTGAGCTACGAGACGGATAAGCTTCGATACGAAATCTTCTCAAAGCTGGAGAACAATTGGCTTTTCGGCTACGACGACCACAAGTGGATTCCACAGCTGTTACAGGAGCTCGTCGGGAGTCCGATCCAGTCTATGACGGGAAACAAGAAAGCCGCCGCCGTGGAAGGGCCTCATAGAGGCAAAGTGTGCATTCTGAGCATCGACGGCGGTGGTATGAGAGGGATAATAGCTGCCCGAGCTCTGGCTTACTTGGAAGCTGCTCTCCGGCGAAAGTCCGGGAACCCCGACGCCACAATCGCCGACTATTTTGACGTGGCTGCGGGAACAAGCACGGGTGGAATTCTGACGAGCATGCTCTTCGCCAACGACGGCAACGGCCGCCCCATGTTTAAGGCCGTGGACACTTTGAAGCTCCTGGCAGAGAAGGGCAAGAAGATCTTCAGCCCCTCGGGGTTTCTTGCCAGGCTCAGAGGCGTGGCCCCTGCTTACTCCACAAAGAGCCTGGAACGCCTGCTCAAGGCCTGCTTCCTCAGGTCCGACGGCAAATCCCTGACATTAAAAGACACGCTGAAGCCGGTGCTGATTCCCTGTTACGATCTCTCCAGCGCCGGGCCCTTTCTCTTCTCTCGTGCCGATGCCTTGGAAACCGACAACTACGATTTCAATATGTGGGAGGTCTGCCGTGCCACTGCGGCCACGCCGGGGTTCTTCACGCCCTTCTCCTTGACTTCTGTCGACGGGCAAACGGCTTGCACTGCCGTCGACGGCGGGGTCGTAATGAACAACCCTGCCGCCGCGGCCATAACGCATGTGTTGCACAATAAACAAGAATTCCCCTTTGTTAACGGCGTTGACGATCTGCTCGTGCTGTCTCTCGGAACGGGCCAGTTCGATCGTACATACGAGCACAGCCATGTCAGAGGGTGGGGATCGGTCAAGTGGGCGAAGCCCATGATGAAAATCGTCCTCGACGGCGTCTCTGATACAGTCGATCATGTTATTAGCATGGCCTTCGGCGACAACAGACAGAATTATGTCCGCGTGCAGGTAAATTCATCATAACGACAGCTTTTCTTTCGAAAATTCACGAAAATTTTGAATCCGTTTTCTGAAATCGTTCTATCCATGCAGGCAATGGGGCTTCCGAGCAACACCGTCCCAGAAATGGACGATCCGAGCAACTGGAATGTGAAGAATTTGATGAAAATATCAGAGGATATGCTGAACCAGAAGAGCTTGGAGACCGTTCCCTTCGGCGGCAAGAAACTCCTCTCACATACCAACGCTGAGCGCCTGGAGTGGTTCGCTGAGCAGCTCGTTCTGGAACACAGAAGTCGCTCAACAAGGGAAAACCCAACAGTTGTTCTCAAGAAGAGCCCTTCCCCCACCGCCACCACCACAGCTGCTTCTTCACCTTATCCTTCCTCTTCTTCGTTTTCAGAATAAGCAGAAACAACATGCTGTTGTTCAATCTTATATGCTGTGCTATTTGTGTTCATGTAATTCAAATCTGGCCTGTATTATAACCAAAACTAACGAAGAAGAGGATGAATAGACTGTTGAATGCAGAGAAAGAGAGCTTTGTCTCTTGTTACTGAGCTTGGGAACATTGACGGATTTTTTTGGGGCTGCTAAGGCTGTACAGCAAAGAAATCTGACGATGCTCCACTACCAAATCTGTGCCTCACAGATTTTGTTGGCTTCCTTGCACAATCTTTACAGTTTTTTTTTTAAATTTAATTTTATTTCATTTGTAACTGTCATTACTCAAAGCAAATCCAATACACATGATTCCAGATTTCAATGTTCTTTTGGGGTTTCTTCATTGGAATGTCTATCTTCACCATGGTTTTATTTGAACGATCCAACATTATCTATGTGGATTAAAGAGTCAAGATGCAAATCCCATGCCCCGTTTTTTTTAAGCTTTAAAGAAAGATATGTCATCACGCACCAGAAATGAGGACATTGTTGGTAGTGACGGTGGTTTGCTCACAATTGACTTTTTACGTTTGGGAATTCTTCGATTCTAAAACCATACGCCGCGTTAACAAATTCAAGATCACTTGAGGCCACTTAGTCTCTAAAGACGCAAGTAGCAATTTATATATAACTAGTGGTAGGTCATCTTTTCTTTTTCTTCTTGTGGATAGTCCACTCTAAAGATATTGCAAGTTCGTTTTATATTATGATGCATTTAGTCAATCATATTTCACTACTCACTTTTATAAAATAGAATGAAATTCTACTCAAATGGGTTGTGAAAAATTTATGTGTGGATTTTTATCATACTGGTCAAAGTACATGTTACATATTATGTAAATAAAGTAATATTTTTATAATTAACTAAATAATAAGGAATGGTTTACATTGTATTAAGGAACTCCCACACAATAAAATTTAGTCTATTGTGATATGAGTCCGTTCAACAACAAATAATATCAAAGTCGAAACGTGGAATACTATAGTTGCCACAAGTGGGTGGTGATTGCGATGATCCTCTAAAGAAATTGAAAGCACAATTCAAATCCTTGGACCACATAGGATTATGAAATGCCATTCGCAAAAATACTTTATTTGAAAAAGGTCAAAGTATCACTAAAATATATTTATCTTTCAACAAGTTCAAAGTATGGAATAAGTGGATTCAGAATATAATAACGATTTCAGAGATTGAAAGCACACTTCAAATATGGTGGACCACATAGGATTTATGAAATGCCATTCGCAAAAAAACTTTATCTTGAAAACGTCAAAGTATCACTAAAATATATTTATCTTTCAATAAGTTCAAATTATGGAATAAGTGGATTTGGAATAATAATAATAATAATAATTTCATGGTGATGAAGTGGGTCGATTGAATGGATCTGGAGTATATTCAAAGTTTTCTTTTTCGTTTTTATTCCTTTCTTTTGGATAAGTGAAACTCGCATGATTTTAGAAGTGTGGTGTTATATTGTTAGAGAAAGAATCCAGGGTTGATTGAATAATCATATTATCTTTTCATGCCATTGGTTTGGCTACCCTTTAAGATTTTGAGCAGAGTTAGTTAACGTTGTTCTTCCCGATGTTTACTAAAAGTTTATCCTGAAATTGACCCCATGTGATATTAAAATTCCAATCACTGAAAGTTTTATTGGTATTTATGATTTTAAATATTTTTACTATATCTATGTCTTAGTTTAAAAATTAAATGATTTTACTAGTTTTTTTTAATAATTTTTTCTAATGTGTAAATTTTAGTGAATTTTACTGATTCTTAAATTTGAATCCATAAAATGTTTGGTGATTTTTTTTAATGCTTTATATAATTTTCGACAATTTTGACAATTTTTAAAGTAAACAAATCATCACATGGAATTTGTCTAATAATCTTTGAAAAAAGACAAATTAGGGAATCTTTTTTTTGGAAAAAAGTCTAAAAAATTGCCCATATGCTAAATTTTTCCCTTAAAATTCTCCTTGCTTTAAATGGTAAAATTTGAACTCCTTTGCACCTTCAACCTATGGGCACATTAGCAAAGTGTAATGCCCTTCCCAAGTGACCATGATGTTATGTGGTCTAACCCCTAGTGGTTCTAGCCTAGGAGGGGTTATTTTGTAAATAAATAATAATGAATATGCATACTACACTAGGATGCAATTTCTAATTTTAATTAATAGTTATGATGTTTAATAGTTAAGATGCCCTAAGTTACAAGGAGGGCGCATGAGGCCAAGTGGACCGTGAGTTGGCAATCATAAATGGAAACCTAAGAGCAAATCAAGAAAATGCTAAAAGGAAACCAAACAAAAAGATAGAAGCCTTCCAAATCAATCAGAAGAGAAAAGCCAAGACAAAGAAGGCAACTACAGAAAAGCTATCAGGATAAAAAACAAGAAAATTTTGGAGGATGCAGTTTCTAAACTAGAAAGAGGCAAGTTAATCAAAAAGGAAAGAGGGCGCAATTTCTTAAGAAGTAAAGGCAAGTCTGACAAAAGCACTAGAGCACCGTTTCCAAAAAGATGGAAAGCTATGTCAGGGAAAAAACAGGTAGGTGGGAAAGTTTCTCTTTTCATCCATGAGGGCGCATTGGTCAAGGTGGCTTGGGCATGAAGTTAACTTGCCTATATAGGAAGGAGAGCACACCCCTCTTCCAACTTTTTGGGCATTGTGTTTTTGAGTATGAGAGTTGCTCTCAGTAGTTGAGTGATGAGCCTCAACTAAAGATTTGGGTGGTGTGCCCCTTAGCCATTGGATTTCATGTTTTGGTTTCTAATGTTAGTGCAACCATTGAAAAAGTTTAATTGCAGGTTCTAATGTCTCATTCAACTAATATCCAGATCATCCAACAGAGCTTGGAGACCTCCTTTCAGTGATATTCACTCTTCTCTATTCTTATGTTATTCTGACAATTTTGGAGTATTTGTAATGGAAATTTCGAACCCACTCATATGTATTTAATGTACTGATGTCCAATTTACCATTTAATATCAAGTTCATACCACTTTCATCCCATTTGCAGAGTTTGGAAAGCTCACGATTCGATTCTACTTTGTTTCCTAGCTCCAGATCCATTCTATGGGGGGGTTTTACTATTAGAGGCTATCTCTAAGATTCTAGTGAGATGCATTTCAACCCTCACTAACTTATTATGATGTGATTTAATGTCTCTAAAAGTTCCATAGTAGTCGAAACTTGTTTGAGTAAGCTTCATAAAGATCTTTCACACCCTGCCTAGATTTCAATGAAAAATGGACTAGTTTCCTAGTTTAAGTTAAATAGACAATCTAAACATATAATTTTATTTCCTTTTTGTTCTAAACATTCAATAATATGTTAATGGTGATATTCCATGTCTGAAACTGAATATTAGAGTTTCCTTTCATGTGTTTGGAAATACCAGAAGTTTAGCTTATTACTTAGTCCTAATCACTAGTTTTTCTATTGCGACCCTTAGGATTATTTTTTACTATTTAAATCTATTATAAACCTACAAATAATGATGTTAACATCCTAAAAAGAGTTCTAGAACCCTTCTAAGTTCCTCTTAGTCATTGGTTTCTTGGAAACTGCTTGTAAAGATTTCAGTTTGCATCGGTTGGGACTCCTAGAATCCTAGTAGTAGACTTCATCCTGGATGATGTTCGAAACCTAAAAGAGACCAACATCCAAGTTCTTAGGAATATGAACTTTCAGTATCATCCCTTGCCTTTTGGTTTCACCTGCAAATCCCAGTTCATTCCCTCTTTTTACTTCACAAATTGCCCACTTGTCAACTAGTTGTTTTGAAAATTAATTACAAAAAGTTAGTGAGCCATAATTCAGCCTCAAGTTCATTACAGTGGTATTAGAGCATGGTCCTTTGAACCTTCTCTTAACTTACCTTGATGAGTACTAAAAGAGATCCCAATCCAAGACACAAATCCTGAAGATCTTTTCATTGCTGGAGAAGAGGAGGTCAGTTCCATCCAAGGGAAAATTCGAGGAGTGTAAGGAAGTATGGATGACAAAGGAATAAGTAGAGAAGAAAAGGATGAAGCATTTGCACATAACATGATGAAAATTATGGATAAATTCACCCTAGTACAAATAGAAACTAGAGACATTCTCTCTAGGTTGGTGGACAAGAAAGAAGGGAAAGTCAACATTAGTGGTTCCCACCAAGAGGAGAAGAAGGTCTTCAAAAAGAAAATATTCTCTAAGACTCGACCGCATAATAGACCACTTGAATTCAAAGAGTTTCCAAGGTCTAATGTGCCAAAGTTTCTGGAGCATAGGGTGGAGGAAGCTAAAGTACCATTTGAAGGAGTTGCACCTATAAAAGTTCGGTTCACAGAATACATGGAGTTCAGTGAAGATTTCAAAAGACATTTGATCTTTAGAGATTATTTTGATTATCAAGGGAGGCTCAAATACAGAGGAGGTAAGAAAATTCCTACTCAAAACTTTGAGTTGAAAAGTACCATTGGCAAAATCTCCCTTCCTGATTTTGATGGATCTGCAAAATGCACTACAAAATCATGGGTGCAAAAACTAGATACCTATTTTTAGCCGAATTTTATGGTGGAGAGAGATTCCATTAGGATGGCCACCCTGCACTTAGAAGGAGATGCAAGTGATTGGTGGTTTCATGGGTTAAGAACCTTGGGACATGATACAATGACCACCTATGAAGAGTTCACCAGAATATTGGTGAACACATTTGATATAAGAGATATTGATATGCCATTCAGGGATCTTGCAAAATTAAAGCAATTAGGAACCCCAAAAGCTTACATTTTAGAATTTCAAAAGGTGGTTGTCATGGTGAATGATGTATCAGAATCTCACTTAGTTCTTTTCTTTACAAAAGGACTAGCAGAGCCACTTAAAGGTCTGGTTAAATCTCATCAACCTTCTACACTGCAAGATGCCATGGACAAGACCTGATATCTTCAAGATGCTATCCCAAAAACCATATTTCCACCTATTGCTGCTGCAACCACTACCACAATTTATTTATGATTTTAGGGCCCTTCGGATTATTTTTTTAGCTTTTAACTTCTCTTAGAATTTTTTTTCTCCTTAAAAGTTTAGTTCCATGACTTAGTTTTATTTTCACCGGCCAGAAAAGCCTCTTTTTCCAAAGTTAGAACTCGGTTTTTTCACCCGATGTGTTGGCTGAACTCATGGAGTCTAGACAACATGTCAAAGAGACTTAACTTTACCATCTAATACATTTTCATGTTTTATTTTTTCCAAAATCCTAAGTTTCCCTGAAGATTTTGATAAGTTATTGACTTTGTCGGCCAAACACAGGATTTCCACTCGATGGCATCGGTGAAACTCACAGTTTTGACCTGACGTTCTCAGTGGTATTCATGTTTCTTGCCAACACTTTGTTTGGAGACCCTTCATTGGAGAATCCTGTTGAGTGGAGCCAATGTTTTCGGCCCGACTCATTTTTTGATGTCGAAGCTATCGGTTGGAACTCGTGCTTTTCATCCGATGTCGCTCCTCGAAAGTTTTTACTGAGTGGCCAACCATCTTTTCGTCAAATCTTTCTAGCGGGTTTGTCGATAGCATTGGCATAACTTGAGGTTTTGCACCGATGCGTCTGACGAATTTAAGGATTTACAACCGCTTTTTCTTGAATAGTTTTTCACGGCTTTTGTCGATAGTACATTTTCAGAGGTTTTTATCAAGCCCTGTCGACAGTGTCAAAAACTTTGACATTTAATCCGATATTGCTGCGGTGAACTTGATTTGTCACGTCGATCTGGTAAAGTTGCCGATGAGGTTTTTGTCCTAGGCATCAAAACGTCGTTTTCTCAGATGCGGCTTAATTTCCCCAGCGACTGCATTGATTACACTTGTTGTGATTTTTCTATATATAGTGGTTTTTTTTTTATGGATTGTCACTACTACTCCGTTTTGAATGTGCCCGATTAACGGTCCCCACTTGGAATCTACATATGACTCGAGCTAAGCGTTTTACCAACTTCCATGCCCTAGTTTTCCAGGTAAGCTTTAAACCTTACCACTATGTCATTTGTGATTGGCTTGGTAGAATGACGTTTGGTTCTAGGTTTGTGGGTTTTCAGCATTGCTATCCACCACTGCATTTAAATAGCCATCCCCTAGCTCCTTTAGTGTTTTGTTTACCTACCGTTCACTGAATTTTTTAAGCTGGTTGTATTGGAGCCCTTGGCCTCGCTGAGTTTGCAAGCCTGACCCTGCCAGTTTGTTTGATTCTCACCTTCACCACACCATTTGTTTCGTCCTCCAAGCCATAGAGATGGATAGGTCAGATATCTGAGGTTGTAATGATGAAACTCTAGTAGGTCGAGTGTTCCACCGACTGTGCCTTGTATGGTTGGCATTTTTATATGATGACAGGGAGCAATCAATGGTGCAAGCAGTATGGCTTAGGGTTTCTTCTCTACTCCTGTTGTTGGCACTTTGATTTCAGGATATTTCAGGGGTTTTTAGTCATCCTATGGTTTCAGTTCAGTTGGTATGTTTTCGTTATGGCTAGGTTAGATTTTTGAGCTTCCTTTTGCCATGATGGTTGTTTGTTTTCTTACCCTTGAAAAGGAGAAGTTTCTGCATTTAGGGTATGAAGCCTAACCTTATAAGCAAAAGTGTGAAAAAAAGTCAGTGGTAGGATAACCCTTGACAATGAACACAAAACACGTGTTGTAAAGTAATGGAGATCTAAATCCCCAAAACCATAGTTAGAACCTGCACTTGAGCTAATTGATTTCATTCCACCTTGATTTGATATATACTTTGCCACTAGTTTAAATTGTCTAGATAATCGACGGGTTTGATTTCTACACATCATAGGTTCACTTTTAATGGTCGAGGATGAATTGGTAAAGAATATTTATTATTTTTTTCCTATTTAACATTGAATACAATCTTATTTTTAGAAAGAAAATAGAATTTGGCATCTAAAGATGTCACTGATGGTAATTTTCATTTTATCTTGTTACCATGAATGCATGTTGTTGGATTATAGTAACACTAAGTTATTTTTCTTGTATGGTCATGTCACAGTTTTAGTCTTCTCAACACACCATGCCAAAGAAAGGGAAGAAGAAGGCTAAGGTCACTGGAGAGGACTCAGACATAGATATTTTTCCCAGAATGGAGATTATTTATGAGGATACGAAAGCCATCATAGGAATTGAACCAAAATTTAAATGGGGACAAATTTACCAAATGATCAAGGATCAAACCATTCCAAACGCAATCTTAGAAGACATACCATTGTATGTGAACATAAGAAAATCCGCTATCACCAAGGTAGCTACATGCACCATAGAGGATGCTTGAAGGATAGTAGAAGAAGCTGACGAGGCCCAAAGGAAAATAGAAGAAGAAGAGTGAATTCAAAAGGAATAATAAGGAAGGATGCAAATGGAATCAACTGATAGAGCAAGAAGGGAAACATAACAGGAAGCTAGAGAGCTAAAGAGGAAAGACCGGGAAGACCGGGACAGAGAGAATTTGGAGTAGGACCATACCCACGACAATCCAATTGATCCACTTGTCCCATCGGGTGACACATTGACAAGAATCCAAGTTTCTTGGGTAGAGCTTGAATTGGTATCATTCACCCCATCCCATAAACATACATTGGCCAACCTAGACACAATATTCTTTGACAATAATAAGAAAAGAATTGTAAGAAGGTCGGAGAAGAGGTTGAAAATAGGTGATCGACTCGTTGAAGTCATGGTGACAGAAAGGATAGTAATGCAAGGCACAAATGAAGATCCTTAACTCATTGCAATGGCAAGCGTAGCAGTAGTGCAAGCTAACGCAGATAATGTTAGTAAGCTGGTAGAAGATGCTGAGCATTACAAAGAAATAATGCTTAAGATGAATGAATTTATAGTAAAAGAATGAGGAGAAGGACAAGAATTAAAGAGAAAGCATGATGATACCTTTTCAGAGTTTGAAAGAGTCTAGAAGGCATACCAAGTTCTGAAATCAAAACTTAGATGCATTGGTACTTTCAGTTACAATCACCGAGGGAGAGAAGAAGGATCTTGAAAGTAAGATGTTGGAATTGGAAACACAGAAATCCATAGCCAGCAAGCGAGTAGAAGAACTAGAGACACATAACAACTCGCTAGAGAAACAACTTAGGATGGATAATGAAAAATATCCTGATATTACTCCCTTCTATTGTCAAGCCTATTTAATGCAAAGGAAAATACATTAGGTTTAGTTAAAACTCGCGGAATAAGTATATAAGATTAAGCAATTATAGGCCATACTGAAAGAAATAGTAGATAAATCATCAGATTTTAGGAAAGGGTTATTAGAGGTCGCAGAACTTGTGCAGAGTCAACTAGCTTGGATTGGAGGAATTCAGTTTTTCCTGACCTCATGCCCCAAAAAACAGCAGGGGGATTGAAGATGGAGTTGTCGCTCTTATATTTTAGCAGCAAGGCAATAGTGAGATTGACCACATCGATCGAAAAGACTGTTGAAAAATGTATGTAATTTTACAATAAAATACGTATGACACATAATAGATGCCAAGATTCAACAGCAACCCAGGTCCAGGAATTCCCATACAAAGATCAACATTTGAAGAATCTCCAGGACAAATTGCAGACATACGAGATAAGTATTCAAAAGATCGAAAGCATTAACGAGGACGCAATTAGAATATGGGTTGCACAAGCTTCTGTTCATAAATATCTATTAGAAGACTTGTTAAGGATGACCCCACCAAAGGTGATAGAGATTGAACCTCAGCTTGCTAAACATGAAATAACTGCATGATTGTTAGAGCCATTGGACTATCAAACTATCACTAAAGAAGCTCGTGCATGGGGCAATTTCAGTGGGAAACTAGGTGGGCCCACCTAGGACTTTGTTTTATCTCCATTTGGCACTCTATGTAATTATTTTATCTTGTTTTCATTTTCCTAGTGCAAGTCGCTATAGGACAAAATTTGTAATTCGAGGAGTTAGGGAAGCCTAAAAGGAAAGGGTAGTCCAAAAGTCATTTGTAAAATGTATAAATAGGAGTAGAGGAGAGTTTAGAAGGACTTTTTTCACTAGCACCTACATGTTGTTATTTGTATGAAGAATTACTTCTTTTATGAAAAAAAGGAAAACCAATTTTGCTAGAGGAAGGGCTGTATAAGTTTCAAATGGATTGTGTAAAATGCTAAATGATGAACTATTTCTGTTTTAGTATGCTATACAATTGTGAGATCGTTCTAACTTAGTGAACTATTTCTGCAATTATGAATGATTTTACTTTCTGTTTGAAATCTTGTGCATATAATGAGTAATAAATGTTTTAATGGTACAAATCTATCTTTGTTTATATTATTTCTGTTGTAATTATGTATGTAGAGTTTGAACAACTACTTGTAGAATTCCATATGCAGTGTTACAATACATCACTCTATTAGATACAATCTCTGCTCCCCTTGGGGATAGGTTAGATAGATAGTTTAGAATAGATTACAATAGTTGTTTTGCTTTCGTAGAAGTGATTGTGGGACAAGAGTAGTAAGATGGGAGGTAAGAACCTACGCATATCTAGTGAGGTTCTTGTTCACTGGTCCCTTGCATTTAGTTTAGGCACTTGCATTTCATCCTAAAATATAAAATTACATAAATGGTGGACCGGGCCAAAACCGGTAAAATAGAATTAAAACGTTCTTTTAATTCTACGGTAGCCGGGCCGCTAACCAGACAGATTCCCCATACCAAACAGTAAACGATCTAGTTGGGAACGATTATTGGGGAGAATCCCTACTATTGGTACCTGGTATTTTCCAGGCATCAATAGTTTTGACGTTAGAAGGAGGGCTGCTAGTGCATGGATGGCAGAGGAAATCCATTTACTAGAAACTATTCCAATGGTGATAGCTTTGAAACTAAGTTTCCTGAAGATTTCATTTCTGAAGAAAGAGTAGGATCGGAAGAAGAAGGTTTAGAACATTTATACGTTGTTCCATTTGAAGAAGTTAATCATTTAAGAAGACATACCCGATCTAATGTAAAGAAACTTGGAGGATTGAAAGCAATTCTTGCATTACCAAGAAGGAAGGCTTCCAGGAAAGCACCTACTTACACCGAAGATTCGATATTGGTAGAAAGTTTGGAAGAGTTGGTAGATATGTCCATACAAGAGATTGTCCAACCACTTGATTAGTTGGGACTAGATTCTCCTATTTTTCAGTCTCTATTACAGTCACTTGTTCAGTCTCCCCCACATACTCCTCATTGATTCATGGCTGGAAATGCACCTCCAAATGCTAATCAACTTGTGAATCCTAACCCACCAGCTTGGAGAGCCAGAACGCCACTCAACTTGGATCCTCCTTTGCATGATATGCCTAAGCATCCTGAAAAGGAATTACCAAAGTTCGACCTTGGGAAAGGCATTTCCGCAGAAGACCATCTACAAAGTTTCTATTTAGCTCTTGAACTTTTGGCTGTTGACCACAAATGTAGTATGCATAATTTTTCTGCATACCTTTGAAGCTAAAACCTCTGCTTGGTATTTTAGTTTACAAGCAAATTTAATAATAGACTGAAAAACTTTTGAAAGGGTGTTTAAAATAAAGTTTGGTAGTCAACGAACCATTGCTACCCTCACAAAAGAATTGCTCTCCCTAAGGATGGATAAAAGGGAAAAAGTTCAATATTTCAATCAAAGGTTTGCTGCTCATCTAAGTAATTTTAGTGCTACAACAAAGCCATAAGAACAACTCTAATAGAATACTATACTTCAACACTAAGTCCTTCTATAGCAATGCTTGTTAAAAGAGCAATGAAAAGTTCATTGATTGAGAATTACGAGGAATCCAATAAAGTAGAAGCCAAACTTGACAGCATAAACAAACAAACTGCAAAACTAGAGGTAATACTTTTAGTGGTAAAAAACCTTTGTTGTTAACCAAAACTAAGGAAGAACACTCAACTGAATTAGAAAATGTAGTTAAGATGGTACAAAAGTTATTAAATAAAATTGTAGATCTACTAAAGAACAAAGAAGCTAGTTCATCGAAAAAACAATTTAAACCTTATTTCAAGAAAATAGAAGAAAGTGGAACATCTCAACCACTTGTGTATACTTCTTCTGTTTTGAATTTCAATGAAGTAGGAATGGATCATTTCTGCACCTTTCATTGTAACACCCCAGTTTTGACCCTATTTGCATTTAAAGTATATGATGTAAATATTGTATTTAATCGTGGTGTGGAGCTCAAGGCAAAAGCCCCACCATCAATTTAGCATGTTGTATTTCGGCAAGTAAATTAGATGCCAATGGTGTTTTGTGCTAGCTAGGCACATTATAATTTTACATCATGTAACTATGCAATTAATAAAATATACCACAACCGGCTATGTCAACGCGACCGTTGAAGAGAAGGGGCATGATCTCACAAGGATAAGGGGGGGAAACCATTTAAGCCTTTGGGCCAATGGAGAAAAGCCAAAATGTCAAAGGGAAAACCCATAAAGCTGTCAACTACCCCTTTTTGTCTTTTGTGCCC